>LPNX010190713.1:595791-706664 GCA_001517045.1 Pseudotsuga menziesii
GACATAAAATGAATGTTCTTGAACGTTTCATCGAAAGCGCCTATGGCGATGTTAAAAGTTTGTGGAATTTTTGATGAAAGTCCAATTGCTATCGCTATTTGTCCAACCATTAAAGAAAAATTTATTAATGTTGATCTTGCTAATCAATTACAGGTTCCAAAATCAAGTATAGTGAAAAACAAGTGAACGGAGATCAAATAAATGAATTACCATTATAGATCGATGATTATAGTTTTGCATCTCTATTCATCATTGCAACTATAGACGACAATCTTGTTGACATAATGTTGGGTTCCAATTGACTGAAAACATTGAGAACGTTCATTGCCAATGCAAAACAAAAGTTCATGACTTTCTTCCACGGGAATAATAAAATAACGATACATGATCTATCAATGGGAGTTCCCCAATCACAAAATACAAATGAATGATCAATTTATGGAAATCTATTATGAAGAAGTAAAGCGTTTAAATAAAATCATCATCAACAAAGATGATAAAATTGCACAGATCTACGAGAAGTTAAAATGGCAAGACTTAGAGGTCAGTCGACATCAACAACAAATTAAAGAGCTTCAACGACAAAATGACATCATTCAAAACACTCACAGATTAGAGATTGCAAAGATCAATGAAACAATCTCAAACAACAAGGATGAAATCGTTTGGTTGAGAAATCATAACAAAACCCTAGTCACATAAATCAAGAAATTAAAAAATAATCGAAAGCTAGAACAAACTCATGAAGATATTGAGAAGAATTTGTTAGAAAAGATCGAAGAGAATTACCATTAAAAAATCACAATCAAAATCTTCAGATAAAATTATCAAGAAACGATGAAGAAAATTCTTCTTTAAAAAGAGTTAATCAAGAATTGCTAAAACAAATTAAGAAATTAAGATGACAATAAGTCGCAAGAAGAAAAGTTCAAAAAGATTCAATATGATAACAAGCTATTAGAGAATAAATTAGAGCAAATCCTGAAGGGAGCATTTAGACTCTCAATAAAAAAACAAACAATAAAAACTCTATATCGACACCCAAATTATAAAAATCATTTTGACCAATGGCAGGGTCAAAATGAATATAAATAGAGGAGTTATGATTTCAAAAAAAAAAAAAACAACACAAAATCAACAAACTAAGCAGAAAACAAGAAGTTCTATCCAACAAAGCGATCAACAAATAGTTCCAATGAAGATAGATCTCAGATGGACCACATCACACTCGATGCAACATTTTTTCTTGGGAATTCGTAACTCATATCTTTGCGTTTCGTCAAGTGTCAGAGTTACTAATACAAAAGATCGAAGGATGACATTACAAGCAAAAAATCAGATGTAAGCCTTGTGTTCAATAAAGCTTTGAGGACAAAGCTTCCCTTAAGGGGAAGACAATGTAATGAACAAAATATATAATAAATACACATTAATAAATATTAAAAATATTGATAAATTAATTAAATAATTAAATGAAAAGGTAAATGAAGAGGCACCTTATGAAAGATGGCGTCTCATCACCAAGGCAACCCTTGTATGAGTATTTATACAAGCATCATTTCTCATTGTAAATAATCATTATCTTATCAATCATATTATATATTATTTTTCCTTTCATAGAGTATCTACGTTATTTGCATTGGGTATTTGTGTAAGAAACACTTTTGTCATTTCAGTCTTCTCATTGCGAAATACATGATTTGCAATTGATCTTGGGACTTGCTCTCTCTTGAACAATAAGAATACTTTTTATTCAAGATACATAAAGATTACATAAAGCAAGAATTTGTACAGGGAATGTATCCCTCACAATTGCCTTATAGGCAATTTTATATCATTTACACTGGCTCACCTTGTCTCATAGGATTTTGTGTCCTTTTTTATAAAAACATATTTTAATGCCATAGTTGCAACGACAAGTTTTACTATGTAAGGTACAACAAATTGAATATCACATATCTTCGTAGTACTAGCTTGCTAGCAATGCTTTCTCTTTGGCGACTCTAGCCTATTGGTCCAAGCCCTTTCCTTTTTTGTCATTGTTCTTGTTTGTCAGTCTTCCATCCAGGCATGGAATTTCAAAATCACCCTGCCTGTTAAATGAGATTCTGATGATGGTTAGATTTTGTGAGTGCCCTTCAGTTTACATCTTATTCAAATTTATAACGTCATTAACGATTCACTAAAATGTAAGTCCAATCATCATAAATGTAAATCCAGTAATCATAAGAAATTAAAATCTACAACTCACCATTGAAAACTAAAATACACAACCAATCAACCATAAGAAACCAATCCCAACTCTAATCTAAAAACGCAATAACTTATGTTGTACAGTAAATGGTAACAACACAATAAATGGTGGCACCAAAACAATTAGACTGTAACAACTTTGCAACATTAATATTATTGCTGGAGAGGACGATGCCACTGGACCTGAAACTCAACAAGATTAATTTACTGTTTGGAGAATAATGTTTTTCCTAAGTTACATGAAGGAAAGCATGTGGCAATACTAATAAGAAAGAAATGAAAGGCCATTGCCAGAAGAAGATAAAGAACTGTAATGCTTCACGAATTGTAGGAAATATAAAACCAATATGTTTGGTTCCTTCTAGCTTAGACTGCAATAATAAATGGAATTTCCATTTGCAGTTATTTCAATCAACTCATAGGTCTTGCAAGCTTATCGAGGATTTTGACGGGCTACATGCATATGTAAACCGTCAGACCGATGGGGGGGAGGAACGATCTTATTAATTAAGAAATGAAACTTCTACAACATTAATAATGGTTACTTAATTTTGATCTAATATGTCTCTTTCACCATAGTACTCAAATCCTATGCCCTTAGCCACATGCCTCTACCCTTTGTTGATGGCGATCTACGGTCTCTTGTGTCGCGTGAAGGAATCAATTTAGCTATTCTAGAGTCTCCATTGACGTTTCTTATGCATCTCAACAAAGCCAATAAGAGCTTTGGGCCACTTTAGCTTTCACTAAATTGCACATCCCACTTTCCTATATCTTCATATTTTTAGCCATGGATTGTAACGTACCCCTCACCCAATCCAGCCAATGAGAGGGGATGCTAACTAGATTTGGGACCTCCAAATTTGCCCCAAATCAAATTTATGAACTCATAACGAATGAAATACGTGTGCAGAACATAAATAATCATACATAACGGAAATAAAATCGATCCACACACTATTAACATGCATACAGAAGCATAAACATTACAAGCATCAGTTAAATGCATTTCATATTCAAATACACAAGAGAATACTTATCTTAAATAACATCGATTCAAACAACTGACAGTGTAAGAGCGATTTTCCACCCAACCGTAGGCACTCTGTCCAACATATACTTTTTCTACTGAAAGGCCACCCCAAGTTGGGCTGAGGAAATTTGAGCGAAGGAAACACCTACAGTATTCTCTCTCTCAGCCCACGACCCGATTTGATCTCTATACTTAACCAAATGCTCATACAGAGCTCTACATGGATCTCACTTAGTTCTCACAGCCTTGGCTTCTACAATACCTGCCCCACACAACACTCTTCTTGGCTCAAGAATCCTCTTCTCCGATCCACGACTGTCTTGGGCAATCCATCTTGCCGAGTGCTTCCAGTGTGTGCATAGAAGAAGACCAACCTGCTAAATGTTATTGGAGAACCACCTGCAGCCTTAATGCATGGCTTCTCAAGCATTTATGAACAATAGAACTTAATGGGAAAGGTACCATATCTTTCCCAACCTCTTTGATTACCTACAACCATCGATTTCCCTTCCAAATAAACATCTCATTACCTAAATTCTAATTTCCTGGGATATACATAATCATGAACAACAGTACAAAGCTCTGCATAGTGTAGATCTGCGTGAGAGTGTGCGAATAAGGTTTGAATCCAAGAGGTATAATAAAATGGTGATAAGACAACTGACATAGCTTCTGACAGTAGAATAAATAACTCCTGGCAACTGGCAAAACTATCACAAAGTGAAGTCAGTCCCATGCTTCAATAACTGCATGAGGTGACTTTTTCCACCAACCCTACACATGCATTCAATGATTGGAAAATAGTCAAAAAAGGAGATAATTGTCTTATTTAAGGCACACGACAAAATTTTGGATGGTTCTAAACTTGACACTTGGCATCGAGGATTTGGTCTCCCATGGCCCCCCTCTTTCCTCTTCCCTTGTAGTGGAATCATAGTCCCTTTGGTGCTCCGTACAAAACCATTCTTAAACCATTTTTATTATTTATGCACATAATATTTACATACATTTGAATTGGCATGATATCCAAACATAAAGTCAAAATAAAATATTTACATTAGTTAGGCCTTGGTCTAGATCTCCACATGAATAATCCATTGTATCATATTTACATCATTTACATAATTTTGTTCAAATACACTCCACATAAAAAATTGGGGTATTACAATCCTCTCCCCCTTGGAATAACACCGTCCTCTCTATTTGCTCAAAATTTAGAACAAAAATAGGTATGCCTCTTTCATGGCATCCTCCAACTCCCATGTAGCCTCATCGGGACCAAAGTGCTTCCATTAGACCTTTACCTGCTCGATGTCTTGGTTCTAGAGCAACGTTACCTTCCTATCTAGGATGCATAGTGGCTCAGTTTGGAACTCTCCATTGGGTTCCACTTGGATCACATCCCAATCAATCACATGGTTAGGATCATGTACATTTTTCTTAAGCAAAGAAACATGAAAAAAATTATGAGCTCTAGTGTTAGTAGGAAATGAAATTCTATATGCGACTGAACCTATCCTTTCAAGCACTTCAAATGGCCCACAATATCTTGGTGATAGCTTGGCCCACTTCCGAGCTTCATGGAACTCTTCCTCGACCTAACTCCAAGGTAAACATGATCCCCAACATGAAACTCTCTATGCACTCTATTCTTATCCTCATAGCTTTTTTGTCTATCCTGGGCTGCCTTTAAATTATTCCTAATTTTTGAAACCTCTTGTTCCATTTCCTTAAGAAATTATGGCCCAAGTACAATTTTGTTCATTGGATTATCCCAAGTAACTAGTGTCCTGCATTTCTTTCCATACAAAGCCTCAAAGAGACTCATGCCCAACGATGCTTGCTACCCATTGTTATATGCAAACTCTACCAAGTGTAGATACTCTTCCCACTTGGATGGTTTGTCCATTACTTACATGCTAATCATGTCTTCAAGAACCCGATTTACACTTTTTGTTTTCCCATCTGTTTGTGGATGACATGTAGTACAAAATTTCAACTGCGTACCCAAATCTGCAAAAAGATATTTCCAAAATTTTGAGGTGAACTTAGTATCCCTGTCTGAAATTATTGCCTTAGGCAATCTATGCAATCTAAAAATTTCCTTCATGAAAATCTTTGCAACAAAATCCGTTTTATATGTGGATTTAACCAGTATAAAATGCATTGCCTTTAATAATTTGTCCACCACAACCATGATGGAATTATGCTGCCTAATACTCTTTGGAAAACCTGTAATAAAACCCATGGAAATTACTTCCCATTTCCATTCCAGAATTGACAAAGGTTGTAACAAACCTGCTGGGTCTTGTTGTTCAACTTTCACTTGCTGACATTTCATACATTTAGAGATGTACTCAACAATGCCATTTTTCTTTCCTGGCCAAAGGTATTGCTTCCCCGTTTTAGCAATTGTTTTCTGGTATCTTGGGTGACCAGAATATGACATTTTATGAATTTCATCCACAACAATTCTCCTCAAGTTTGCCACATTTGGGATATAAATTCTATTTTGGCAAATAAGAAGTCTGTCACTTTCCAAATGGTAACCTTCATACATCTTTTCCAATTTCCGCTGTTGTAATTTGTCTTTCATTTGCACATACATTTCATCTTCAACAATATTGTTAACTATCAACTGCCTCAAAACTGATTGGAAGGTACTACTAGCTACCACATGCAATGAACGTACTTTTATTCTAAGTGCATCATCCACTTTATTTTCCTTACATATGTGTTTGATCTCAAAATCACATTCACACAAAAATTCTAGCCATTTAGCTTTCCTAGCATTTAATGTGGACTGCTTAAACAAATATTTCAAACCACAGTGGTCTGTCCTAGCTCAATTTTTTAGCCCATTAAATAATTCCTCCACATTTCCAAAGCATTCACTATGGATGCAAGCTTTAAGTCATGGGTATCATAGTTATTCTCATGCTCCTTCAACTTCCTTGACTCATAGCATACCACATGGTTTTCTTGCATAAGAACTCCTCCAATTCCCTGGTTACATGCATATGTACACACTACAAAATCAATTTCTAGGTTTTCAATTTTCAAAATCGGAGCACTTGTGAGAAGCTTCTTCAACAACTGGAAGCTTTCTTCACATTTCAGTGTCCACTCAAACTTTATCCCTTTCTTTTGCAAAGAAGTGACTGTGTAAGAAACCTTGGAGAATCTTTCAATGAACCTTATGTAGTAACCATCGAGACCCATAAAAGACCTTACATTTGTCACGTTCCTTGGAATCGACCAATTCATGATGGCTTTAATCTTCTCAAGATCAACTGATATACCTTCCTCTGAAATAATGTGACCTAGATAATTAATTTTGTTTTTATAAAAATCACATTTACTTAGTTTTGCATACAATTTATGCTCTCTTCTCAATTGCAAATCCATTCTCAAATGTTCTTCATGCTCTTCTTCATTCTTAGACAAGATAAGAATGTCATCTATAAAAACAAGAACAAACTTGTCTAAATATCTGTTGAAAACACTATTCATGAGACACATTATTGTAGCCAGTGCATTGGTGAGACTAAACGGAACTAAATCAAACTCATATTTTCCATACCTTGTTCTAAAGGATGTCTTCTCAGTGTATTATTCCTTGATTATCATTTGATGGTAACTAGACCTCAAGTCAATTTTTGAAAATACCGTTGCCCCTCTCTTTTGATAAAAAAGGTCATCAATTAGAGGCAAGGGATCATCAATTTGAGGCAAGGGGTATTTGTTCTTCATAGTAACTTTGTTCAAATGTCTGTAATAAATGCATAACCTAAGTGTCTGATCTTTCTACTTCACAAATAGGGGTGCTCTCCATGGAAACATAATTGGATGAATGCACTTATTTTTTAGCAATTATTGCAATTGCATTTTCAACTCTAATAATTCTGGTGTACTCATCTTGTAAGGTGTTTTGGAAACTGGTGTAATGTTCCAAGTCTGGTGTACAGACCTGAACACTCTTCAATTCTATAAATTATATTAAAATTTCTGAACTTGAATTAATTTACACAATGACTTCTCGGACTGGGCAAATAAGGGGTTTATTCTGGGAAATTTTGCAGGCAAAAGGAGTGATCATCGGGAAACAACCAAATACAATCAGACATGGAATTCCATCTCCCCTATCACATTTAGATCTGGTGCCATTTAGGGTTCAGAATCCGCTCCGCGGAAACCTACTACCACGCTTCTGGGCAGCCAAACCATGAAACTAAGGAGGGTAGTTCGGTCTGTTTTAACCAGGGGATTATGGAAAATTGAAAAGGGTTTTTCTAGACTTAATATAGCATAACTAAAGGTTTTATACAGTTTTCAGAGATTCTGGAAGGTTCTGAGAAGTTTTTGATGAATTTGGGGTTTTACGGTAGTTTTGGCCAAGGAAAACCCTACAGTAGAGGAGGATCCAAAAAGGTGGTACAAACCCCCCAAAAAATGGATCTAGAGTTGTATATGAAAAGGTGGGCCTATTAGTGACCCACAGGAACTGACAGATCTTAGATTGAATTAACAGAAATGGTTTTACATCAATTTTACCAAAACTAGTTATTAAAAGCTAGTAATCTAGCTAGGGTAAAAAAAAACAGTTAAATAATCTCAAATGCATTTATGTAAAACATTAGAACTGTAACAGGGGTAAATATCAGTTCATTGAATATGTAAACTCCCTTCAATCACTTCCCCAACCTGACATATTCCTTATAGCACTCATTTTTATTCAATTTGCCCCATACATTGCTAAAATAGGCCTTTTAGGCAAAACTGAAGACACGACTCTTTATGGGAAGAGATGTTTCGACCTGATACATGTAATTTTCAGAATATTATGACCCTATAAAACATAAATTACATCATTGAATAACCATTACAAGGATGCTCCAAAAACAAGGGGCAGGAGGACAAGATCATGACTAGTAAGGGCTGTGAGCATAAGTGAAGCTAGGGCTTCACTGGATATTGACTTGAACTTGATGGAGGCTGTAAATAACTCTGTAAATTCTTCAATGCCTGCAATATAGTTCTCCACACCTGCAATGGAAGAAAAAGGGGATGGAAGGAGAGGGGAATGGAAGGCTGTGGGTCATCTCCCAGTAGTCTGAGGCACAACACTCAGAAGTAATGCTCACATAAGCATTCAACAATAAAATCATGAACCAAACTGAAGCAATGGGTTCAAATTTATCTTTTATAGACTTATGGATGACCTGCTTATTAAGTTGAGGCCAATGGTGACCTATGAGAGCAAGTCAACCCCATGGGTGACCTAACCCTAGCCATAAAAGTGCCCCCTTTGGGAAATTAGGCAAGTAGGACCATGTGGAATTGTTTCCAATTCCAAATCATCCTTCACAATTAGAAACTGCACCCTCCCTTAGTCAAAAGCTGCCTCTTTTGAGCTATGACAACTTTATGCTTTTCTTGGGTCATAAGGAAACTCTTTCTTTCCTTAAAAAAATTTCCTGCTCTTCTCTTATAGCTTTTCTGAGCTCCATAAGAGGAAACTGCGCACTCCCCTTTGAAATACTTTCCTACTTTTACCTCTGTCTTCTTTTTCTGCTTTTAGGAAACTTCCCTTTATTCTCTTGCTTGCTTTTGTCATGGAATTTCTTATTTTTACTAAGGAAAGTTGACTAGCTTTCCCCAATGCATCCTCTTGACATGGCAGCCTTAATTCCACATCATTATTGTGCATAGTAAATAAAATCTCTGAAATAAAATTAAATACATGCCTTAGAACAATTATTAGTAAAAAATTATCCTAGGAGGAATAATTAAGAACAACTTGAGCCCCTAGGAACTTAGTATGGTCAACACTTTTAATGGTCAATTTGAGGGAACATGACAGTCCTCCCCTCACAAATCTGCTTGTCCTCAAGTAGAATCACCACAGAGTGTTGCAAATTTTTCCACCATGTTTTTGCTGCACCACTCTGATCATAGCCATTTTTCTGATCTTCCAACCCAGTTAAAGTAATTGAGTAGAATTCCCGGATCCCACTGCCTCCTTTGTAAGGACCCAAATTTTTCTGCCACCTTTTGAACTCTGTCATTCCTAAGAATGCTTGGATCCCATGGTTTTATCTGCCTCCTTCCACCCATCAATAAAAACAACAAAATTTTATCATTGTAGAGGAGTAAAATGAGGTTATGAAAATCATAACACCATACTGGGAGCTCATCTCTCCCCATGCCAAACTGAACATTTTTTAAACTCTCCCACCAGACATGGAATTCATTAATGCGGGACCAAATCATCTTGAGCCTCTCTAAAGTATGAAAATCCATGTGCAAGCTAGCACTGGAACTCACGTCACTGTTGTTATGAATACACAAGAGGTTATCCCATGTCCCTCCATGTATACTGAGAGCATCATATAGCAGCCATACATGCTCATTCCATTGCTCATACAATTTCTTTGATGTGTCCAATGTCTCTCCATCGATGCAAGCAAGATTTTTACCCTCCAGAGCACACATCTCAATCATGTTTCTAGCCACCCAATCAATGGACGGACAAAATTTCATGCTAAATGATTCAGGTGGGAATAATTCAGCTACTACTAATGCACTTGTCAAACCACATGGTTTGACCATCAATACCTCAACTGGAAGAGTGAAAGTATCAAGCTCCTCTTGTGGCATCAACATAAAAAATCCTTTCACCCAATTTTCATCCCCACATGATGTGGCTGAAGTAGAAGTGTGGGTTGAATAATTGTGAGCCAAATCCCTACAATGCTCATCAATCAAGATAATGGATCCACAAATTCCTCCATTAGTTTTCTGAGTGATAGTGTGATCATGTGCCTCCTCCAAAATTGTACAACATTTTCCTAGAGGCAACTCATAATCTCTTAGGAACCATGCAAGTGATTGACCTCAAACTCCTCAAGCACATGCAAATCGGAATGCACCTCATGTGCATGTGTATGGGAGGTATATAATAGTTGCAAAATAAGTCTTTGTTGCTGTTCACATGTCAAGACAATGTCAGTCACAACAAAAAAAAAATTGCAGAAATAAAAAAAATTCCTCCCAAGGTCTTCATTCCAAATATGTTTCTATGAAACTCAACAGGTGCTCCCCTCTTCATCCAATGGCTCAACTCTCTGCCATTGATCCAAGGGTGCAAAAATCCATCAATTGACCCACACATTGAAAGTATGTGTAGATCTGAGGCCTTCTTGTCAAAAGTGGCTGCACACACATGCCTTTTTTGCTGCTTGTAAATCATAGAAAAATCAGCAATATTAAGAACAATTTTCTTGCAACAAGACATAAAACTTTTACCTTCCATATTTTCCTCTTCAGTGATTCCTCTATCCAGCCATCCAGTGGATGAATCTGAGATATTTCTTGCTGATTTATATGATCTATAATCACCCATATCTTCTGCAATAGGATCTATCTCCCATGGGGACAAATCATGATCCCCCTGTTGTGCATGCGACACAAACCAAAAAAATTTCTTCACCCACTGTTCATTCCCCATTGGTTTTTCTGAATCTAGGACATGTGGGAAAGAACTGTGAACCTTCTTTGCATGTTTGCAACCTTCAGTAATCAGACTTATGGATGCAACTTTTTCATTATTGGCTGGCCCAAATTGGGTGCTCTCATCCCACTCTTCCATGGGAGAGTGACTGTCTTCAAGGAACAACTCAAGTTTCCTTGGAAAGAAATTAAGTGCTTCGTTCTCATAAAACTGTTCTGCACGCTCTTTGAGCACACACCGAATAGAATGCTCCTCATGGTCCACCCTCTCATGAGGTTCCTCCATGGATTTTTTCATGCCATTTTTCCAAAAGGGATGACTCTCAGGAAATATTGAGGATTCAGTCAATTCTTTCCACTCTTGTTGGCATTGTTCTATCTTCATTTGTGATTTTAAGAGGGAACTTTGAGTGTATCTCAAAGAATCTTGGGTGGCCAACAAATCACCTTTCAGCTTGTAGTTCTCTTATTCATATATGCAAATACTTTCTTCATCATGAAGTGATGCTTCCCGCAATAATTCAACAAGCTCAAACATGTCATTTTTATCTGAAAGTAATTGTGAGAAATTACCTTTGATTGTGGACATTGCTTTTGGGATATTCTCCATGGCTTCAAAGGAAGATTGGTCTTCCATTAAAGAAACTTCCCAACACATGTTTGACACCGAAGCATGAGTGTCATGGAGAATTTTCAGGGCCTCTTGGATCTTCTATTCATCCATCTTTAATGACCCTGCAATAAGATGAGGTTCTTGTAGATGTTCCTCCTCTTCATTTTCCATTATCGGATCAATTTCATGCATTGCACTCGAGGTTTTGAAATATGATCCATATTTCGTTGCTGCAATATATTCATATTTTAAGTCCTCAACAACATAATTTGGGATGCAACTTAAGTGCTCATTCATCCTTGGTGCACCAGAAAGATATTCTCTCAAAGTTTCATCCTTCATATTGCATTCATTTTTGACACCAGAATTCTGAACCTCGTCACTAGGGGGTTCAACCATTATGAAATATTCACTGGAAGTGGCTATCATATCAGACTTACAAAATGACACATAAAAATCAGAATTTACTAACTCTCCATGTGTGATGTTCTCCTCCTTATGTGGTGGAATTATGATGGTTTGTTCACCCACCCATTTCTTTGCTTCACACCCTACTGAGATGTGCTCAATTTGTGCTTCCTTGTGAGGCTCAAGGGTGACTGTAAATCTGAATTATATTTATCTTTTGGATAGATGTCTCACCATCATCAATCTTCCCCATCTCTTCTCCACTTATCTTGAAATAAGCCACAAAGAAATTTGGATTCATCTCACCTTCCACGTTACCAACAACTAGATGTTGGACTATTGGATCTTTAGTTGTGCATGGATCTTCTTCACTTCCTTCTGATGGAGGATTTGGTGATTCATCATCCTCATGGATTCTACAAATATGCTGATCTCTCTTTCGGGAAAACCCAAATAATTTCTCAAAGAAACCATGTGCAGAGGACTCTAATGAATCTTCACTTTTGGTCCTCTTTTCTTCCCCTTTACTTTGAGAAGCGGAACAACTTAGTTCCTTTCTTGGTGGCTTCTTTGTATTCAAAGAACCTACATGTATTGATGTTTTTGAAAACATAGAATCTTCAACTTTATTTCCTTCATGCTAAGAGACACTACTACTCCCTTCTCCATGCTTGCTTGCCAACTGCTTGGCAAGGAATTGTCTAGTCTCTTGATCTGACTCGATGATGCTTTGAGATACATATTTCAGCCCTTTCAATGTTCTTTGCATCATGGATTCAAAATTCTTAAATATTCTCTATCATCCAATTTTGAATTCTCTCCTTCCTCATACAACTCAAAGTATAAATCTTTCATGACTGGAACTAATTCCACAACTGCAACTTGAAGATATTGCTAAGCTACTTTTCCACTGAGAGTTACTTTCCACAGGCTGAGCCAAGTAAAGTGCTATGATACCACTGTAATGTCCCAAGTCTGGTGTATATACCTGAACACTCTTCAATTCTGTAAATTATCTTAAAATTTTTGAACTTGAATTAATTTACACAATGACTTCTCGGACTGGGCAAATAAGGGGTTTATTCTGGGAAATTTTGCAGGAAAAAGGAGTGAGAAGTGGGAAGCAACCAAAGACAATCAGACATGGAATTCCCTATCCCATATCACATTTATATCGGGTGCCATTTAGGGTTCATAATCCGCTCCACGGAAACCTACTACCACGCTTCTGGGCAACCAAACCATGAAACTAAGGAGGGTAGTTCGGTCTATTTTAACCAGGGGATTGTGGAAACTTGAAAAGGGTTGTTCTAGACTTAATATAGCATAACTAAAGGTTTGATATAGTTTTCATAGATTCTGGAAGTTTTTGAGAAGTTTTTGATGAATTTGGGGTTTTACGACAGTTTTGGCCAAGGAAAACCCTACAGCAGAGGAGGATCCAAAAAGGTGGTATAACCCAAAATAAAAATGGTTATAGAGTTTTATATGAGAATGTGGGCATGTTATTTACCTACAGGAACTTACAGAGCTCAAATTGAGTTAACATAAATGGTTTTACATTAATTTTACCAAAACTAGTTATTAAAAGCTAGTAATCTAGCTAGGGTAAAAAAAAACAATTAAATAATCTCAAATGCATTTCTGTAAGACATGAGAACTGTAAAAGGGGTAAATATCAGTTCATTTAATATGTAAACTCCCTTCAATCACTTCCCCAACTTGACATATTCCTTATAGCATTCATTTTTATTCAATTTTTCCCATACATTGCTAAAATAGGCCTTTTAGGCAAAATTGAAGACACGACTCTTTATGGGCAGAGATGTTTCGACCTGATACATGTAATTTTTAGAATATTATGACCCTACAAAACATAAATTACATCATTGAATAACCATTACAAGGATTCTCCAAAAACAAGGGGCAGGAGGACTGGATCATGACTAGCAAGGGTTGTGAGCATAAGTGAAGCTAGGGCTTCACTGGATATTGACCTGAACTTGATGGAGGATGAAAATGAATCTGTAAATCCTTCAATGCATTTAATCTAGTGCTCCACACCTACAATGGAAGAAAAGGGGATGGAAGGAGAGGGGAATGGAAGGCTGGGGCTCATCTCCCAGTAGTTTGAGGCACAACACTCATAAGTAATGCTCACATAAGCATTCAACAATCAAATCATGAACCAAACTGAAGCAATGGGTTTGAATTTATCTTTTATATACTTATGGATGACCTTCTTAGTAAGTTGAGGCCAATGGTGACCTGTGAGAGAAAGTCAACCCCATGGGTGACCTAACCCTAGCCATAAAAGTGCCCCCACTGGGAAATTAGGCAAGTAGGACCATGTGAAATTGTTTCCAATTCCAAATCATCCTTCACAATTAGAAACTACACCCTCCCTTAGTCAAAAGCTTCCTCTTTTGAGCTATGACAACTTTCTGCTTTTCCTGGGTCATAAGGAAACTCTTTCTTTCCTTAAAAAAATTTCCTGCTTTTCTCTTAAAGCTTTTCTAAGCTCCATAGGAGGAAACTGTGCCCTCCCTTTTGAAATACTTTCCTGCTTTTACCTCTGTCTGATTTTTCTGCTTTTAGGAAACTTCCCTTTATTATCTTGCTTGCTTTTGTCATGTACTTTCTTATTTTTACCAAGGAAAGTTGAATAGCTTTCCCCAATGCACCCTCCTGACATGGCAGCCTTAATTCCACATCATTATTGTGCATAATAAATAAAATTTCTGAAATAAAATTAAATACATCCTTAGAACAATTATTAGTAAAAAATTATCCTAGGAGGAATAATTAATATCAAATTGAGCCCCTTGGAACTTAGCATGGTCAACACTTTTAATGGTCAATTTGAGGGAACATGACAACTGGTGCAACTCCTGGTACAAGATCGATGGTAAAATCGATGTCCCTATTTGGAGGAAGTCCTGTAACTTCAGCGAGAAACATGTCCTTGAATTCTTGTAGCACATGATAGTCCTCCAACTTGGGAATTTCATTATTGTTTTCTCCAAAACATGGGATGCATACAATTTGAAACCTTTCCTATAGAATTTCTTTAACTGCATGGCTAAAATCTGCTTTACAAAAACTACCTGTTAGCACTATGTTTAAATTTTTGAATTATAGACTTGGAAGGTTTGAAGTGTGATCTTATTTGAGGAATTTTGCGGGAGCGCCTTTCGGGTTATTTGGTTAACAAATTTCGCCATCAGGAGCCGTCAGATAGGGAGTGGATCCCACTCTATGGAGATAGATTAGGCTATGGATTGAAACATGCAGCGGCGGGATATGCATAAAATGTGTCGAGCTTCAACGGTCCAGATGCAAGGTGATGTAGATCGACGATAGAAAGACATTCTGCTAGTGGGAGATGCAAGGTAAGGTTTGATCTTTAGATTTGCGAAGGCGGTTCAAGAAGAGAAGTGTTGGAGGGTCAAGAATAACGCAGAGCCAGATCGACGACCCTAAAATATTTCGCTCGATGAACATGCATGAAGGGAGAATCTTTCCCAAATCATGGAATATGTTAAAGGGAGAAAGGGTCAGACGGATGAGATAAAGGCAGAAATAGATCTGCGGTCGTAGTCAGTTCCATGATCTGAACTACCACGGGCGATGTCACGATCTCAATTCGTGAAAAGTTGTAGGGGCCGCAAAGATCTACGATCAAGAATAAGGGGTCGGGAGGATCAAAGGGTGAGGAGCGTTCTGAGATTAGAAGTTGCACATGTAGCGAAGTGCTAAGGTTCTCATGGTTGGACAGTCCCGATGAAAACTGATCATGGATCAACGACTGAGGTCAATCTCCCCTAATTAAGCTGTACACGTTGATGTTGTAGAAATTTAAAATGAAGAGCTATTTATCGACGATTTGGATTTAAAGACACGTGGATGACGGATGTGAAAGGTGTCCAGATCGAATGGTTGAGAAAATATCAAGACCGTAAGGGTTGCGTTAGGGTCGATATTACAATAGAGGGGACGCTCTCACGCATGATCTGCCTCCCCGACAGATTAATCAATCTCCCCGACGCCATTTGTAGCATGCATACACGAGAAATCATGATCTGCCTCCCCGACAGATTAATCAATCTCCCTGCGGCAGTGCCATATCACCCAAAGACAAATATCCGTCGTGTGGTTGGCATGTGGAGTTAGGAAAGTATTATGGGAATCTCTGAGGTGGAACAATGAATTCGCTCTCCACACGAAACAGGGTAAGCGTAGGAAGGAGAATCATTTTGTTTCATGTGTCACAGGAGAGAAAGAGTGTGAGAACGTCCATTCCATATGCCTTAAAGCATATGGTCGACCATACAGGGTGACGCCTAAAAATATTTTTCGCAGCAAATAACGAAGTGCCGTAGTAGATAAGGCGGCATGACTAGATCTCTAGTAGGTAAGGGATCACTCGGCTCATGCCCTCACACATGTCACCACCAAGCTACTCGACGACAAAATGTGCGAGAATGCTGACTGGTCATCCTAGAGTCCAGTCTCCCAATCATATATAACACCACCTTTCAGAGCCATTGAAATGCATAACATGAGCTAGTATAGAGGCAAATCCTGAAGTGTCATTCTGCTGCAAGTCCCTAGAGTTTCGAGAAATCAGCGATGGCAATCTGGTTCAAGAAGCTTGTTAGTCTGGGTGTGTTGATGGTTGGTGAACTCATTTTCCACGTTCATTTGTTGCCCTGGTTTTTCATACTAGGGATAACACCAGCCATCGGGTCGCAGACATGAAGAAATTTGAGAGATACTGTCACATACCCCAATTTTGTAAAATTATGTAATTTGTTTTATTTTATTTTTGAGACATTATGTTAAATTTAATCCTAAGTAGGGATTGATGACTCAGCAGAGTCAACAGTTATGGAGTGTAATTGAGAATATTTTATTAATAATAAATAAATTATGGAGACAACAACATGGGAGAGTTGTTAAAAGAGGTTACTGGTCAAACTGGTGGATGGAACTAGGTGGAAGGGCAAAAGACAAGTGGCAGCATCCTCAAACACTTCCTAAGTTGCAGGTGGCAACTTCCCTATAATTGGGGTCATGATTCCCCAAGAAAGTGGAATGTGAGCAGGTGGCTCATTAAATGATAGTTAACCCAACTAAGACCTAGGCAATATTTAAAAGTACTCAATGAGGAGAGCTCAGGTTGCTCAGTTTTTATTCCAGGAAGAATTCATTCAGGTGAATGTGATTCAGGAATTTCATTGAGGAAAGAGGGAAAACATTAAGGAAGTGTTGTGAGTGATTGTTGCAGTAACTTGATTCTTATTACAACCATTTGGGCTGAGGGAACAGACTGATAGTTCTGAGTTAATACTGAGTTGAAGACTGGTATTTGATTTGCTGCACCTAGTTCCATCCAGGG
This sequence comes from Pseudotsuga menziesii, assembly GCA_001517045.1. Taxonomy (NCBI): domain Eukaryota; kingdom Viridiplantae; phylum Streptophyta; class Pinopsida; order Pinales; family Pinaceae; genus Pseudotsuga; species Pseudotsuga menziesii. Next base: position 613,012 of record LPNX010190713.1, read on the forward strand.
AGACTAGAGCAAGCTCGGGGGTCCTGAGAAGTCGCTGTCTGAGCGCTCTCCAGGAGTTGGTAGGGAGGAACGGCCTCCTATTCCTGTTGTTGTCCACAGTTCAACAGGTTCTACTGTTTATTTCCTTATGTTATTAAATATGAATGGATGCATGTATGTTTATCAGTTATTTAAGTTAGTATCTCAGAGTATCATAAGTTAAACCTGTTAGTATTCACTGTGTTTTTCCACATCTGGTATTACCAGACCGTACTCTAGCACAGTGTCTCAGTCTTGAGAAGTAGTATACTTCTGAACTGAGTTCCCTACTATACTAGTAGCTATTACAAATGTCTTTCTGTTTAACTCATTAACTATTTTTCTACAGCTTTAAAATTATTCTAATACTGTAACTTTATTTTCTGGAAATATTAGCTAAAAAATGAAAAGATAAATTAAGTACTTCTGCAGTTTAAGTTATGGTTGTTTTTGATAGTTCCAAAGGATTTAATCTTTTAGTGTTAAAATAAATAATTACTAACTGTAGAATATATTTACTCACCAGTTATTTATCTGTTGATATCACAGATTAAATCTTATTGGTAATAGTTTGCATCTTGTTAAGAATGCATTTGTTGTATTACTATGTAATCTTTTGTTTTTAGTTAAGTATAAACATACTGCAGAACTGTTATTTTTCATTATCTAATATGATAGATAATCGTTATAAGTTTCACAAGGATTAATATAAATATGTATTGAAATTATACTTTAAATAATTATTAAGTAATGTACGGAAATTTCAAGCTCTTAACTAAATATAGAATCCAAAAGAAATAAGTAACATGTAAATAATAATCATAGTAATATTGAGAAAAAAATATAATATTGTATTATTTTATTTATAATATATTAATACTTATACAATATAATAATGTCATCCAGGGAGTATATTATATACTATAAGAACTTAGTTAATCATACATAAAAAATATGTAATCAGAGTATTTTTGTAAACTAGTTATACTTGGTTTTTGTAAAAAAAATAAATAACAGAACTGCTCGCTTGACGAGCTTAGTCAAATAAGGTAATAATTCTAATTTACTCACAGATATAAAGAAAAATAGTAACATTATTATATTTAATAACAAAATAAGAAGCAAGTTTGTTCATAGACTAAAATTAGGGTTAAACCCTTGACATCTAATTATTACAAATAAATATAATTTTAAAACAACTATAAGACAATGATTTCTTACGACCGCATTGTAATATGATATTATAAGGCTGTTATAAGCCTGGAAATTTATTATATCTTATACAGAATTCAAACAAGAAAGAATGCTTTAAACAGTCGAAAGTAAATCAGTACAAAAGAAAAGATACGAATACATGACGCTCGCCATTTGAGCTCAAGTATATAACCTAAGCTGTAACTTAATGAGACAAATGTCTCTTCATTTTAAATATAAAATAGGAAAAGCTAGTAATTTCTTCTTACGGCTAAGTTAATAGATAAAACGCAGTAAGTATTCTTTAAATAAATCGTTTCAAATACTGCATTGAGGATAAATGCAAAAGAGTTAAACATTTCTTGGAATAAAGGGTCTAAACCCTAACCCTTTCTTCTTAATAAGCAGAATACCTGCAAACTTCGTTTTATTTATTAACTATAACTGTAATCAGAAATGTTTATACTTATATAAAGGCGTATAGCCTGTAGAGTTTACAGAAATTTAGTAATCATAAGGCTCACGGCCTGCAACACTTTTTATATAGAAAACACAAGGCTCACGGCCTGTAAAAACACTTGAACATTGTATTAAGCGAAGGCTTACAGCCTGCAAAAATTTATTACAAAACCTACAGTAATCTAAAGCCAAACTTTATTTACAAACAAGTTTTGCACTCACGGCCGTAGTCGGAAAGCTCCATTTTGAGCTAGGGTTTTATACCCTTAATGTTAAACGTTAAAATAAACCACCCGAAACCCTTGGAAATCATTGAAAGGGATGTATTAACCATCTCTGCACATTCGCTTAAAGGATTCACACTAGTGAAATGCCATGGAGGGACCAAGGCTTACCGGCCGTAGTGCAGTAACCTTTCTCCCGTGAAAGCAAAGCAATGTAGTCGGTTCACCTGCCAAACCTGCACACGACTCACTGTCACTAAACCTTTTTGTGCTAAAGATTTGTCTTAATAAAAATAATGCTGTAACTTAATGAAAATTAAATTATTAAATAGAAGTTACCTTCGCAGTGGTAAACCTTAATAGCTTTGCCACAGCCCAGTTCGAGCCAGTAGACTGCTAACCGATGGCAGCTAAACTAGGTTATTTTCGCTCAACCTCTACAGCACTAAAAAGACTTCCGCAAATCGATGGAGAGCACAAACCCTTAAATCGCAGCACTCTAAATATATTTTATCATTCAACAAATGATAGTGCCATCCACGCCTTACTGGAAGTGTTAACCATGCACGTGGGACAGAGAAAGACTAAATAGTAAACCTAACTGAGCTAAACCAAACCACAGTGATTCTACAAAGACAAGCAGCAAACTTCTTTACAAGCTAATCACCCTCACGATGCAGTGTGCCGAGCTCACTAGGAGCTGAAGCATCGGGAGGAGCAACGACGGCCTTTACAACATCAACAGGTTCTCGAAGGGTTTACAAACCAGCCCAAGACCGGGAGCAGAGGAGAAATAGATTTTAGGGTTGACTCCAACAGTTTTATAATGCCAACACTTGGCTGTTATGTGACCACGTAGCCCTTTAAATTTTCACATGCAGTGGGTATTATCATATAGTTCCGCGACCAACTCATTGTTTAATTTGCAAACCATTTCATTGCATGAAGAGCCTGCCAAGTCCTTACATTATGGTCTCCTGCGTTATAATTACAACATGGCAACATTAGTATTAAGGTTATAAACCTTGCACGGTATATATATCGATTATTCTATAGTTTGGTTTACATAGAAATAAAGGTAGGGTTATATTCAAAAGATTTCAAAGTTATAGAATGTGATTTCGGTTAGTTAATGTATTATAACTATGACATTTCGGAATCATAGAACATGGTTATGGTTTAGCATAACACAACCTTAGCATAGAGTTTATGCATTTCCATGCTACGTAGGTTTGAGTTTTAGTCATTTGTTACAATCGTATTGTTATATATTTTACTTTAGTACGATGCATATACATAGTGTATAGCATAGGTACTGTTGAAATTATTATTCTAATATAGATTGCATGCTACATAAGGTTTTACATGGTATATATAAATTGTTTAATATATATTGTTTAATATATATTCCATGTTATGTTTTGTTGAAGTTTAAGCCATCGCTATGATCATAGTGTTATATGTTTTGCTAAGTATATCCCAAAGCTACGTATTGTTGTAGTTAAATCATTGATATGATCATAGAGTTATATGTTTATACCATAGCATAGAGCAACAAACCTAAAGTTTGGTATGTGTTTAAAAGAGTCATAAGGTAATAGTTTATGATAGTAGTTAGCTGTCATAGTTTACAACCATGATAGCCACTAAAAAGGTTTTCAAAAGAAGATGTTAAACCTACCTACTCTTTGATGTATGAATATATATATAATCAAATGGTGTCTTTTGGTTTATATATCTTTCGAATTTTTGGCTGTATTAATTAAATAAATTTAGATGTTTTTGAACAGAGATGACTTATCCTGGTAATAGTCATAAACATTCTTTGATATTCTTGTATGATAAGTTGTTAGATAAAGAATAGTATATAAGTTCTTGTACTTATTTTTCAAGAGAAAACAGTTAAGTTGTTCATACTTGTAAATCCACTAGATCTCACAACCCTGTATGGTATAGTCTTCTACTGTGTGTTTATGAAAATGCATTTCTTTAGCATTAAATTCCAAAGGAAATTCATAGCAGAAAAATCAAGATTTTACCTTGGAAAGTATGACTTTTCTGTCTAGCATAAATAAACTTTTACTAAGCAAATTGTATGCAGAAATGTGAACTGTAACTTTAAAGACTTGTTAGCATCGAGCCATACTTTTTACCTGTATATCTGTAATAAAAGAAAACGGCTGCGTTAGCTCGAAAGCTAAGTAAGCCCAGCCCTCTACGACAACTCACCTTATGTCACAAACAGAAGAATAATCAGTAGCTACAAAGAAAGTGCTCTTAAAAGTACAGAGTAAGGAAATAAGTATTTCTGTAACAATTTAAAGAGCATAAACTAATCATCCAGTTAATAACTACTTTTAATGTGATTATATGTTATTTTAAAAGTTTTAAATTTTTTCAAAAATTTGGGGTTTTGACAGATACACCTGTCTTCTGATAGCCACACCTCCAACTCCACATTTCCTGGATACTCACATCCCGTGAGTGTTTTTCCAGAACCCCCCGATACCATCGCTGCCTCCAAAGCTTCTGCACATGAGGACAATCGCTGGCAGCATTCTGTGGGAGCGATGGTTTGGGCTGGATCATTAGGGGTCCAATGCTTGCACTGCCCTCTTTGTGAAGTCCACTTACCAAAGGTGGTGGGGAGGGTGGAGGCACACTCCACCGTATTTCCTGGAGAAGAGCTCGCCTCATGAAAGGTGGGGAGTACTAGAATGAAAAGCCATTGTAGAGGCTTGTTTTTTCCAGAAGCAATGTGACCCTTCTTCCAGGCCCCTCGTCTAACAGTGTTACCTGGAGAGGGGAGAGTTTCGAAGAAGGCTGAGCAAGGGGATGCAAACTTCCTTACCAGTTTGTGCCCATGCAGAAAGGTGCCTTTGAGCACGGAGGTGACACAAAGGGAGAGGTAGAAAAACATGTTTCTTACTCAACAAGCCGGCTAGAGGTTTTGAACCCAGTCAGTGATGACCCACCTTAAAAGCAACCTGAAGACATCGTTCTCAATATCAGCAGGCTAAGCAATAGAAACATCGTGCTTCCACCCAGACCGAGCATGCGCATTAACTCCATAATGTCTGTTTAAATATATGTAAACCGTGGCATAAGTAACACACTCTAGTTGTCAGTTTTGATGGTGACTGTAAACAGTCCAGGTCCGATTTCGAGGGCTAGCCTCGGGGATGTGAGATAGTATAAATAGGATCTCCTCAGAGGGGAGAAGGGTTGGGAATCTCCATTTTATTATGTTTCAGCTTCCCAGATTTGAATAAAATTGTAGAGGCGGAATGATAAACTTTCATGGAAGATATTCCTGTGCCATCTCTTTCTTCAATAAGTAACTTTCTTTACGTGACTATTTTTCATGTTTTCACTCCGGTTTGTATTTTCTTTCATGTTTGAGCATTAGTGTATATGGGCCAGAATTTATCTTGCATGCTCTAGGTCCATTGTTCAAGCATTTTTCAAACATTTTCTTCTAAAGTCTTGCAGAATTCACCCTGGTTAGGTGCTCTATTTGACGGGTTGTCTCCCTCTATCCACTAATCGACCTGCTAATACCTCAAGATTGAAGAAACGGTGTCTGTCTTGCCTTTGTCCACAAACCTTCAGACTTCTTACCTCCCACAACTTATTTAAGATCTTATAGTTGACTCCATGGCCCAGTGGTCTCCTCCATGATTGTCCCACCAAACTTTATAAAAACAAACTTGTTCTATTCAGAAATATGACCTTCTGACTGTCTTTGATTGAATATTTCGAGTATGAAAACCTTGTAAATAGTGAGAGATCCCTCTCTGACTGTATTAGGTCAGAAATAAAGTATAAATTGGTTCTGATGTTACCTTGGGATCTACCTTTCACAACCTGGGTACGTTCTGGGTGTTAACAAATTGGCGCCGTTGCCAGGGACGAAGGTTCAAATATTCCCTGGGTATGAACAACATAGTTTCATATTTGATTGTTGATGGTGAACAACAGTCATACCATCAAGAAGGTTGTACATATTTCACCTGGCAACTCCATTCCTAGAGAATCTAGCTTTCGGTGACTCCACTGGTGATATGATCCAGAGATCAAGCTTTCAAAGAAGACTGGCAGGCCCTGTTGAGGAAATGAGCTCATTAAAAAATTATAGAAATGCATGATCAAAGGATAAGGTACCCAAGTTACAGTTTCCTCCTAGATTCCTTATCCTTCTTTGTAAATTTTTTACTATCTATTCCTAAGCTTGTCAAAACAGTTTTTCATTATGCATTACACTCACAACACAACTATGAATTTACTCATGTATATCCTTCTTTACGAACTGAAAGTTTTCCATCACCTTGTACGTTTGATTTTGATCAATATCTTTCCTTCGAACCACATGACCTTAAAGGCCACCCTTGTGAGCCTCATGAAACCACAGCTAACAATACTTCCATTCCACATAGCTCTGTTTCTTCATATATCCCAAACTGATACCGACCACTCCACTTACCTCATGTTCTTCATAATTTCCCTACAAAGCACTACAAGTACCTTCCTAAGTTTGTTGGAGAATACAAGAACCTTACAACTGAAAAGCATGTACAAACCTTTGAGCACTTCCTTGACCTTTTTGAAATAGAACATGTTGATGTCTACATGAGGGATTTTTCCCAGTCTTTGCAAGGAGATGCTAAGGAATGGTTTAAGCACTTGTAGCCTGGATCCATCAGTACATGGGAAGAACTTTCTGACATCTTTTTAGAATTTTGGGGTGAGAGAAGGCCATGGGACCAAATACTTTTATAATTATATTCCTCGAAGAAACATGAGAATGAAACCAAGTCTAGTTTTAATAGGAGATTTGCAAAATTTTACTATAACATGCCAAAAGGGGTCCAACCCCTTGAAAATGCTGCTAAGCTTCACTACGTAGCTGCCTTTCATCCTGAAATGTCATTGCTTCTTCTGGAGAGAAAGTCAGTCACACTGCAACACATGTTTATTGATTGTTTGGAGTTTGAAGATAACCTCAGGATGTCTAAAAGATTTTCAGACCAAGACAGTGGTGATAAAATGGAAAAGAGATTAGACTTGGTTGAACAACATAAACAAAAAAAAACATTCTCTGTACATTTCGAACCCTCTGTGGTGATAAAATGGAAAAGAGATTAGACTTGGTTGAACAACATAAACAAAAATAAACATTCTTTGTACATTTCGAACCCTCTCGTAGTAAACCGAAAAATGATCATCCCAATGATATAAAAAGGGATGACTTTGCTAACCCATTTTCTGAAGATTGCAATCAGCCTATTGAATATTCTGTTGGTGGTGACTTTAAAAAGGATTTCAGAATGCCCATATATGATGAATATGAAGATGGATTCCTAGAAGTTATACCTAAAAAACCATCTATAAATTCGAGGTCTACTAGTAAAGAGAAGTTAACTATAATCCAAAGTCATAAGGCTGAAGAAATAGAAGACAATGAGCATGCTGAAGGTGACAATTTACCTTTGTGTTATTCTTCATTCGAGCTAATAAGGCAGAGACTTAAAGCCTCCAAGTAGAAACAAAAATTTGAGGATATGGTATATTTCATGAACTTGTTTGAAACAAAAGATGATGAGGAGGAACAATCATCTAGTCAATCTCAGCTAATGGATGAGCCAATGGTTTGCAATGGGGTATTGGATCACAAAGCAAGAGGCAAGGGTTCCCAAAGCAACGCATCTTTAAGTCCTTCACATTCAGAAATTTCATCTTTCCATAAAGAAGGGTTATGTTGGCTCGATTCTGTTGGAAGGAAGAATAACATTTCTGTTGAAGCATGTAAGGAAGGGGAAGTTTTAAATTCAGAAATTTTGAATGAAATTGTGGATATGTCATTTGAAATCAGTCATGATAGTTCCTTTCCAAGGTCTGTTGGATATTAGTTTGACCGTATTCTAGAGGATTTACATGCTGGACAACTCTCCTATGTTAGGAAAAAGACAGAGTATGTTGAGAGCTGTCATGTTTTCTATGATCCGGTGGCAGAATACATGGAGGGGATGGGTAATAGTAATGATTGGTTATATCTCTACTCTAAATATCAATTTCTTTATTATAACCTTCTTCCATTTTGTTTTTCATCTCTATTCTTAATCAAGCATGAAGGAGAAATAGAATTATTGGATAGATTTCTTGATTGGCTTCATTGGAATTCAGAGTTTACTTGAATAGGAATTTGTGCTCAGTTAAATATGTAGGTAGGTATGAATAAGCTCGAGCCAAGGTGAGCATTTCCTTCAGTATTTTTTCAATTATAAGTTCAGGTTTGTAGTTACAATCATTTTCAGTTTTCAGAGTATGGCCAAGTGACAATTTACAGGTTGACAGGAACTTACTTACAGAGCAGTTCAAGTTTGTGTTTTAGATCAGAGCAGATTGAGGGTTCTAGAGAAATACTAAAAGCAGCCCAATGGACCTTGCACCTAGTCTATGGGGTTCTTTTCTACCTCACTGGGAGGATATCACACCTAATGGAGCCAACTGTTATCAGTATGTTTAAATTTTTGAATTATAGACTTGGAAGGTTTGAAATGTGATCTTATTCAAGGAATTTCACGGGAGCGCCTTTCGGGTTATCTGGTTAGCAAGTTTCACCATTAGGATTCGTTGGATAGGGAGTGGATCCCGAATTATGGAGATTGATTAGGCTATGGATTGAAACATGCAGTGGCAGGATATGTATAAAATGTTTTGAGCGTCAACGATCCAGATGAAAGGTGATGTAGATCGATGATAGAAAGACATTCCTCCAGTGGGAGATGCGAGGTAAGGTTCGGTCTTTAGGTTTGCAAAGGCGGTTAAAGAAGAGAAGTATTGGAGGGTCAAGAATAACGCAGAGCTAGATCAATGACCCTAAAATATTCCGCTTGATGAACATGCGCGGAGGGAGAAGCTTTTCCAAATCGTGGAATATGTTAAAGGGAGAAAGGGTTGGACGACTGAGATAAAGGTGGAAATAGATCCGCGGTCGTAGTCGATTCCGTAATATGAGCTAGCACAGGTGATGTCACGATCTCAATTCATGAAAAGTTGTAGGGGTCGCGAAGATCTATGATCAAGAATAAGGGGTCGAGAGGATGAACGGGTGAGGAGCGTTCCACGATTAGAAGTTGCACAGGTGATCAAATAAGAAATGATCAGCGGAGCGCTAAGGTTCTCATGGTTGGACAGTCCCGATGAAAATTGATCATCGATCAATGGATGAGGTTGATCTCCCAATCAAGTTGTACACGTTGATGTTGTAGAAATTTGATATGAAGAGCTGTTTATTGATGGGTTGGATTTAAAGACACATGGACGACGGATGTGAAAGGTGTCTAGATCGAATGGTTGAGAAAATCTCAGGACTGTAAGGGTCATGTTAAGGTCAATTTGACAGTGGAGCGGACACTCTCACACATGATATTCCTCCCCAATAGATTAATCGATCTCCCCGATGCCATTTGTAGCATGCATGCAAGAAAAATCATCCCCGCGGAAGTGCCATATCACCCAAAGACATATGTCCGTCGTGTGGAGTCAGGAAAGTATTATGGGAATCTATGAGGTGGAACAATGAATCTGCTCTCCACATGAAGCAGGATAAGCGTGACAAGGAGAATCATTTTGTTTCCTACATCACAGGAGCGAAAAAGTGTGAGAATGTCTAGTCCATATGCCTTGAAGCATATGGTCGACCATACAGGGTGACGCCCGAAAATATTTTCCGCAACAAATAGCGAAATGCCACAATAGATAAGGCGACATGACTAGATCTCTAGTAGGTAAGGGATCACTCGACTCATGCCCTCACACATGTCACCCCCAAGCTACTCGATGACGAAATGTGCGAGAATGCTGACCAGTCATCCTAGATTCCAGTCTCCCAGTCCTATATAACACCACCTTTTAGAGCCATTGAAATGCATACCATGAGCTAGTTTAGAGGCAAATCCTGTAGTGTCATTCTACTGCAATTCCCTAGAGTTCCAAGAAATTGGCGATGGCAATATGGTTCGATAAGCTTGTCAGTCTGGGTGTGTTGATAGTTGGTGAACTTGTTTCCATGTTCATCCGTTGCCCTAGTTTTTCATACCAGGGATAACACCAGCCATTGAGGCGCAGATGTGAAGCACTTTGAGAGATACACCCGTCTTCTGATAGACACACCTCCAGCTGAACATTTTCTGGATACTCACATCCCATGAGTGTTTTTCTAGGACCCCCCAGTACCATTGTTGCCTCCAAAGATTTTGCACATGAGGACAGTCGATGGCAGCTGGAGAAAAATTCCTATGGCTTGGGGTGTACCATAACAGACAGAGAAACCGCAGAAATAAATCCCTTCCCAATATGCAAGAGAAATACAACCTCGAACACTAAAGGATATCGAAACATAGCTTATTCCAAATGGTTATAGTAGATCCTCGTTGAGATTTTTCCAATCCTGCTTGCTTTGGAAATTTACTCTCAACAACAGTAAACAAGGCAAGCATGCTATATAATATAGTGTTAGTATTACTCTAGCATATATAATCAATGATACATAACCAATTAAACACATCCATGGATTCAATATGCATTTAATTGCACATCATTGGACAGGAAAATATATTTCTATTAATAAAATCAGAGATTACATAAGTGACAAACTCTGTCGGCACATCTGCGAACCAGAGAAACTGAGTCCTCCACCTGGGCCTCTACCACCTCAATCCTCCATATCTCGATAGCAAGCTCACAAGAAAAAGAAAGCTTGGGAAGAACACAAAGTGCTCCAAGGGACAAAGGGATACAGACTCAAGTATAAGCAAGCTACAGCAACAATGGAATATAGTTTTCTTGCTCTTCAATTCCTCTCCTTCAATGTATCCAAAGGGTTCCTTAGATAGTGCTTCAATGGGGTAATGGAAGGTCAAATCCGAGCGATCTCGAGGCAGATGGAAGGCCAAGAGATGAGTGACTCGGATCTACATCAAGGAAAACTCCAAAAATATTTGGCCTTTTGCACACATCTCGATGTACGCGGGTTTAAGGGTAATATTTGCGTATATACGCAAGAAAGGGATTAAAAGTCGTGTACATCAAATAATAGGTGATTTTAGGGATGATATTGGAAACACCAAAGTTACAAAAATAGTCCATGGGGTCCAAAGAGTCTGCAAAGGGACATGGAAGGCGATAAAAGTGTGATCAATCATGTGTGGTAAAATCAGCTGTAACAGATGCCCCTTAATGTGTGAGGTCAGAGGGGTAACATGATGGAAAAAATACATTTAAATCCACCTTAGAAGTGGAGTGATGAAGAACTAGGTGGAAGAACCAGCCATCCAATAGTATAGTACAATAATCAATATCTGCATGTGATTGCAAATACATATAGCAGTCCCAGATACATAAGAGTACAATGGCCATGAATAGGCATGATATACAAAATGTGACATGTGTGGTCATCACCATGTACAATATATAATAAATCAGAATCTCCATGATGAAGATATAGAAAGGATCAAGATCTCCATAATGGCTGAAGATATCTGACATACACTGGAATCAAGTCACGAGAGCTGAAATCTCACGAACACTAGCACGATCAAGGAGGTAGCATATATGAAATGCCACCAATATGGAAAGTATTCTACACAAACCACTACGAGTACATGTCCTACTATGTGAATAGAGGTGTCAAGGCTGAACATAGTAGTCCATTGTCTGATTACCAGTCATTGATGTATACCGTTAACAGACACGAGATCACCCACCGATAATGAAAATGGGAATCAAGGTACTAGAGTGAAATCTAACAAGTGTGAATAAATGTGTTGAGGTAGAACACTTGGAAGATCCATCGATCAGGGGACATTGATGTATTCCCAAAACTATCGATGGTGAGAGAACCTACCACTGATGACTATAAGTATCAAGGCACTCAAATGACTCTAGACTCCTATCCCAGAATAAATGATCTGAATTCGATGGGATGGAATCCACTGGAAGGAGGGAATTAAGGCATCCCCCATCAACCAACATGAGGTACTCAGCAAGCTGTATAATGTGGAAGGACTCGAACAAGATGTGCACGAACCAGTAATAATACCGGGAATGGCCGACATGCAAAGTCAAGATAAGTGAGGAATGGACGACTCAGGTTTCAACTTCCTTCAAACAAGAGCATAAAGGCAAATGGTGATTGAATGGAGGGAGCATAGACTTGATATACAAAACTGGCACATTTTTGCGACATAGGAGGCATTAACAGAGGCTCCATAGGGAATGGAAGCTTAACGAGTCAGTGGAGGTAAACTCAGAAAAAAATGAGTACAACTCCTAAAGTAAAACTACTAACCCAACCAACAAATGTGATATACAGTGCTCTGTTCAAAGGCGACACAACTCGACTGTTGTCAAAGGTAACATCTTTTCCTGTCCGGCTTTTTGGTTTTTTGGTTTTTTTTGGACTTTTTTTTTCCAGATATTTTGAAAATCTTGAAAAAGAATAAAAGTGCTCTATAGTTACAAATCTAGGAGGAGACGAGTGTCAAGCGGAAAACAAACTAGTTCCAAGCAGCAGCACATACCTATGCTTAATGTAAGGAAACATGTGCAGGATAATGACACTCGGGGGAAAGTACCCTCTCGGTAAAAATTGGGGTATCAGGGTGCAAAAGATATATAATAAGGCTCTGCTTGGCTAGACATGAGACAAGCTCGGGCTATATGGTTGAATATCAAAGTCAGGGAAGTCGGCGTAAGGCTCAATAAGGAAAGCAAAACTCATGATAATGCAATTACAACTTGACATATAGAAGGGGAGTCCCGGGGAAATGGCTAGCATAAAGGTCAAGAGGAGTATGAATCTCTTGCTCAAAGTCATGGAAGTACTATACAAGGGACTCCCACACCCTAAAAGAGAAATGTCGGCATTGGCACCAAATGTAAAACAAGATCTAACTAGGGTACCCATGTATGGTAAAGCTCTACCATTCACAACATGTCACTTCTAAAAGTAGTAAGAAGGTTCCGTGGTAAGATGGAATGGGTTCGAACCTAAGGTTAAAATTAAACGGTCATAAGGTTATGCAAAGTGCAAACGGATGTGAAACCTAACCTATATGCTAGTTTAGACATAATACCTGCAGTAGGCACGAACGGATCAAAGCCATGGTCAAACTATAGAAAGTGGGTAAAATTTTCAAATTTTTTCTATAAATAGTAAAAATTTTAAAAATTTTCATACCATTTGAAATTTTTACCCATCATAGTGCATTTGAGCTCAGAAATTCAGAAGCCAATTCTGGGAGCATTGTCCGATGGATTCCTCCCCCGTTTGATTCAGGTAGATTCTCATGCCCTCCTCTTTCATTTTGATGCAATTTTTTTCAAATTTCATGGTCTATTTTATTTTTTGAGCCATCCATACTTGTGCGTTTTGGCCCACGTGGAAATCGGGCCTTTTAATGCACCAAAAGCCACGTACATATGCGGCTGTTTTGAGAACAGTCACATAGAGGGCCACAAATAAGGTTTTAAGGGGCAAAGAATGATCAAACAACTTGGTTTTTGTGCAAGATGGTGCTAGAGTGGAGAGAAAGAGAGCATGATGATGTTGAAGAAGTTGTGCAAGGTGATCTCATGGCCCAACAAGCATTACAAGCATGTGGCTTGTACAATTTTTGGTGTCTTGGTAGCCTGAGGGCCAAAGCAAGACTACTCCAGCTACCGTTGGACTATTGGGATCCAGAATCTGAGACATTTCAGATAGATGTGATGTCACTCAACATTGAGTTTGAGGACATATATTTCATCACTGGTTTGTCTCGACAAGGAGAGATGGTGAACCTTTGATCTCGTGGGCTAGGAGGCGGGCTAACCATAGATGAGTACATAGTTGTGTACTGCTTTTCAGAGATGAAAAAGGTTGGTAGTCAAATCCCGACAAACTCTATCTAGATTCAGGGGCCGAAGGCCATACTTTTGGCACTAGGAAGGATTACAGGGTTTGTTAACCCAAAAAATTCCTCACTCAGTTCTAATTGGCCTACATCACCCAAGGACACCCATGCACAACCCTCATTTGACCCCATTTGACCCCCACACCCTCAAGAAGGCTTAAAAACATGAAAAAGGGCTTAAAAACCCCTAAAAAGAGCCTAAATAGCTCTCATAGGGGCTAAAGCCTCCAAAAAGGGGATAAAACCCCTCAAAGGAGCCTAAAACCCTAAAAGGAGCTAAAGATTAAGTGAAAGGGGGTAAAGCCCTGACCAGGGGATTAGAACCCTAAAAAAGCTATAAATAAAGGGGTGGGGTCACTCTCAAAACATTCCTCCCTTGCACACTGTTATGCTGCCCGAGTGGATGCCTTGAGACCATTTGCCTCTCAAGCCACCTACACTCCCTCTCATCCATCTTCCCTTTGAGCCATAGCTCCCCCATTTCCAAGAGAGAGGTGCTTCTCAAAACTAGGGCATTGTGGTCCATTTCCACCAAGAGGTATAATCTATTGTTCAATGTCTTTTTCATTTTAGTTTTTCTCTAACTCAGTTTACTTGCAGGTTTATTTCATGTTCTTACAAGTGTATGCAGGGTTCTGGAGTCTAACCTTGTGTGCAGGGTTTCCATCTCTTTTCTTTTATGTTATTTGCTTCATTCCAGTTTCGTTTTTCTTGCATTACCATAAGGAACCCTATACTTCCATCCTATAGATGGAAGGTAGCCATTCCTACCCTGTAGCAAGGGAGAAATCCCTACTACAGAACTATTGGCCATACTGGGTCGATCCCATAGGATCCCTGGGTTTATTTTTCAAAATTTCAATTTTTAATTCTGTTTTTTTCCCTAGTTTAATTTTCTGTTAAAATCTAGCTTATATTCTTGTTTATTTACTGCTGAGCCTCCTCAAGGCAAATCCGAGTCCATTTGGCCACAATACAGGTTACCATCGGCCGGATCTGACTCAGGACCAAACAAAATTTCAGTTTCCGGAGTAGGTCACTCTTATCGGGCCTAGAGAGGGGACCAGGTCACTCATTCTGGCCTCACAGGTACGACCAGGTCACCTATTTAGCCCTGAAAGGTGTGATCACCTTCTAGAAGTCAACCCGCTTCTGTCTGCAAATTCTGAGTGACTCCCTCGCCTGTTTCTGGAAAAATTTGGCGACCCCCTCGCCACATTTGACCTGAAAAGTGCAATTGGTCACTCAGAGTTTGATTTTTTAATAGTTAAGCTCTGTTAGTGTGGCTCAGCCGCCTCTGTCCATCCAAACTATTTTTATTTTTGTTTCTATTTCTTTTTTAGTTCATTTCATTTGCAGAATGTGTAAATCAAAGTGTAAATCAATGGTTAATGGGTTATTGAACATAGCTTGATTAAAATTTACTTAAAATCAACATCTTTCATAACCCTTCCTCCTCTACCTAGTCATCACCCTTCGGGGTATTCTGGGATAAGACGAAGGGTGAAGCTCGTATAGTAATAGGCACTTCACCTATTATTTTTCAAAGCCACTAAAAACGAGTGACTTGGAAGGTAGAGGGGGTAGAGAAGGAGGGCTTCTCACGACACTCAGCGTCCTCCTTGTTGACCAACCTTGCATCCGGAGGGTGACCTGTGGATCTACGGATGGGCTTAGTCCCATTGTGTTAAGAGACCAACACCCTCTCCTGGTTGAAGAGAAATATAGGTGCAAGGTAGTCACTTAGTCAGGCTATCATAGTTCAGGATCACAAATGGTACATGTCTAAAAATTTCTGATTACTATTTACTGCTTTCATTCACAAAGTTATGAACTCTGCAGAATATTCATAAACCATTTAAGCAGCCACCAAATATAACAGAAAAACAAAATACATACACACCATACCATATAAATCAACCAAACTCAGTTCATGACGCTGAGTGAGCCAGTAAAATTTACAATTTACACTAAGTTAAACATCTGCAGTCTTTAAGGACATAAGTCCCTGACTACCTTAACCATGGGAAATACTTGGGCTCAGCCCAGAAACCCATTATGAGGAGTACCACGGGAACCCCAAAGTAGCTGGCCGCTGAGAGGAATTGCCAAGCGAAACAGGCAACGACCCCCACCGATTGAGTAGCACTCCCGTGAGAAAAAATCCAAGCGCTGTCTTCTGGCAGTCTTGGTGGCCGAGTGACCAACTAAAGCCAATAGGAATCCATTGAAACTGGGGTCCAAAAATCATTAACACCATTTTGACATACAAATTTGACACGATTGATCCCTCATGCTCTTCCTCACGCCTAAGAGGTGAACCGCCACAGTACGGGTCATTAAACCAACATCGTTGAGACCATTCTCGATGGCATTCGACACCGTTAGAAGGCCACACAGCCTCTGATTCAGATTCATACTCATATCAGTCTGAACCAGATCTGCACACTACATCGTCAAGCCGCATGGTTGGTGCAAACCCGGATCCATTTTATGGCATAGTAATTGCTAGTGGACCCATGTCCAGACCACAAACTATCACCAACAACCCTGCAGGTGGCCCCAACATGTTTATGCAAACCGTCATAAGCCCTATACCACCACCCATATTGACTAGTCAAGCTGTCCCACCTGCAACACATGGGGGCAGTGGCCCTTCCACCTACACTTCCCCTCCTATCATACATGGGGGCAGTGGCCCTTCCACCTACACTGTCCCTCCTGTCATACATGGGGGAAGTGGCCCTTCCACCCACACTGTCCCTCCCACTACACTTGGGGGCACTGGCCCATCCACAATGGTGCCACAAGAACCACCAGTTATGTAGGTGCATCATGTACCTAAAAATCGCATCACCATGGCTGCCCCATCTCACATAAACCTGGGGTCAAACCTTCCTTTCATGGCACATATCAACTTGCCTGATTTGGCTTGGTTAACAAATGACCCTATATGCCATCAAACTTACTGGCCTCCCATGCCAACCAAACTTCCCTCAGACATACCCAAGTTTAAAGGGAAGGCAGGGGAGTGCCCCCAAAACCACATCATGACGTTTCATCTATGGTGCTCATCAAACAACATCGTAGATGATTCGATCAGGCTACGACTATTCCAACGCATCCTCATAGGTGATGCAACCAAGTGGTACATTGAGCTACCACAAGACAAGTACCCTGATTTCAACTCCTTGGCTTTCATGTTCCTGCAATATTTCCAACTTCTCATTAGATATGATGAACGGGTGGAGATCTTGTTATCTTGCTGCCAGAATACTGCAACCCACATAACTAACCACATCCATGAGTGGCAACGACACCGTAGTTTGTGTAAGATCCAACTTGATGACAATATCTTCCTGGATTGGTTCCTTAAAACCTTGCTCCCACCTATAGCAAAGGACGTAGCATCAGAACATCCCCAATCCAAAGAAGAGGCCATCTTGAAAGCCCAACAGTTTGATCTGATCTATGCACAGTCTGGATACCTTTACACCATCATTCCAGACACTCCCCATGCAGGCACCTCCTACCGGGATGCACCGGGGGCATCCCATGCTGTAGATGGCATCATAGGTTCTGTCTCTCATTAACCATAGCACCGTCTGACACCACCTGTAATACCACCACAACCAAGCAACATTCCTAGTGTTGCTTACCAAAACCAAACTCCAGACTATGCAAGAATGATGTCCCAGTCCGAAGCCATGACTTCTTATGCACAATCCATGCGACCACAGCGAGCCTAGGCCTTGGCTTGGCCAACACAGCAATACGCGGGACAAATTCCCACATTTGTGGCACCGACACCCACCCAAAGTGCAATTAGTTCAAGCCCCTGCCCTTGCTCCACCTGCTCTATTAGGATAGGTGTTTGCACAACAAAACCATCCCAAGCAGCCAGCCCCCAATAACCAAGAAGGGAAAGCCAGGAATAACTGACCCCAAAACCAAGGAAACAATCAACCGCAGGGAGGAGGTCAACAACCAAATCCTCCCAACAATGCCGCGGTGAACTGGCCAGCCCAAAATCCTCAACAACCAAATGCACCGAGACGCAACGCTCCATTGCAGACAAACCAACCATGCACATTATGTGAGGTCTACGGGCACTACACATTCGAGTGTCCCTTCATGGGTCGCGCTAAACAGGCCATTAGAAACGAGGTTCAACATGCCACCAATACAACGGACCAAGCCCAACATAGATTGGAACCAGAAGGACCTCCTCCTATGGTGCTCCAAAATCCATTACCAGTCCAAGGATTGGTGGCAACTGCACCCCCTCCCCAACCCAATCCCAATGCTCTGGGGGCACCTCCCATGGCAGAAACAGGTGTCCACCATCTTCTAGATATGATAATTGAAGAGGTCAATCTACAAAACAGATGAAATCAGTATGGAACCAACACCGAACCCGCTGACACATCAACGACATCTACATCTAAAAAAATCAATGCACCTCTTCAGTTACCCCCTTTCCCGCGCCCCCCCATACGCCGGGTTTCCAACAACACCACGACTAGAGCTGCTATCAGCTACAGCATCGTGGATGATTTGGCCCAAACACCTACCACCATGTCCACTCTTGAGATACTCAAAACTTTCCCAATGCACTGAAAATCCTTACTAGCTTCCCTTGGGGCCGTAGAACCCTCTGACTCCAAGTTGATCACATTTGACACGGAGAATGGAGAACCACGGATGCCATTAACCATTGCCTTTCAAATCCTGGTGTCTATCCAGAATTTGGTCGTGAACCGGAGCATAGTGGATGAGGGGGCATCCATGTACGTTATGTCTACCCTAGTCTGGCAGAGACTTGGATCCCCAATTCTGCAACCATCCTCCACAACTCTACGGGCTTATGATGGCCATCCCATTAAATCCCAAGGAATCCTCCCCCATGTCCCCATCACATTAGTCAGGAAGACAGTACTGATTGACATAGAGGTTGTCAATGCTCAATTGGACTATAACCTTCTCCTTAGAAGAAGTTATATGTACACCATGGGAGCTGTAGCATCAACTGTCTTTCGTCTCATGATGTTTCCCCATGAAGGGAAAATCGTGATAGTTGACCAACTGACTTATCACAATCTGCAAGGGATAATGGCACCCGCCAATGTTATCCCTACGATCAACACCATTGATCCTCAAGGGATGACCACACATGCCAA
This sequence comes from Pseudotsuga menziesii, assembly GCA_001517045.1. Classification (NCBI taxonomy): domain Eukaryota; kingdom Viridiplantae; phylum Streptophyta; class Pinopsida; order Pinales; family Pinaceae; genus Pseudotsuga; species Pseudotsuga menziesii. The sequence goes on from LPNX010190713.1 coordinate 632,044, forward strand.
TGTTATCCCTACGGTCAACACCATGGTTGACAACATACTAGCCTCCCCATTGTTGAATGTGGGCCCTGGGTTTTTTTCCGATACCACCATGATGACTTCTTTCCCCTTCAATGTCACCACCACTGACACCAAATGAGACTGCAGACTTGTGCATGCTCTCATCTAGCACCCCTGCACCCAAACAAAAACCGCAGCCGCAACCCCAACCGCAACCACAACTTCCTTCACAGCTGCAACATCATCCAAAACCATAGAATCACACACATCCACAACTACAAACTCATCTTGACATACAACCATTAAGGAGTTATCTGGGCTCCTCTCCAGTCCATACAATTCCCTTCCTCTTTCCCCTGCCTGGTGTCATGAGCAAGCCAGCAATGGCCACCTTAAACTTACCCAACTTCACATTGGGAATTCCAGTGTGGTATCTTGATCCACCAACTCAACCACCAATGCCCCAGGTAGTCTTAACCCCCATGCAACCCATTGCGGTCGAATCTCATCCTCCACCCGGCCCGCAAAAACCAACAACCGCACTCGCACCGCCTCACCCAAAAAGGGCCAAAGGAAAGAATGTGAAAGCTACCGCAGAACCTCGACAAATCCTACCTTGCACTGTCTGTGAAGAATAGGGCCATCCAACTCAAAATTTCCTTGAGATTCCTATAATCCGCGCGCATTTGGAGGCCATGGATACAACCGAAAACCTCCCCGTGCTTGAAATTCCAAGTGCACCAACAGTGAGAAATAGGTCATTGAGAACAAACCATGCTTGTGCCCTTTGCAGATTATATGGACACTATTCTCACCACTGCTAAGTCTTGCCCGAGTTCTGAATGGATTTATCTGACCTTCGTTAACATTCCCTTGAATCTGAGATCACCCTGATCGAAGAGGTTCACCTCCCACCTCCTTCTTCGAACACCATGTCCATTTACATGATGTCCAGTTCTAATGACCCTCTTGTCTCCACCACCAACGACGGTCCATCAGAACTATCTCTTTGTTGCTTCTGCAATGATGAGGAGATACTTGAAGGCTTAACCATCTCAGAATACCCATTGGACGACATGCACCATCGCTCATTCTTCCTCGTCGAAGAACTTGTGTCATAGTCTGACCAGTTTTCTGTGGAAACCAAAGATTTCATTCATGGGAAAGTCGACTGGTTCAAAAAACCCATTCCGACCCCAAACACCTTCGAAGAAGGGAACATGGCTAACATCTCACCAACCACCAAAATCAACATGTCAACCAACCTTGAGGTTGTTGAGGAAATCATGCTGGGGGAATCCTTCTCCCTGGAGGAAGTAGCTGCCTACAAAGCTGTCTTCCAAGAATTCCGTGACATCTTTTCCTGGTCTTACACTAAAATTCCTAGGTTGGATCCATCCATCGTGGAACACCACATCGACACATGGCCCGATGTAGCCCCCGTGCACCAAAATCAACGTCCCATCCATCCTTCCAAAGTGGACACAGTCAAAGCCGAGATAGAGAAGCTGCACACAGCCGAATTCATTTACCCCATTTCTTACACCACTTGGGTTTCTAATCTTGTACTCGTGAATAAAAAACAGGGTACCATCCGCGTTTGCATAGACTTCCATGATCTAAATGGGGCTTGTTCCAAAGACAACTTCCCAACACCCTTCATCGATCAGATTATTGATGCATGTGCTGGACATGAGGTCTTTTCCTTCATGGGTGGCTTTCTCGGATATAACCAAATCTAGATCCAGAAAGAAGACCATTATAAGACTGCATTCACAACCCCGTGGGGGACAGTCGCATATTGAGTCATTCCCTTTGGCCTGAAAAATGATGGAGCCACCTTCCTGTGCACCATGACACACTGTTTCCATGACCTCATTCACATCATGTTGGTTTATCTTTACATCCTCATTATGCGGTCATAGAAGTAAGCACAACACATAGATGACTTGCGGCAAGCCTTCCTACGATGTCGCAAGTACGAAATCCGCTTGAACCCTTTCAAGTGTGTTTTCTGTGTCCCAATGGGTTGTCTCCTAGGGTTGATCGTGTCACACAAAGGAATGATCGCTGATCCCCCAAAAGTCCAAACCACTTTCCCTCTAACATCACCTCTTTGAGTGACGGTAGTATAGTTTGTATTATAGTCTTTTCCTTTTTGTTTTACACATTTTTTCAACAGTGAGTCTTATGTATTGTTTCCCCTCGTTGCTCCATATGGATCCTACCTCATAACGGTACATCGAATTTGCTGATGGAGTGAGTAGATGGTCTCCGAACCTCGCCTTGACTGCATGGGTTATCTACTCCCCGTCACACGAGTTCATCCATATCAACGGGATATGCATGGGCAGTGCGACCAACAACTAGGCTGAGTATGATGGTGTCAATGGTCTTTTGGACACCGCTCTCCAGTTAGGCATTCACCATCTCGATGTCTTCTTAGACTCCCATCTGCTTGTTTCTCAGTTAAACAAATACTACTGGGAATGTGATCCATGCCTCTTTAGAAAATTCCTGTGCACTAAATAGATGGTTAGAACATTTGAGTCCATCACATTCACACATGTTCCTAGAAACCTCAATAGTGTAGCAGATCAAATGGCTAATGACATTCTAAATTGGCACATTCATAATCGCATATAGGAAACATACAAACATAACATCATGCATAATCATATATAAAATATGCACACAAGTGTAACAATACATCATCTAGGCATTGCATCTCATATCATCATTAAAAATGCATCCACGTGCATCAAAAATATATATAGATAGATAAGTCACATGTCCAAAATATGTCCAATACAAAATGAGAAGCCACATATGCTTTCTCAACTAAATATACATAGAAATGCAAAAACTCCTAAGTGCACCAATGCACTAGGGGCAGCCCCACTAGGCTACTAATCTGACTCAGACTCATCATCTGGTTCAATATCATCATCTTCCTCAGAAGACTCATCCTCTGCAGGAAGATCGCCTCTCGCCACCCGACGAAGGTAATCACAGGCCACGGCCACCCTCCTCATCACAGAGGTCCACTCTGGAGGAAAAATATGAATGGAAGTAATCAGATCATTGTTGAAATGATTCCATCCATCATCATAGATCCCATCAGCAAGCCGCTCTAGATGCAGCAGAAAATCATCCACCTCTTTTCGTCGCCTGCGAGGGTTCCCACAAAAACCGCCACAAGTGCCATAGCAACCAGTCGCCTTTGATACCTGGGCGGCGGGTGGGGACCAATATTTGCATACACAAACAACGACACCACCATTCTACACATATAAACATACAACTATCAACCAACTCAACTACACTATGTATAAATATGAAAATAAAGACATCACACATAAATGCCATCTAGTCCCCATGCTTGGCCTGCAGGTTGGGGCATCTCGGGATCCCCATGATAGTTCATACCCACATACGAGTACTCCTCAATGATCACTGGAAGCTGAAAGCCACTGCTCCAACAGCTCCTCAGTGAAGAAGCTGCTCACTCTACCGCCACCCTCTCATACCATCATCTGGCACCACCTGTTCATCCATGGCTCCCATGGACCACTATCCCGCACGGTCCGCTGCGGACGTAGAGTAGGAACTTTCTCAAAAAAGAAAGCACATAGAAATGATCCAAAGCAAAAGCCTATCCCAGATGCCTTCGCGTTGTTGAGCTGACACTGAACAGCTTGAAGATACATCTGGGCCCACCCATAGTACATGCCCCCCATAGCATGCTCTACCAACTGTAGCTTCCCTCCAGATATCTTGTGGCTCCCCATGGAACCCAAGACACACAACAGTGATATCTCCACCACCCATGTCGACAAGTCCTCAATGTCACACATCAAGATGTATGAGCCATTCACATACACAGTAGCGTAATAGTGCCTATCACATAGCTCCTCCAATGTCCCCCCCCGAGACAAAATCGGTGCCAAGTCACCAACAAATCCCAACACAGGGAGCCCAGTCAAGAAGTACACATCCACCAGCGTAATCTCAACACACTGGCCCTGGAAGAGGAAGGCCTCCTCCCCAATATCCCAAAATCTCACCAATGTTTGCAGCAACAAACACAAACTCTTCATAAGGGGTATCCTCATGAACTTCAGTAAACCACAATGGGCCAGTGTATCACGCACATTCCCATCCCGCAATGACACCTCCCGGAGGTCTTTACAGTCTCTCTCTCACCACTTAATCTCAACCATCCCGCACAAGCAAAACACATATGTCAGCCACTGCTCTCATAAAAAAATGTCACCTAGAGGCCAAGTCGCACCTGTTTGGGAAAAATGAGCGACCAGGTCACTCAAAAAAGACCCACAGGTGTGACTAGGTCGCTCTTTTTCCCTCGAAAGGTGCAAGTTGGCTCCATGAAACCCCAACAGGCTCATGGAGGACCTCTGGGTGACCTAATGCAGAATGTAAACCACCAAAAAGAAGAGATTTGGGAAGAGATCTTACCTGCAAGTCACGGAACTCGAAACCGTCGGTCAGAACAGGAGAAATCAGCAAATGAAAATCTAGGGCCCACCTCTCCAACTCTGCATGAACAGTGACAATGACACTTCACAAAGTGGTCCCCACCCTTATATAGGCCCTATTTGACCTAATTTCTCCCGTTCGACACAACATGACCATACAGAGTTCGTTTGAGATGCCGTTCGTGCCATTGGTTTCAGAATTCTACCCTCTATCTCCTTATGAGACCATCGTCTCATGTTTAACAAATTTTTTTTGGGACCACTACTCAGAAGTTACCTCGATTTACGAGCCACATCATGGTGATGCAAGTGTCTGCAAACCTGTACTTGCATCATGCTTGCCTACCGCTACTCATGCGGGTTCTCAGGCCACTGCCCATAAGGAACACCATTTTTATTTTTAACATATAGCCATCTACTTCGTCCACCGCACCTTATGCAGATCTCTGGACCATCATCCGGAAGGTGAATAATTTGTTTTACATGTATTTGGCATATAACTGCCTCCGGACTTGCACTCACATCACATGTAGTCAAGTTTTTCCACCACAATTCACACACGACTCTCTTGACCTCTGTCCGAGATCCATATCGGTTTGCGTGCCTCTGCCGCATTGACTCGCGTGCCTCTGCCGCAATCTATCTCGTGCATGTATTGGTATGTCTAAGAGCCATCTGCTCAATCCATACTACACGGATGACCTTTGGACCACTGTCCACTGTCCTAACATGGGGCACCACCTATGTCACCGTAATTGGTTGACCATACTAGAGTTTCTTTTAAGCTCTTTTCTGACTCCTAAAAGAATGAAAAGATTGCCGAGCGCAACTGCTTCCTTTCCCGCTCATTAAAGTATAGGAAATGGAGTTTACATCGTCTTGTTTATCTCCTTTTGTAGATTATGTAGACCATCAAATGAAAAGGACCACATTGGCACATTCAAGCCAAGACCGTTCTCGTCTGTATGCTTTTTTTCTTTCTTGGGCAGAGGGGTCGGACTTTACGAAAAATCTCACCACGGGCTGTCGTTAAGCTCTTTTTCAGCCTTCTCAGCAAGAAAAGATTGCTGAGCAAAATTGGTTTCGTTCATGCTTGTAAAAGTATCTGAATGATTGTCCAGTCTGTATAGGCTTAACCTTTTCTGAACTGACTGGACTACCAATGGTAAAGAAGTCTCCCATCCCCTAAAAGGATGGGAGAGCTCTCCTATGTATACTTTTATCCTTTTTTCGGGCACAAGAGACTACCAATGAAAAAGATCAGCCACTAGAGTCTTCTTCATGCTTTCAGACTCTCTAAAATTGAAAGCACCATCGAACATTTACTTTCTCGGGCTCTCCAAAAATCCACGGGATTGTACCACAATGGTGTCTCTAGACACCACCCCACATAAAATAGTTTGGAAGCATTCCCACTTTGGGTCGCCTTTGTTCAGAGTACTCTACAATGTGTCTCCCTTGGATCCCATCAATATCAAAAGTATATACCTCCCCCAAGTATTTCCCATATGTAGTGACATTCCCGATATTACAGCTATGATCCCATTCCCATGAGTCAGTTTCATTTGCTGCCTGGTCTGCCCTGCTGTCATACTCTAAATAAAGGAAGTTTGAGTCTACTACACTCCCTCTGCCCCTGTTCAACTCTTTATCTGCCCCCCCCATTCAGTAGGTCAGTCCTCACATTGTCTCACATCTTTTGGTTATCTCCCTCACACTTCTGGTTAAGGAAACACCATTGCCTTAACCAGGGGCAAGTCTCCCTCTGTCGACGACAACACACATATTCCAGAGGATAGACCTAGATGTCCCTGTATCTTGGTTTCATTAACCTCATTAATGAGTTCCTCGAACCACTTGAGAGGAGTCTTTAGTGCCTCTTGGGATGGTTGTTTCTCATGGCTCGACTCCAGCTACATCATCGCACCGTTGAGATTCATATAGGGTATTGGTCCGTGCAGTATTTGGTCGAAGACCCTAGATGTCACCTAACTCTAGCACATTGATAAGTCTATTCGAGGGACCTAAACAAGTTTATGTCCCTTGTGATTTTAGGGTTGTGTTGGATACAATGTTCAGAATCCCCACAACGTTTTTACATAGATTTATGATTGATGTAGCATACTTGTACCACAGAGATTCTAACTCTCCATCAGTGAGTCCATACAACTATGTACCATTCCAGATCCAGCAGGCTATCAGTCATGAAGATATAGCATTCCAGGAGAATTTCATGGGTCCAATGTAGTAGTTCTTCAGATCAGTGTTGTATTCAGCCTCTCATTGAGGAAAAAACTATGTATCATTAGTTGTATATGATCGACTCTTGTATTATAGAGCATAGATCACATTATTCTTTTGACATTTTTACGAGCATGGGGATTCCCGCCTTGTCCATATACATGTCACATATTATTTGTATCTCAACCATTGATGGGAACCATATTAATACAAAAACCAAAAGTCGCCATGCCCTAGCCCAGGAAGCACCATCTCTCCGCAGAAAATCCTATGTCGATGTACGTCGGCCATACGATGAGCTCCTGCCCTCACACATCAGGGGGCAATCTGTTAACCCAAAAAATCCCTCACTTAGCTCTACATGGCCTACACCACCCAAGGACACCCATGCACGACCCTCATTTGACCCCCATACCCTCAAAAAGGCTTAAAAACATGAAAAAGGGCTTAAAAACCCCTAAAAAGAGCCTAAATAGCTGTCATAGGGGCTAAATCCTCCAAAAAGGGGCTAAACCATTCAAAGGATCCTAAAACCCTAAAAGGAGCTAAAGATTGAGCGAAAGGGGCTAAAAGCCCCAAAAAAGGGGTTAAAGCCCTGACCAGGGGCTTAGAACCCTAAAAAAACTATAAATAGAGGGGTGGGGGTCACTCTCAAAAAATTCCTACCTTACATACTGTTATGCTGCCCAAGTGGATGCCTTGAGACCATTTGCCTCTCAAGCCACCCACACTCCCTCTCATCCATCTTCCCATTGAGCCATATCTCCTCCATTTCCAAGAGAGAGGTGCTTCTCCAAGCTAGGGCATGGTGGCCCATTTCCACCAAGAGGTATAATCTGTTGTTTAATGTATTTTTCATTTTAGTTTTTGTCTAACTCGGTTTTCTTCCAACTTTATTTCATGTTCTAACAAGTGTATGCTGGGTTATGGAGTCTAACCTTATGTGTAGGGTTTCCATCTATTTTCTTTTCTGTTATTTGCTTCATTCTAGTTTTGTTTTTCTTTCATTACCATCAGGAACTCTATCCTTCCGTCCTATAGATGGAAGGTAGCCATTCCTGCCCTGTAGCAAGGGAGAAATCCCTGCTATAGGGTTGGATTCACTCCACTAGGCCCCACGGACAATGATGTTCTATGCGGTAGAGTGCATGCGACCTACAGTGTATGACTGGAGTACGACGCTGTTGAGAAACATGAAATAGCATCTCAGTGATTGCAAGATGGGCAAGGTGCAAAACTTTGGGTTCGACAGTATACTAAGCATGTTTTTCTTTGAGTGGGTGTCAGGTCTAAGCCCTAGGGTAGACATTGCTCCACATGGAGTCTGGGATCCAACCCAATGACGCTGGGTGAATGTCATGTGCAGACTGGGCAGAGGTAGGGTGGCTAACCCCTACCCAACATATTTCTTTCCATGGTGGTGTATATAGATCATCTCCATATACGACTACCCCTATGCAGGGATAGAACTCCGCAGTGATCTGGATATGCCGCTACCACCAGGAGCAGCTTATGGTGACATAGGTAAATAATATGAATGACCGTCCAGTTAGTATAGGTTTAGCCTTTTTTGCACTGACTGGACTACCAACGGTAAAGAAGTCTCCCATCCCCTAAAAGGATGGGGGAGCTCTCCTATGTATACTTTTATCCCTTTTCAGGAACAAGAGACTACCAATGAAAAAGAGCTACCTCTAGAGTCTTCTTCATTCTTTCAGACTTTCTAAAATTGAAAGCACCATCGAACATTTCTTTCTCTGGCTCGCCAAAAATCCACGAGATCGTACCACAACAGTGTCTCTAGACACCACCCCACATAAAATAGTTTGGTAGTATTCCCGCTTTGGGTCGCTTTTGTTCAGAGTACTCTGCAATGTGTCTCCCTTGGATCCCATCAATATCAAAAGTATATACCTCCCCCAAGTATTTCCCATATGTAGTGACATTCCCGGTATTACAACTATGATCCCATTCCCATGAGTCAGTTTCATTTGCTTCCTGGTCCGCCCTACCGTCATACTCTAAAAAAAGGAAGTTTGAGTCTACTACACTCCCCTTGCCTCTGTTCAACTCTTTCTCTCCCCCCCCCATTCAGTAGGCCAATCCTCACATTGCCTCACATCTTTCGGTTATCTCCATCATGCTTCTGGTTAGGGAAACACCATTGCCTTAACCAGGGGTAGGTCTCCCTCTGTCGACGACAACACACAAATTCCAGAGGATAGACCTAGAGGTCCTTGTATCTTGGCTTCATTAACCTCATTAATGAGTTCCTTGGATCACTTGAGAGGAGTCCTTAGTGCCTCTTGGGATGGTTGTTTCTCACGTGCTCGACTCCATCTACATCATTGCACCGTTGAGATTCGTACAGGGTATTGGTCTGTGCAGTATTTGGTCGAAGACCCCAGATGTCACCTGACTCTAGCACATTGATGAGTCTATTCGAGGGACCTAAACATGTTTATGTCCCTTGTGATTTTCAGGTTGTGTTGGAGATAGTGTTCAGAAGCCCCATCAACACTTCTACAGAGATTTATGATTTATGCAGCATACTTGTACCATAGAGACTCTGACTCTCCATCAGTGAGTCCATACAGCTATGTACCATTCCAGATCCAGCAGGCTATCAGTCATGAAGATATATCATTCTAGGAGAATTCCATGGGTCCAATGTAGTAGTTCTTCAGATCAGTATTGTATTCAGCCTCTCATTGAGGCAATCACTATGTATCATCAGTTGTTTATGATCGGCTCTTGTATTATAGAGCATAGATCAGATTAATCTTTTGACATTGTTACGAGCATGGGGATGCCCACCTTGTCCATATACATGTCACGCATTATTTGTATCTCACCCATTGATGGGAACCATATTAATACAAAAACCAAAAGCCACCATGCCCCAGCCCAGGAAGCACCACCTCTTCGCAGAAAATCCTATGTTGATGTCCGTCGGCCATATGATGAGCTCCTGCCCTCACACATTAGGGGGGAATATGTTAACCCAAAAAATCCCTCACTCAACTCTACATGGCCTACACCACCCAAGGACACCCATGCACAACCCTCATTTGACCCCATTTTACCCCCACACCCTCAAGAAGGCTTAAAAACCTGAAAATGGATTAAAAACCCCTAAAAAGAGCCTAAATAGCTCTCATAGGGGATAAATCCTCCAAAAAGTGGCTAAAACCCCTTAAAGGAGCCTCAAACCCTAAAAGAAGCTAAATATTGAGTGAAACGGGCTAAAGCCATGACCAAGGGCTTAGAACCCTAAAAAAGCTATAAATAGAGGGGTGGGGGTCACTCTCAAAACATTCCTACCTTGCATACTGTTATGCTTCCTGAGTGGATGCCTTGAGACCATTTGCCTCTCAAGCCACCCACACTCCCTCTCATCCATCTTCCCTTTGAGCCATAGCTCCCCCATTTCCAAGAGAGAGGTGCTTCTCCAAGCTAGGGCATGGTGGCCCATTTCCACCAAGAGGTATAGTCTATTGTTTAATGTCTTTTTCATTTTAGTTTTTGTCTGACTCAGTTTTCTTCCAGGTTTATTTCATGTTCTAATAAGTGTATGCAGGGTTCTGGAGTCTAACCTTGTGTGCAGGGTTTCCATCTCTTTTCTTTTCTGTTATTTGCTTCATTCCAGTTTCATTTTTCTTGCATTACCATCAGGAACCCTATCCTTCCGTCCTATAGACAGAAGGTAGCCATTCTTTCCTTGTAGCAAGGGAGAAATCCCTGCTACAGGGTTGGCTTCACTCCACCAGGCCTCACAGACAATGATGTTCAATGCGGTAGAGTGCATGCGACCTACAATGTATGACTGGAGTATGATGCTATTGAGAAACATGAAATAGCATCTCAGTGACTGCAAGATGGGCAGGGTGCGAAACTTTGGGTTTGACAATATACTAAGCATGTTTTTATTTGAGCGGGTGCCAGGGCTAAGCCCTAGGGTAGACATTGCTCCACATGGAGTTTGGGATCCAACCCAATGACGCTGAGCGAATGTCATGCGCAGACTGGGCAGAGGTAGGGTGGCTAACCCCTACCCAATAGATTTCTTTCCATGGTGGCGTATATAGATCATCGCCATAGACGACTACCCCTATGTAGGGATAGAATTCCGCAGAAATCTAGATATGCCGCTACCACCAGGAGAAGCTTATGGTGACATAGGTAAAGAATCCCAAACCCACTTTTAAGTTTTGAATTATTTAATTATTTTTTGTGTTTCTTGATATATTGACTCAAAAGACATATTTTTGGTGTGACGATACATAGTGACAATTTGTCATGTATGTGTAGATATAGGACCACAACGGCTAGAAGGCTTTCCTCATCATTGACGGAGGGGAAGAGGAGATGATATCATGGGTGTGAATGCGAAGCAGATGCTCCAAAGCATCCACACGAACTTTGTTCATTTGACACATAGGGTACCCATGGCGCAAGTCGAGGACTTGCATGATGCCATGCAGTGCCAGGTGGTTGGTGTACCATGAGCATGTGTTCGACTATTTCGACGGCTAGCAAGAGCCGTAGTGCTCTATCATGATCAGAACCCCCCTCCTCCTCAGGCTTAGAGACCTGAGTGTATTCATTTTTGTATGACCGTGTATTATGTGTTGGTGGCTCGGAAGCCCCAATTTTGTATATGACACTTATGTATTATGACGTCACTTTTTGGATGTTAATGACAAAACTTTTATGATGATCGATTTTTTTTATATTTACATGTGTGTAAAATGTGTGTTTGTGATATGCTTATGGTCTATGAAACAAATGCCAATCTAACACATAGTTAGCACATGAATCAACAACTTGATTAAAAATTCTTGGAACATGAATGTATGTTATATTCTCAAATTCCTGTTCTATCAATCTAACACGTAAGAATCTTCGTAATAATTTCAGATCCCTAATGCGATACAAGCCATTAAGCTGTGAAACCACTAACTGCGAATCAAGACATACCTCAAGAGAATGAACACCATGTGAAATGGCATCACACAATAACTCAATGATGACACTATATTTAACAACATTGTTTGAAGAGGGTCATAAACATAGGCCTCCTGAAGACAATACTTGACCCGTAGGAGTATAAATCACCCAAGTAGCCAAAGCTGAGTTTTGAATGTGGCGGATAGCACCATCAGTGAATCCTATGTAAATGGAAGACTCCATCGACATCTGCCATAAGAAATGAAAGCTGATCAACAAAATCGATCACCATAAGAAAACCTAACTATGCAATGAAAAACTATACCATAATATACAACAATCAACCCTGGATGAATATCATGCATATTATTTTTTGAGATAGAGCCCATTTCTAGGCTCCGCCAAGGCTGTCCCTTCATAATCAATCAACTCATAGGCGCATTTCTCTAAGACTTGTTTAACCACGTAAGGACCATGCCACATGGGATTAAACTTCCCCGCCCCCAAGGGTTACTTATCTTGATCCAACATGTTATAACTAGATCTTGTTCTTAGTTTATCTGTTCTTTTTTTCCTAATTTTCAACCGTTGGTTTAAAAATGATTTTACATTTTATGTTGATTTTAAGAACTTTTGACAATCAGTAATTTTTGTTGGATTTCATGCTTTTAATGGTTGAATTATTTCATTAATTTAGTTTTAAGGTTTGTCTTTTGGGCTTATTAGTTAATATGTATATATTTAAGCCTTAAAAAACTTATAATAAAAGTTTATTCTAAGTTTTATTTATAATCTAACCCTCATTTTTGAGTCCTTTGCCAAATATTTTCATGAGGAGATTCCTGTAGCAGCTCTAGTTTTCCTGTTTTTGTCATTATCATTGGGAGCATATTACGAAGTGATGGAAATGAATTCTGGAAAACAAAAAGAGGTTTTTGTCCAAAACCGAATCATGCAGAAAAACCTCTCTCATTTTTTAAAGAACTATTATCGTTTGAGATATTCAAATTCGTCTTTTTGGCCCATTTTCAGGGTTTGAATTATTTAATAATTTCTTGTTTTAGTCACAAATTTTTAGCAAGTATTCCAATCAATTGAAGGGTAATTTTTTAAAAAACAGAGAGGTTTTTGTTAATAACATACTCATTTACAAAAACCTCTCTCACGTTTTGCACAGGTGTCTAGGATCGAGAGATATGAAGGCATATTTGAGACCCAAATTTTCACAAATTCTCCAAATTTCCCCAAATTCGATTTGTTATTTTTGGTTTAATTGTCTTTAAAGATTTTGAGTTATGATGTAACTGTTTCAAATTTCGACCTAGAAGGCAGTTATGGAACTACTTTACCTTTGTAATGATAAAAATGAAGACAAACATACAGTTTTGTGGTGGGATTTTTCACTCAAGGAGAGGCTTTTGGAGCTTTGATTTCTCAAGCTAGCATTTATAACTCTTATGTAAGTGGATGAATGTTATTGATTATATATAAAATGATAAGCCCTTTTACCTATCATTCTTTTTCATTTTTGATCTGGTTGATTGCTCATTCTACAATTTCATTTCCTGTTTCAGGTCTTATTCATGTAAATGCTTGTAGCTTGTGGGTGGAATTAGTATTTCATGTGTAATGTTTATGGATTATTGGGATGTGTTTGATCCCCATTTTATCCAATTTGCATGATTTAGTTTTGTATTAGCTTGTGGATGTCTATTTCCTCCTTGCTGGTGAAGTTTTTAAAACAAAAACCATTAACCAAAACCCTAAAAACCAATTTTATTTTATGTTTTATTTGAGATTGTTTTGGCTTGTTCTTTTAGTAGTTTGAGAACAATTTCTAGCACTAACATCTTTGGTGCCATTGCCGGGGACGAAGTTGAAGTATATCTTCCCTGGGATATCATTATTCATCTAATTTTGAGAGGTGAACAAAGTCAGAAAATATTTTAGACTACATTTTTTCACCGACGACTCCACGATTAAAGATTCTACCACAAGGAAATTTTTTTTGATAGAAAAATGAAGAAGCCAAATGGAAAGATTGGGTATCAGCTTATTACTTTCCTCCATGAGGTTTTGTTCTTATTCATCAATTCCTTCCTGTCTTTCCCATTGCATGTCAAAAGAATTATTTTTTGTTTTGTCTATTCCGATGATCATAAACCTTCAAGTTCATATCCCTCTTTGGAAGAAGAAAATTTGCCTTCTTGTTTTATTGATGTTGACCCTATTTCTTCATTTGAAATACATGTGCAACGTGATATACATATACCCATATCTCTTGAACCTGATTATTCTGGTCATCTTGTAGAGAATAAAGCTGATCTATTACGTTCTATCATCACTGCTGAAACTTGCGAACAACTTGTTGAACCTCAATTTCAACTCACAGATTTTCAGTCTAGACTCAGACAGAAGATGTTTAAACCTCTTAGGCTTCCATCTCTCTTACATGCTTACCCTTCCTACTTCGTTGGATATCTTCCCCATTTTACTGGAAAAGACCATATTACAGCAGATAAGCATTTAGGATCTTTTCATAATTTCATTGATAATTTTGAAATCATGCATGAGGATGTTGTCATGAGGTTATTTTTGAAATCCTCTGCTGGAGATGCTGGGTTTTGGTTCCAAAATTTAAAAGCTGATTCAATTGGATCATGGGAAGAGTTACATGATTTATTTTTAAAGTATTGGGGTAAGAATAAATATTATGATCAATTTCTTTCCGAATTTTATAGTATGAAAAGGGAGAATGATGAGCCAATTACTAAATTTAATTGGAGGTTTCAAATTTTTTATATCAGTATGCCTACGGAGATCATACCTTCGAAAAAACTTGCTATGGTATATTATGTTATGGCTCAACATTCAGAGCTTGTCTTTTTCTTGTTAGAAAGGAAATCATCATCTTTAAGACAATTATTTGAGGATGCAAAAGGAGTGGAGGAGAACATTTGAGCTTGCAAAATTCTTCGAGATCAAGTTGATGTTGAAGATATACAAGCTTATGAATAGGAATAAGAACGTAGGTATCATTCAGATTTAAGACAGTTTTCTTCAACATTTTCAGATTTTCATATGAACAAGGATATAAATGACGCTTGTGTTGATTCTTCATATTAGTTTGCTGACTTTTTCAATGATAATATACTGATCATAGTAGAAATTTCTTAGTTCCTGCTATGAGATTATCATTTTATGAAGAAGAAGTTGCTGCTCTTCAACCTCTTACTATTGATATAAGAAATAAGATGCCATTCTTGACTTATGGTCACTTTCAGAATCTTATTTGTTCAAGTTTTGATCAAGGGTTTTATTTAAAGGTCGAGAAGCAGTTTGAAGAGTCCTTGGTTTCCATTCTTGAGCCAAAGTTTAAAAAGAACAACAATGGAGAGGAAGAGAATGCTTCACTTTATGATGAATATAATAAAGACATTGAAGTTTTAAATCGAAAATTTCATGATCCTGTGGCTTCTTGGATGGGTTTGTATTTTTCAAAGGTTTTTAATGCTCAAGCTTTAGGCATACTTCCTATTTTCAGTCATAAGTATCAGCTGCCTACAGACTCTTTATTGCATTTATCACATATTTTGTGGGTTTTCTCAAACAGTAGCATGCATGGAAATATGATTCTCAGTCAAACGGTTTCTTGGCTTCACTAAAAGTATGATTACACTTGATTGGGTTGTTTCCTCTGATTAGAAGTAAGAGTAAATAGAAGAATAAGCTCGCTATACGAGCATGTAGATTCTTTTTAGTATGCTGGTTTGTAGCAGTATTTTGTCATTTCATAGGTATGTGTTTAGAGTTTGAGAAAGTTGTTGAGATTTGGTAAATGACTCCATCACCCAATGAATAAGGCACAAGATCTACAGGTTCTTGAAGCCTCACAAGGAGGACTTCATCTCGCAGCAAGAGCTAGATGTTATAACTAGATCTTGTTCTTAGTTTATCTGTTTTTTTTGTCCTAATTTTCAACCGTTGGTTTAAAAATGATTTTACATTTTATGTTGATTTTAAGAACTTTTGACAATCAGTAATTTTTGTTGGATTTAATGCTTTTAATGGTTGAATTATTTCATCAATTTAGTTTTAAGGTTTGTCTTTTGGGATTATTAGTTAATATGTATATATTTAAGCTCTCAAAAACTTATAAGAAAAGTTTATTCCAAGTTTGATTTATAATATAACCCTCATTTTTGAGTCCTTTGTCAAATATTTTCATGAGGAGATTCCTGTAGCAGCTCTGTTTTTCCTGTTTTTGTCATTATCATTGGGAGTAGATTACGAAGTGATGGAAACGAATTTTGCAAAACCAAAAGAGGTTTTTGTCCAAAACAAACTCATGCACAAAAAATTCTCTCATTGTTACAACAACTATTATCATTTGAGATATTCGAATTCATATTTGTGGCCTATTTTCAGGGTTTGAATTATTTAATAATTTCCTATTTTAGTCACAAATTTACAGCAAGTATTCCGATCAATTGAAGGGGAATTTTTAAAAACCAAGAGATGTTTTTGTTAATAACATATTCATTTAAAACAAACTCTCTCATTTTTTTCAAGGTGTCCAGGAATGAGAGATATGAAGGTGTCTTTGAGAGCCAAAATTTCATAAATTCGCCAAATTTCCCCAAATTTGATTTGTTATTTTTAGGTTAATTATCTTTAAACATTTTGAGTTATCATGTAACTAATTGATGTAACTATTTCAAATTTCGACCTAGAAAGTAGTTATGGAACTAATGTACCTTTGTACTGATAAAAGGAAGACAAACATACAGTTTTATGGTGGGATTTTTCACTCAATGAGAGGCTTTTGGAGCTTTGATTTCTCAAGCTAGCATTTATAAATCTTATGTAAGTGGATGACTGTTATTGATTATATATAAAATGATAAGCCCTTTTATCTGTCATGCTTTTTCATTTCTGATCTGGTTGATTGCTCAGTCTACAATTTCATTTCCTGTTTAAAGGTTTATTCATGTAAATGCTTGTAGCATGTGGGTGGAATTAGTATTTCATGTGTAATGTTTATGGCTTATTGGGATGTGTTTGATCCCCAGTTTATCCAATTTGCATGATTCAGTTTTGTATTAGCTTGTGCATGTCTATTTCATCCTTGATGATGAAGTTTTTAAAACCAAAACCATAAAAACCAATTTTATTTTATTTTTATTTGAGATTGTGTTGGCTTGTTCTTCTAGTAGCCTGAGAACAATTTATGGCACTAACACCACAAAAGGACCAAGTCACCTTCATTAAACCTCCCATGGACGGACAAACTTATCATAATGGACCTTGACGCGATGCTTTTTAACCTCTAGAGCCACTAAGGAATCTCAGCGCTACTCATCATGTTGCTCTAAGTGGACCTAACACTCTTCCAGTGCGAAAGTGTCGGGTAAATCTCTATAGCTAGCTTCAAAGAAGGGATTTCGCATTAAACTAGAAAAACTGACTCCACCCCATGAACAAGATGATATGGAGAGAAACCAGTGGCAGTATTAACTGCGGTTCTATAGGCACACAAAGCAGGATACAACATAATATGCCAATTAGTCTTTCTTTGTGCGATGGTTCATTGGAGAATAGACTTAAGTGATTTTTTCACTGCTTCAACTTGTCCATTCACCTAAGGGTAATAAGAAGAGGAATGCTCTTACTTATACCCTAACTTGGAAGCCAAATCTTAGATCATTTTATTCTGAAAGTGCCTACCATGGTCAGTAACAAGCTCTTTCGGAATGCCAAACCGGGTGATAATCTGGTTGAAAGTGAAATGCGCAGCTATATCACCGTCAGATTCAACTATGGGAATATCCTCTGCCCATTTCATGAAGTAATCGACGGCCACAATAATGTAATGATTCCCCCTAACCGAAGCTGGGTTGCAATCCATAAAATCAAGCCCCCACTTAGTGAAGGGACCGGCGGTGACAATAGGATGTAACAGTGCTAGACGCAAGCACATATTGCGTGCAAACACCTGGCAAGGGTGGCACTTCTTGACTGCATTAACGCAATCTTTGAAGATGGACGGCCAAAAATATCCCTCTCTCAATATTTTTTGGGATGTATAAAGCCCAGATAAATGACCACCACACTCCCCTCCATGGCAATCATTCAGCACAACCTCAGCCTCATCATGGGTTAAACAATGACACAAAATGGAATCCACCCCACGGCGGTACAAAGTGTTATCCACTATAAGGTAGTTCTTAGCTACATGACGTAATCATTGTCGCTCATCCCATGAAAGGTGAGTAGGGATCTTCATTGTTTGCAAATATACAATGATATCCCCGTACCAAGGGTCCAAAGTTGAGATAAGGAAAATATGCTCATCGAAAAAAGTATCCTCATAAACCTCCTCCTCCTCCAAACTTGGAAAATTGGATATAAGCTCTGCAAAGATCAATGATTTCTTCAATTTCATCGAAACAAACTCGAGATCAAATTCTTGCAAAATGAAAATCTATTTATTGTATTTTCCCCCAATCATCCTTCCAGTGAGGACGAACTGAAATGGATTGATATGAGCTACGACCGAGGTTTGGTGAAGGAGAATGTAATGTCTCAAATGCTGAACCGCATGAACGGTGGCTAAGGCAAGCTTCTCAACATGGGAATAGCGAAGTTTCGCATCTATAAGTTTTCAACTCAAATAATATATGACATGCTCATGGAGATCCTCATCCTCCTGAACCAAAACCATACCAATCGTCTCCATAGACACGACCACATAAATCAAGAAATCATGGCTATAGTGGGGTGGACTAAGCACGGGGTCCGTTGTGAAGGCTCGCTTAAGAGAATCAAAGGACTCCTGGGCTCGCTCATCCCAATAAAAAGGGGTGTCCTTCTTCAAAAGACACATAAAGCCTTTAGTCAAGTTGGCAAAACTAACCACGAATCTTCGTAAGAAGTTTTCCATGCCTTGTAAACACTGAAGGTGTCTAATATTACGCGGGGGAGACAATTGAATTCTTGCCTCAACCTTTAAGGGATCGAATCTTATACCGTCCTTGGATATGATGAATCCTAGAAAATGACAAACAGTCACACAAAAGATGCACTTGTGATGATTCAAATGAACTTGGTAATGGGGGCATATTTCGAACACTAATCGCAAATTATATGGATGATGCACTCTCAAATGAGAGTGAGCAGCGAGATCATCCAAATATACTTCGATAATCTTTTTAAGATTGTGAAATATTAAGGTCATGGCCCGTTGAAATGTGGCTCCAGCGTTTTTAAGGTCAAATAAATGTGGTCTTATGTTGATCCTCGGGCTTGATCTAAATCTGACTGTATCCAGAAAAACCGTCCATAAAGGAAAATACGTCACTTCTCGCACACTCATCCAAAATCTGATCAATAAATGGTGTGGGGAAATTATCCTTAGGACAAGCACAATTTAATTCATGAAAATTAGTGCATATACGGATCGCTCCCTGCTTCTTATCCATCAGAATGAGATTTGAAACCCACTTTGTCAAGGGAACGAGATAGATAAAACTAACTTTCAATAGTTTCTCTATCTCGGCCTTAATGGTGGGTGCTTTTCTAGGATTCATCGCATGCAAACGTTTTCAAACTGGTTTTGCATCTGGATACATTTTGATCTCATGTTCAACAATACGAGGGTCTATACCCAACATTTCTTCATATGAGCAAGCGAAAATTTCGTGAAAATATTTAAACAACTCGGTATACTCCTTGATCTCATCGGGGGGACAACCCGTCCCAATGTAGACATTCTCAACCTTGCCAGCATCACGAGAAATATTGATAGGAATGGTTGGTGATAAATTAGCCATGTTTCCATCATCCATCTGACCAGGAGAGCTTAATGGAACCACAGGTCTACAAATCTTCTTGGTAAGAATCTCCCTAAAGTCATCACACTCCATACGATCGAGCTTAGGAAGAAAATATGATCGATGATGAAACTCTTCCCAAGGTTTCTCAACCCTAAACATGGCCTCAAGAATAGCTTCATCCAATGGAAAAACATCATCGAGGAAA
The DNA here is from genome assembly GCA_001517045.1 of Pseudotsuga menziesii. Classification (NCBI taxonomy): domain Eukaryota; kingdom Viridiplantae; phylum Streptophyta; class Pinopsida; order Pinales; family Pinaceae; genus Pseudotsuga; species Pseudotsuga menziesii. The sequence continues at coordinate 651,771 of LPNX010190713.1, forward strand.
TCATGTGAGTGAGATGACTCTACTACCCATGCAGGAAGCACATATGGGTCCTCCTCCTCCATCCATGAAGAGGAAGGACTAGGCTCTGCAACTTGATCAAGATTTTCTTGATACACCACCATTGTTGCAGGTAACGTCACGTCTATCTCAACGGGCACACTCAAAGTAATTGGTGAAGGGAGAATCCAAGGATCTTCCATATGGGTAGTGCGAAAAGACACCGAATTCAACGAGGATGAAGCTCCACCAAAACTAGACCCAATCATAAGAATGGGCGCAGGACAACTAAAGGTTCCCATAAGAGAAGGATACATACCTATGCCCACGCTCCCAGTTGTCAGCTAAGAATGATCAATAATCATGATAGAAGCTCCTAATGATGCATTGACACTCGGATTATGGAATGAATTCTGATCAATCATAACAATCTTCCCATTAAATGGAAATCATATCAATCGAAAGAGGGAAGAAGATATGACTTGATTACTATACATCCAATTCCTATCCAATAAAATTTTGTAGTCAAGGGGCGCATAAACCACCTCGACCTCAATCGCGATGGTCTTCCCTCCCAATTGGACCTCTAGAGAAGAAAGAATCCCGTGCGGCCGAAACGATCTACCATCAAAAGTTGTCAACATAGTGGCAGATTGAGACAATGTGGGAGAACCCAAACCCTTCCAACATGACAAAGACATCACAAAAGTAGCAATGTCTTCATCAATGACAGTACGCTTGACGATGTTGTTAAGACACTCTACATGAATCAAAAGAGACACGTAGTAAGGCAAGCAAGGATGCACTCCCATGGTTTCAAAGTTGATCATGGTAGAACAGTTATCATCACTAACCCAAAGAGCAGACAACAAGGATTTCCTTTGCGGAGGACAAGTCTGAAGCACTTCTAACGTGGACATCACACAAGGAGTTTGGCCCAATTCCTCAACAACTGAATAGTTCTGGGCGGCTCTATTATTAGGATTGTGGCTCGAACGCTTTTAGACTCCCTTAGGAATGCGAGGTGGAGCTTTAGGTTTATCTGTAGGATTTTCTATTTGCAAAGGGCTCTCGGGTGGGGAAGGTTCTTTCCCAAGGTCTGGTTGCGATGAACCATAATATTTTACATGATTCACAACTTTAGCAGCATGCACCATGTTGATGCAACCGCGACCACTATTGGCCTCCGAAGGATTTTGATTTCCACCTGATGCACAACCAGGATCAACGGCCCTCAAGTTCATATTTTGATTGTTGGGTAAAGGATTAGTTAACAAAACTGGGCCCTATGCTATGAACCTTGAGGCTTCTTCCATACGAGGGAAAAAGTGAGTGAGATGGTCATCCTTACAAAACTTACAAGGAAACTTCACCTTAAATTTAGACTGCTTGTCCCCCCAGCATTAGTGTTCTTGTTCCCACCCTTATGATTATTTTTTCCTTTTTTCTTATTCCTTCCAGGTTGTTGGTTTCCTTTTGGGTTCGACGTTTACATGAAAAGTACATTCACTGATTGGGTAGGTTGAGACAAAGTCGTAGCTTGTCCTGACACAAACTGGTTGATTGAATATTGGCTCACTTGTTTCACAACCGAGTCTGTAGGTTTGGTACTTGCAGAGCCCACAATACCATCGGCATGTGGCCCAGGCTTGATATTGGGGTCGAAATTGGACCTAGGAGAATTAGGTATAATCTCATACAAAAGTCTGGATTGAGCATAGATCAAATCCAACTCTTGTGCCCTAAAAATAGCTTGTTCCTCGTTTTGAAATCTAGATGTAGAAACATCCTTCGTGATGTAAGGTAACAACGATTTGAGGAATCACTCAAGAAAAAACTCTGGTGGTATAAAAGCTTTGATTAACTGTTTTCATCTACGCCACTCTTGAATATGATCCGAAATGTGTGTGGCTTTATCTTGCGGGAAGGTCGATAAGAGTTCGGCACCGACGTCGTAATGTATGGGTAGCTGGAAATGATTAAGGAAAGTCAGTGTAAGATCATCAAAAGTAGTATAAGTCCTCCCCCCGGTAAATCTATATACCATTTCACTGCAGGACCCGTTAGGGTGCGTTGAAATAGCCTCAAACGAATGGAATCGTCATGTAAGGAATTGGAAGAGCACCAAAGGTGGAAAGTGGTGACATGCTCACCAGGATATTCACCAGCCTTACCTTTGAACTTTGGAATGTCCGAAGGAAGCTTGGTAGGGACTGCCGGCCATGCCCAGTCATGAGAAACAGGATCGTTTATCAATATTGACAAGTCAGGTAAGTTCAATGTCGCAAGGAAAGGGATCCTAGGTTGAGACGGTCGGTTCCATGCTCCTTGATAGTTTTGATTCATGTAAGGTTGATTGCTATAAATACCATGGCCTTGTCCATAATAACCTCCTCCCATTTGACCCACATAGGGCTGCATGGAAGCATTGTGATGTGGGGTAGCTTGATTATGAGGTGCTACAAAGCCATAATTAGAAGAGTAAGCGGGTTGTTGATACCCATACCCATAGGTTGGTAGTTTTTTCCATACTGCAGTTCATAAGAATGTCCATAAGAAGCTCCATAAGGTGTTCCATGGGACGTACCATGAGAAGGTCCATAGTTAGGTATATGGGGGGCTCCATGAGGTGGAACATGAGACGATCCAGAAACATGTACATGACCTGTTGACACAACAGGAGGTACTTAGCTCTGAGATACAACCATGTTAGCAGTCGCAGAACGAACAGGGCTAGTAGCAACATTTTGGCCTGAAGGCCAATGTGAATTAGGGGGAGGATGAGTTGTTAAAAATGCATTCGAAGGAATAGGGTTCGGGGACGAAGGGACATGTGAAGGAATGTAAGTGGTGTTCCCAATGTTCACTCGTCTCGGTCCAGTATTTGAATAGGATTACTAACACTAGTCCTAATAGGAGCATGTGAAAAAGCCTCCACCACCGGGATGGAAGGTGCAATATGACTAGTGCCCCCAAACCTCTTCACATGGAAAAGAGTGGGAGTGCCACTAGGCGTAGTGACAGGGTCAATTTCCGACTTGACATGATATGCCGGATCGGACTCAGGAATATCATGTATGTCATATCTAACATTACTAGTGCTTGTGGGTTCATAGTGAGTCTCGTTGCCCGAAAACCAATACCGACGACCTGTGAATGAAGGATCATAACCAGATCGTGAAGACTGTTCATGTACAGGATCAAATGTGATAGTAGGATCTTCCTTCCCAACCTCTTGAGGTGGAGAAGACATCTATGGAATCTCATCCTCATGATCTCCTATGGTGTGTGAATCAAAGTGAGAAGTAGTCCGCCCGGACTGTCTGGTTCTCTCTCCCAAAGGAGGAGGAGACATGGAAGGTGGAATTCTTGCTAAACGATGAGAATGGCAGGGCACTGCACTCAAATCCACAATGAATCAAAAAATAAAAAGACCCAATCTAATTACACAATCCCTAGGAAAACTAGCATGTACAGAGCATACACCTAAAAATGTAAAGCCAAATCACAAGCAAACCAAGGGTAGGATATGTGAGCTCCCAAATGAAGCAGGTATGTCTCGCCTAGGATAGGCTTGAGACTCCCATACACAACAAGCGGATATTCCTAACCAATTAAAGTGGCCCTCAGCTTCAACGCATATAGCGACTGTTCTGTCCGACCCCTACCTGGATAAGACACATGCAAAATAACCTCTTCAAATACCCCCTAGATAACCTAGGTAAGGAAACTAAGGTCACCTCAATATAATCAATGCTCAGGCAGATAGTCGCAGGTGGGATTGACCGTATGGGTAGGGTAACAAAGCCCAAAGCTTGAAATCTCAACTAGTACCCAAGGGGTGCACTAGCCAATACCTCAAAGGCCCCTAGATACTAATACAATCCTGGAAATATCTCCGGTGCTAATCAATCACAATTAGGGGTCATCCCAATCATAATTGCTCACACTGCCTCATGCTTAACTCCCTTGTAAGAGGATGATCATGAGAAACACTAATTATAAAGGATTTCACACTCTCACCTAGACATACACCTAATTGTTTTGTTTAGTGGTCTTGGAGAATTAACTCACAATGAACTATTCCAAGACCCTAAAACCTAGTCTTGTTTGTGCACCCTAGAAAAGAAAAGAGTGTAATTCATTTTATTATGTGTTGATTTTAATTGGATTTATTACTCAAAGGGTAAATGGTCATGCAAATAATGATGTTATGACACAACAAGAAGTAAAATGCACACCTAACAATCAATGCAAATGCACTGTGTCGAATGAAAAACAGGGTATGCTACTACGTGAAGTGAAAAATGTTTCTTTCAAATGTATATGCAATCAGTCTTATATGAAAATCTGACTAATATTCACCAAGCAAACCTAATGCAAGTACCATGCTAATGCAAAATGGAAAGAATGCATAACTATGAAAAAAGAAAAATGTTTTTGTATTTTTGAATTAAATGAGATAAAAAGAAAAAATATGACTCTACCACCCTAAGACTATGCAACCACTCATAGAGAGCAGCCAACCAAAGTACTAAGGAAAAAGAGACCTAATGCACTAATCTCAAAACAAAAAATAGAAAATGAAATGACAAGAACATTTTCAAAAATCAAATAAAAAAGAGTCTCTGGTCAGAAACAGAGGGGAGATACAGACTCCAGAAGCATCAAAGAAGAATCAACAATAATCCAAATTCACCCAGCAACACTTAATCTTCCCAAAAAAGCAAACAATCAAGGCATATGTGACTCACGGGAGCATCACCTAGGGACCAATATGATATCACGTCCGTTCATATTGGGATGGTTAAAAATTAAAAGTCAATATATTGGTGGTATATTAGGGGTAATAAGGGTTTTTTTTTTAACTATATAAATATCCAATATGTTTGGGGTTATTTTATTCCAAATTTCTGCCCGTGCCCTTCACCACCAGTGCTCCACTCTGCGTGCACCCTGCATATGCTGCTGAGTTTCTCTGGTGCATAGCAGTGTTGGAGGAGGCACGTTGGAGAGCCACTGCATACCATTCTTGTTCTTCCACACCACCGATTATCGTCCTCTCATTGTCTTTGCTACTGCTGCTCAACGGTCACGGGTTCCAACCCAGCCGCCTCCATCATTTCTTTTGTTCTTTTCCTATGCAATTTATGTGTTCTGAGTGGTCTTTATATGAGATTATAAGGATGGTATTTGTTGATCATAATTTGCAGTAGTGTGGCTGTGGAGAATTAGGTGAGTTTAGAGTACTTGGTTTACAGAACAATGATGCTCAACCCTGTTCAAACCTGCATGGATTCCACCGATTGGTCACAGGTATATACACGCACATTTCAGAATGATTGTTTATCTGGTTTTTGCTTGTAGTTTTGTTCATGATTTTGTCTATGTGGGGCTTATTTTCAATTATATGCAGTGTTTGTGTTGGGTTTTGTCAAATATGTATCATACCTATTGTGCATTTTGGAATAGTTTTGAATCTGGAAAGATTGAAATTTTGTAAATTTATGTATCATGGCTGTTTTGGAATAGTTTTGAGTCTGGAAAGATTGGAATTTTGTAAGTATATGTATCATAGCTGATCATGATTTTAACTTGTTCTATTGACTTTGAGTACATGTACTGAGATTTGAGAGTAGGTTCTAGCAGAAAATTTGTAGAGTGCTGGTTTCAGCAGAAAAATTGAAGAGTGCTGAGGAATGTGGTTGAGAGCAGATTTTGATTTTGGAGAAAATAGTTTGATAGTAAAATTTGATGTGTGATTGTGTGCTGTTTAACTGAACGTATTATTTATTTGATATTACATTAATTGGGTTTCTGATCTTAGGTTTTAAGGAAGTGTTGTTTAAGTTGGTAAGTGGTTTTGCAACATTATTTGAAAAGATATTTTAGGGTTTTATTGAGTCTTGTAGAGGGTAACTGGTTTTTTGGTTTCCAGTTAGATTTGTTTAAACATTGTGCTGATTTTTGTTCTGTGATATGCTTTTCTTGTGTCTTCTAGCTCATAGATATTTGATGTTAGTGTTGTTGTTAAATTTGAGCCCATTTGATGATCCTTCTGGGGTTTGGTTTTGTTCTCCAGGGCATGATGCAGGAAAGAGGGTTTAGGCCAAGTGGTGAAAACCTGCTTTCATGTTCATGTCCGATTGGTCTGTTGCACTGTTTGCTGTGTATTCGTATTTCCTTAGGTTGAAAAATTTCTAGATTGCTGGGCTTGTGGAAAAATGAATCATGCAGCTAGGATTGAATTGATTTGTGTGCACATTTTTCATGTAGTTAAATCTCTTTTTCTGTTTATATCTATCTCAAATTTGAGTCAGCTGATATGTAATATGGATTCACAAACATACCATTCTTGAATCAAGAAAAGCCATGTTTTTCAATTTGGAACATAGTCATATAACCAATTTTGGATATATTTTCCTAATTATGTGTCATGGTTGAGGTTTATAACCATAAATGAATTTAAATTGGGACACACAAATAGCCATAGGTGGGAGTTTAGCTTGTGAGACTGGAGCATGGCATAAACGTTTGTCTGAATTTGAGTGATTGCAGAATACTAGAATGAAAAGCATTGGAGTTATTCTGCCAAGCTTGTGTTCACCATTATTTTTCCTTCTTAATCTGAATTTGATGCATAAAAATTAGGTGGTTGGGAGCCAATTGCATTTTTGAACTCTTGCCTATTTAGATTTCTTGCATCATCACATTGATTTTGAATAAATTTAAAGTAGATGTACACCAGTTAGTTTTAACTCCTATAAATATATTATCTATTGGTACTTCTAAGCAGAACGGGTGTGTGTTTCTGAGAGTTCCATTTTTTGAAGTATGATAAATCATACAACTTGTCTCCTTCAGGCTTAAGTAACTTGGAAGATTAGCCTGAAATAAAATTGATTGGGTCTATAGCATATACTGTTTTTAGAACTTCTCTTTCTCTCATCTCCACTTTTATACTGTATAGTCTTTGTGCTATCATTGAAATTCCTTGTGGTCATCATGATTAGGTTCCTGTGGTAGAAAATAATCTAGTTGTCTCGTGAGTGATAGTAATTAGACAAGTTCTTTTGAAAGCTCCTTCATTACGTGGGTGAACCAATCTAACTGCAGATAGCTAATATTAAATGTTTGATTGGTGAAATGATTTTTCCATAGAATATAGGTCAGATTGTGTTTGGTAGGCTCCAATGTTGGCATTGATGATACTATTTGATCTGAAGTACTTGAACGAAATAGTAAGTATCTTCTTTTGGCATGCCATTATAGACATTTGTGTTTTTCAGCCTTAAAGGATGTCACAAGTTGATCATCATGGGATGCATGTATTCTCTTTATATCACTATGTCTGTTATCCTAAGCTAATTAAATAATAAATACCCTTAGTAGTACCTTGCTTTGTTTATTGAATCTTATCTTATCGTATCTAATACATTGGAAGACCCAGGAAATTGTGCTCCATTTTTAGGCCTCATAAATGTCCAGCTAAAATTTGGCAGTTGTTTTCGCTTCATGGCTATGGAATTCTCACAGGAAGGTAATAACATATGTTGGATAGGTCTAATGATTTTACTGTAAAAAAATAAAGTTAAATTCCTTTCCAGTGGCTGTCAGTTTGGCATTTACAAAACCACTAGTTCCGGAGTCTGGACTACTTAGCAAAATGCTATACTGAATGCCATTGTTTTGCATACCTTTCAAAATGAATAGTTCCAACCATTGAAAGGATATCATATGGAAAAATTCACCAACTCTGGAGTCACCTTGGTTTATGTGTTGTATTTTAGCTCTATCATGCATCCTGCAGATCCAGGGAGTTGCTCTACAATTTTTAGAGCTTATAAATTCCCATTAGATTTTAGCACTCCTAGTGATTCCTCATTCCCATAGAGTTCTTTCTTTACAATTTTCAGCCTAATAGGTGTACATTTTATACAAAGGAAGACTAGATTGCCACAGAGATCTTGGTTTGTGTTGAGGAAACTGAACCTTCTTTAGATTAGTTGTAAATGTGCACTAGAGGGATTGGTAATTCCCAGAGGTAGTTTGATCTATTTTTGATAGAACTTAACGTACCCTCAAAGATGCCTAGCTTGCTGAATTTAGTTATTATTTATGATTTTTTTCACTACATCCAGCAGGAATTAGGTTTTATATTTGTTTTTAGATGCATTAATGCTATTGTAAGGATGTTTAGGCTCAGACCTTTTGTGGATATTTGGACATTATTTTAGCATGGATTTATATGTTATACTGTGAGTAAACCATGATTTGTTGAAGAGATTGTTGTCTTGTCCTTACAGTTGTTATTAACTATTGATCCTGTTGAAATCCGGTATTGGTTATGGTATCTCATGACCTTTTATGATTGTAGGTATATTGTAATGACCATGATATATTAATTGTTATATGCTACATTGGTTATTCACCTTTTGTGTAACCCAGAGAATTAAGTCTTGAAATCCATCTTTGTCCACTATGGCAGTCAGCTAGTTGTATAGTGGAGAGATGGTGGTACCTCAAAAGTAAATTAAGGTGTAGTTGTATAGATTTTTTGCATCCATGGCTATTGGATTTTCTTCTTCAGGAATGTTTGTGGGTTGAATTCATTTTGAATAAGCACTAAATACTAAATGATTGAATTTGGTACAAAAGGGAATGTCGTAGCTACGGGGTTTGTGCAACAAAAATGTGCTCTAGTCTGTAGGAGATCTCCAAGGCCTAACAATGGAGGAAGCTGTATATTCCTCATCATGAGCTATTTTGTAAGTGCTCATGCCTTTGGGATGGAAACATGGTGAGAACAGGTCTGAACAAAATCCCACATTTAATAAACGTTTGCATGATTGAAATGGACTTGACATTTTTTGGAAAACACATGATTGAATTTCTATACTGGGAAAGTACTCTTTGAAACAGGAAGACCGATTCTCATCTTTGCTCTCTAGGTTCTTCATTTGGCAGAAATGATGATGTGGTGATAGGAGCATAGCAATTATCTATTCCTCACCATATTACCCGCAGTCTGCTACAGGAGCTATTGGAGCTACATGCAACTACATTTAAATGAAATTAAATAGTAAAATTGTAGAACTGCAGTACTATGATCGAGGGTCTGTTACACAAAACAAGTCATGCCTCATAATAGATAGTCAATTTTATTTTAATATGAATATTGTTTTCTATGTTATCGATCATTCCTCATGTCCAGAGTGGAAGAAGAGTGTAGTGGGACTTCCATGATATGCTGAAATTCCATCCCAATTGAAGTAGAAGGCTCCAAGACCCAAACCCTTGTATCTTGGAACAATTTGATTAGCTGTGATATTATGTGGCCATATCCAACAAACCAATGAGAAAAATGTCAGAATTGTGAATATGTATCTAGGGAGTGTGTAGTATAAAAAGCTGGCCACTGCAAATATAACAAAGAATTGCATTCATGACAGTCTCTTCCTAGAATGCCCCTTAGCTCCATAACTCCAAAAGGATGACCCTTAGCTCCATAATTCTATGTCATTGCAGCAAATGCCTTCGATTATCTTCTAGGGGTGGGTAACTGTTTAGTGACCATGGCATATCCAAGATATCCCTAGTACCTACTGGTGGTGGGCCACTATTTAGTGACCACTTCACAGATGATTCAACTCTCACTTCAGAACTCAACAAAACTTCGGTTGAGGGTACCATTTAGTGCCTAGATATTTTCGAACATGTAGTACCTAGACTTTTTTTTCCAAAGCCACAGAGCAGTGATCACTGATAAGTGAAAAATAGAGACAAAGGAATTTTTTTTAGTCCCTTCCATAGGAAGATGGTCGTCTTGGATTGGTCGATGTTAAACCCCAAGGAGCAATTTTGGAAATTAAATGGGTTGGAAGAGCCATGACTATCGACGCCCCTTAGCAAATTCTCCTCGACCATCACAATCAAACTGCTTCTCATATTTGCGACATATAAGGCATTTGGGATTTATCTAGTATGGTTGGATTCTTTGATATATGACTGTTATTGAAATCCTTGTACAAGACTTATAATGGAACCATTATTATTTAAGGGACTGGTTCTTAAGTTAGTGGATGTCAAACCATAACCAGAGAATAAGGATCTTATCTCTATATACTTAATCATTTTTCCCAGTGTTTCAAATTTCTTTTAAGAATCTCTAGTCTATCAGGAAGAGCCGACCCTTGGAAATTTGATGAACTAGGAGGGATACTTTTGTAGGAGCATCCCTCAAATGGACTCTAAGACAATTTTGACCATCCTCTCATAGAATAGCATAAGGAAATGAGACATAGATTTGTCTATGTGATAGAAGAGGAGAGGATAGGAGACATAGAATTGTGTGATAGAAGAAGAGAGGAGATAGATATTTGTGTGAGAGAAAATAAAAGATAAGGCTAAACCATACATGAAGATTTAGAATGACAATTTTAATTTAAATAAAAAAGAAGTATTTAAAATGAGGATGACAATTTTTGTCATCCTCTTGAAGCAAAGCATAAGGAAAGGAGATAGAGATTCATCTATGTGACATAAGAGGAAATCAAAGACAAGGCAAACTATATATGAAGATTCAAATGGTAATTTTAATTCAAAGAAAGAAAGGAAGTGTATTTAGTGTGATAAATATGGACTTTATTTTGAAAAAAGATGGTTAAAAATTGTGTTTAATAAATTGGAATCTTTTTTCCAAAGAAAAAATGTTTCTTAATATTCATTTGGAATAATAAAAATATATACAAACCACCAATTCTTCCTAAGCAGACAATTACTTAAATTTTTTTTTTTAGAACAAATTGCTTTAGACTTACTTGTCTAAGAACTTAACCCCAAACTTGAAACTTAAACAAACATAAATTCTGTTTTTCTCCATAAGGGTTGGGGCATTATATCTAAAATCAGAGAAGAGTACCTGGATCGGATGATGCTTACATTCTTAGTTTTCGCATCACCTAAGGTGTCTGACACAGTTGTAGAGCTAATTGCCCTTGGTTGAACTTCTCTGAGCAACACTGCCCATGATCTTTCTTAAGGCCACTACTATTTTCTTTGCTGGGGTCAATATACTAGGTAGAAATATAAAGGGGTATAAAAAATGTAAATGTAAAAATGGATACATGCAATATATAGTGAAAATAGGGGTTTTTTTAAATTGGGAAGGCATATTCAGAGGGGGTTAAGAAAATGATCTTTGGAGGTATTTTCCAATCTTTTTTGAAAATAGGGGTATTGTTTCATATGCCACGAACAAACGTGCTATGGCATGGTTTCACTAAGTGAAGACCCCATGATGCAATTGTTCTTAGTAAACCTACGTACATACGCGACTGTTCCATGAAAACCTGCGTGTACACGCGACTGTGAAAGCAAAACCCATGTACAAGAAGAAAAATATAGAAAAAAAAGGTAAATGGACAAACTGAGACAAAATTTACTTGTACAGGACACTACTGGGAAATCATGCCCTCAAACCTGATATAGAAACAGAGAAATTAGAGCAATAAAAGCACATTGAATGTTGAAAACACCCAAAGAAAAACAACTAGGAACCTCCCCAGTATGGTCGCCAATTCTGTTATAGAGAAAAATTCCTATGGCTTGGGGTGTACCACAACAGACAGAGAAACCACAGAAATAAATCCCTTCCCAATATGCAAGAGAAATACAACATCTAACACTAAAGGATCTCGAAACATACCTTATTCTGGACGGTTGTAGTAGATCCCCTTTGAGCTTTTTCCAATCTTGCTTGCTTTGGCAATTTATTCTCAACAACAGTAAACAAGGCAAGCATGCTATATAATATAGTGTTAGTCCTACTCTAGCATATATAATCAATGATACATAAGAAATTAAACACATCCATGGATTCAATATTCATTTAAATGCACATCATTGGACATGAAAATATATTTCTATTAATAAAATCAGATATTTCATAAGTGACAACCTCTGTCAGCACGTCTGCGAACCGGAGAAACTGAGTCCTCCACCTGGGCCTCCACCACCTCAATCCTCCATCTCTCGATAGCAAGCTCACAAGCAAAGGTAAGCTTGGGAAGAACACAAAGTGATCCAATGGACAAAGGGATGTAGACTCAAGTATAAGCAAGCTACAAAAACAATGGACTATAGTTTTCTTGCTCTTCAATTCCTCTCCTTCCTCTCCTTCAATGTATCCAAAGGGTTCCTTATATAGTGTTTCAATGGGGTATTGGAAGGTCAAATCCGAGCAATCTTGAGGCATATGAAAGGCCAAGAGACAAGTGACTTGGATCCACATCAAGGAAAACTCCAAAAATATTTGGCCTTTTGTACACACCCGATGTACGCGGGTTTAAAGGTAATATCCGCGTATATACGCGAGAAAGGGATTAAAATTCACATACAACAAATAATAGGTGTTTTTAGGGATGATATTGGAAACATCAAAGGTACAAAAATAGTCCATGGGGTCCAAAGAGTCTGCAGAGGGATAGGGAAGGCCATAAAAGTGTGATCAACCATGTGTGGTAAAATCAGCTGTAACATCAGCACTCTATGGGAGTGATGGTTTGGGCTGGATCATCAGGGGTCCAATGCCTGCACCGCCCTCTTTGTGAAGTCCACTTACCAAAGGTGGTGGGGAGGGTGGAGGAACACTCCACCGTATTTCCTGTAGCAGAGCCCGCCTCATGGAAGGTGGGGACTACCAGAATGAAAAGCCACTGCAGAGGCTTGTCTTTGTCAGAAGCAATGCGACCCTTCTTCCAGGCCCTTGTCTAACATTGTTACTCAGAGAGGGGAGAGCTGTGAAGAATGTTAAGCAAGTAGGGGACACAAACTACCTTACCAGTTTGCGCCCATGCAGAAAGGTTCCTTTGATCATGGAGGTGACACAAACGGAGAGGTAGAAAAACACGTTGCTGACTCAACAAGTTGGCCAAAGGTTTCGAACCCAGTCAGTGATGACCCACCTAAAAAACAACCTGAAGACATCGTTCTCAAGATCAACAGGATCAAGAATAGAAACTCCGTGCTGCCACCTAGACCGAGCACGTGCACTAACTCCATAATGTCTGTTTAAATATATGTAAACTATGGCATAAGTACCACACTCTAGTTGTCTAGTTTGATGGTGACTGTAAACAGTCCAGGTCCGATTTCAAGGGCTAGCCTCGGGGATCTGAGATAGTATAAATAGTCTCTCCTTAGAGGGGAGAAGGGTTGGGAATTTTCAAGAGCAGAGGCTCTCCATTGTATTATGTTTTAGTTTCCCAGAGTTGAATACAATTGTAGAGGTAGAATGATAAAATTTCATGGCAGAGATTCTTGTGCCATCTCTTTCTTCAATAAGTAACTTTCTTTACATGACTATTTTTCCTGTTTTCACTCCAGTTTGTATTTGCTTTCATGTTTGAGCATTAGTGTATATGGTCCAGAATTCATCTTGCATGCTCTAGGTCCATTGTTCAAGCATTTTTTAAATGTTTTCTTCTAAAGTTTTGCATAATTCACCTTGGTTAAGTGCTCTGTTTGATGGGTTGTCTCCCTCTGTCTGCTAATCGACCTGCTAATACCTCCAGATTGAAGAAACGGTGTCTGTCTTTCCTCTGTCCACAAACCTTCAGACTTCTTACCTCCTGCAACTTATTTCAGATCTTATAGTTGACTCCATGGCCCAATGGTCTCCTCCACAATTGTCCCACCAAAATTTATAAAAACAAACTTGTTATATTCAGAAATTTGACCTTCTGACTGTCTTTGATTGAATATTTTGAGTATGAAAACCTTGTAAATAGTGAGAGATCTCTCTTTGACTGTATTAGGCCAGAAATATAGTCTAAAATGGTTCTAATGTTACCTTTCACAACCTGGGTACATTCTGGGTGTTAACACTACCTTTGGAATGCCCTTTACAACCCTTGGGTTTTTTTCTTAGTCAATGCATTCAAAAGTCTTGCTGCAATAGTCAAGCTTATCTCTATGTTCCTCTAACCACTGCATTCCAATGAGAATGTCATAGGAACCAAGTGGAAAAATATTCAAATTTGTAGAAGTGGACCGTCCACCCATTTCAAGTGGATATTTCTCTACTATTTAATTAACGTTTTTCTTGTCTCCCATGGCTAGTTGGACTAACCATGATTTACTATGCTTTGATTTCTTAAAAGAACAAATCTCAATAATTTTATGAGTAATGTAGCTGTGAGTAGATACAGGGTCAATCAAAATAGAAATAGATTGCTTAACAATCTTACATTCAATTTCAACCATAGTTGCTTGATGGTGTACTTGGAGGTTCTATAGTGATGCATAGATTCTAGGGACAATCCTTGCCACTTAAACCATAGTTTCATCTCCTTGGATGTTGTGAACTTGCTTTGCACTCCCATTTCGATGTGGACAATTCTTAAGCATATGTTCCTCTCCACATCCCCAACATTAAAGTGGCTCTCTATGCTCTCTTGACTTGTCTCGTCATTTTAGATGGTTTAGTCACACCTTGTGATGGCTTCCTTGGTTGATTTCTGTTGAAATATTGTAACTTCGAAGAATATTCTATATGTATCTTTTTGTGGTCTTCGATGGTCCTACCAAGAGAACCAGTTGCATTACTTTGTACCTCGATGCTTCTAATAAAAAGAACTAATAAGAGTCATGAGGTAGTCCCCTCTAATTGTAAAGGTGGGTCATTAGCACCCTAGTGTGGTAACTTGAGCCTACATGTGTAACTCAAGCCTACATGATTAACTCGAGCCTACATGTTGGATTTAATTATTAAAGTGAACGGATGAATATAAATAGAGGTGTGGCACTCCTCATTTGAAACACACACTCTCACTTGTGTAGCTCATTAGTGGAGTAGAGAGGAGTAGCTGGAGAAGGAGGAGGATCAGTCTTTGATCTCCTTTTTGGTTTTACCTTTTATCTTTTGGGGCATCTATATTGAGGAAGATTTTGCTGGGTTTTTCCCTTTAGGGTTTTCCCAGGATAAATATTTGTGTTCCTTTTGTATGGCTGTGCTTTTCTATCTTTCAGTGATCTTGTTTATATGCTTTTGTTATGAAATTGAAATGAAATACTAATGATCTAGTTTAGCATATGAAAATTCAACATGGTATCAGAGCCACCCTGAAAGAAGACATTGTACAGCTATATAATCTAGGGATTCTTAATTTTTGGGTCTCTCTCCACAATCGATCAACAAAAGAAGGCTAGGCTGACTCTCCATTGAAGGGCGCATCTTTTTGTCGAAGCGGAATTCGATTCCGAGCATTTTCAGTTTTCGGTGCAAGAAATTAGGGATTTCTACAGAAGAAGAATTTTTGAGTGAGCATGGCATAGGATTTATCTCCTCATCAAAATCTAAGTTTAGAGACCTGGTTCAAGATTTTTGGTTGGGTGAAACTCCGAGAAAGTCAAACCCTAGTTTGACCCCGAGCTGGAAAAAACCCTAAATACTAAAATTGACAAGTTTTGGTACATTTGCTATATCTCGGGATTGGAAAAGGATCAGGAGCTGAAAATTTTAGAGGTCTAAGATAAAATCATTATGTACATTTTTTCTAAAATTCATCCTCAGATTCACTATATTCTGGGAGATATTATCCCTCCAAGTTAGGGTTCCATCCTCTTCTAGGATTCATCCCTAAACAGGACACCTGGGGATAGTTGCTATATCGTAGGATACAAAGGTCCAAATGAAATTTTGGAAGCTGTTACAGAACAAGAACCAAATTTAATTTCTGTGTTCCAAGTTTCATACTTAGAAGATGAAACAGTGACACGTGGAAGTTCGCACAACTTTGCTGTTCGGAACAGTCCTGAAAAAGGTAACCTTGGGAAAATGATCATAAGTCCTAATTGGTGAAACCAATTATGATTAAACCTATGGTGTTGGAACAGGGACATGTGAGGGTACCTCAATATTATGGTTTAGACATAGAGGAGTATTAATTTTAGAGATAGCATAGAAACAGTATCAAGCATTTCTGCAGGAGAAATTGGAAAACTAGGGCTTCCTGTTCCGGGAGCTTCCCTCCACAGTTTTCAGAAAATGAGTACATTGGATAGCTCAGCTTGAAGATATCTAGATTTATATCCAATAAGATATGAAATATTAAAAGTTTTGAAAATTAGGGTTTCTCTGACAAACCCTAGATCAGCCAGCTCCGGAACCAGGACGGACACCTCAAATCGGTAAGATCTAATCTTTTGCTATTTCCATTTGAGGTTCTCATTAGCTTGATGATAAGCTTGGTGAAGTTGACAAATTCCAAGTATGGAAGTATTTGATCTCTCTGAAGAAAATGAATTGAACACCTACATGAGTAGAGAGGTTCCATTTCCAGAGGGAGATGAGGCTCAAAACCTTACACCAAAAGAACTTGGTCAAGGCCGAGAAGATCATTACTGATTCAGTCACGGATCAACTTGTACCACAAGTGTCTTCCCTAAAGACACCGAAAGAGATGTTTGATTCCTTGACCAACCTATTTGAAGGAAATAACATACATTAGAAGATGACCTTAAAAACCAAATTGAAGAGGTAAAACAAGAAGCGAAGAATGTAGAAGTGGTGATAATGGATTCCCAGGATCATGGGATTCATTGAATGTGTGCCAGAAGGAAGTGATTACTTTCAGCTGACTTTGGGAAGAAGAAGAAGCTCGACTCATAAGAAGAGAAGAAGAAGATGGGAGCAATTGAAGATCAAGCTCTCACCATTCAAAGAATATCCCTCAAGCAATGAGGAAAATGAAGAACTCAATTCTTGAAGAACCTCTTATCCATCTTATCATTTGGATAAGAAATGATGATGTCATGAATGAAGAAGATGATGAAGTAGAAGGATCAAGAAGGAGTCTACCCACAAAATGAATAAAAGATAAGTATTCAATTGTCATTTCATGATATTTTTTTGTTATACATTTGATTATATTTAGTTGATGTGCTATGCATGATAGATTGGTTGCATTAATGACAGTAGTGAGATATGGATGAATGTTGTGTTGGCTAAATAGTTGCATGATGCATAAGAATTTTTCGTTATGCATATGCTTTATGAAATAGTTCTAACCATGCAAATAGTGTATTTGAATTGTGGGAAAGGTCCTGTACAACCGCCAACAAGAAAAGAAGGACGAGACTTGTTCTGAAGAACAAGTGATGACAATTCAATAAACATGAATCTGAAGCTCCCAGGGTTAGAGACATCATGACGAATGAAAGAGCTTCAGAGAGAGGTAGATCCACCTCGAAGGATGAAGACCACCATGGCTATGAAAGAAGCTATGATCAAAGAGTAACAATTGATATTGACGAATGATGTATTCAATATGGTTTCGAGACGTAAAGGGAAGTACGTAGTATCTTCCATATGGATATACAAGAACAAGTGTACAAAGCAAGGTTCGTGATTTGCCTCAGAAAGAATAGACTATGACATGACATACTCTATTGACAAGTATATATCAAGCATAGAACCACCTGTACAGAATGAAGAGGGAAGATGATGCTCCACTTCAGGGTGAGTGACTACAGAAGATATCTGAGTTCGACATGGTACGACATGATGGAAAACTTCCTAATGGATTGAGACTTTACCAAGAGTAAAGTGGGTTCCAACCTTCAAGGTTGAATGCAGAAGACTAGGATATGTTGATGACCTGACAAGATGAACTCATGGAAGATGTTACAATGAAAGAATACTAGAATGATGTTTGGGATATAGTACTCAAACTAGAAAGCAAAGATGTGGTATCTTCCAAATAGATTTGCAAGATAAAATATGTTGTAGATAGAAGTAAGGAAAGACTTGTGGCTAGAGGTTTCTACCAGAAAGAGGGAATTAATTATGAAGAGTCATTTGCCCCAGTAGCACGGTATACTTTGATTAGAGCTATCATGGCACTTGCATCCATGATGAAGTGGGAATCACACCAGATGTATGTGAAAACAAATTTTTTGAATGGTGTGATCGAAGAAGAAGTATACATAGAACAACCACAAGGATTTGAAGTTGAATATATACATACTCATGTATGCAAGTCGAAGAAGGCCTTGTATGGCCTTAAACAAGATCCTCGAGCTTGGTATGAAAGGATATATAGTTTCCTGTCGAGCATGGGATTTACCAAGAGTAAAGGTGATCCTAACCTTTATCTCAATGTTGTAGAAGATGAACATGTCATACTATTACTGTATGTGGATAATCTATTCCTGACAGGGAATGAGAAACATATTGTAGAATGCAAGAAGAATCTCGCTGAAGAATTTTAGATGAAAGACCTTGGGTTAATGCATTATGTCCCAGGTCTGGAAGTATGGAAAAATTCAGAAGG
The DNA here is from genome assembly GCA_001517045.1 of Pseudotsuga menziesii. Classification (NCBI taxonomy): domain Eukaryota; kingdom Viridiplantae; phylum Streptophyta; class Pinopsida; order Pinales; family Pinaceae; genus Pseudotsuga; species Pseudotsuga menziesii. Next base: position 670,103 of record LPNX010190713.1, read on the forward strand.
AATCCTTCTCAACTAGGGAAAGTATGCAGTAGAGATATTGAAAAGATTCGATATTTTGGAATACAAAGCCATGTCCACACCCATGGATTCCAACTTGAAGTTATTAGCTGATGAATCATAAGAGTTAGTGGATGTGACTCAATACAGACATATTATTGGGTCATTAAATGTATCTAACAAATACTAGACTAGACATTTGTTTTGCTGTGAACACCTTGAGTTAGTATCTAGTTCAACCTGGACGTGTTCACCAAATAGCTGCAAAACATGTGATGAGATATCTGAAAGGGACTATAGACTTTGGTATATACTATGATGGAAAACATGACTACATATTGTATGGCTATACAGATGCAGATTAGGCTGGAGTATCTCAGATAGGAAAAGCACATCAGGTAGATGCTTTTGTTTGGAGTCTATTATGAGTTCATGGTTTAGCAGGAAACAATCCAGTGTTTCTCTTAGCACGCCTGAAGCAGAATACATAGCAGATTGCTCTGCTAAGTTGTGAAGCCATATGGATTCAGAAGCTAATATCAGGTCCCTTTGACCTAAAGATGGATACTACAATGATTCTATGTGATAACCAGAGTTGTGATGATAGAGAACCCTGTGTTCCGTTGTAACACATAGAAATCTGGTATTTCTACATACAAGATAAGATGCAGATGATGATGTTTCAGTATTTACATACTGTAGATATAGATGATGGTGATTCATTATTTCTATACTGAATATAGAGATGATGATGTTTCATTATTCCCATACTGAAGATATAGATGATGATGATTTCAGTATTCCCATACTGAAGATATAGATGATGATACTTTCAGTATTCACAATATGGAGATACAGATGGTGACAGTTCAGCATCCACATACTGAAGATGTAGATGATGATGGTTTAGATGATGATGTGTTGACAAAGCCTCTGTCTCGGGTAAATTTTGAACAATTTTGAGACAAGCTTGGTGTTGTTCAGAAAGACCTTCCTTGAAAGGGGGAGTAGTGGTGTTGCAGTGGGATTGTATCATCCTTGGGAACTTGCCCTAAAGAGATCCAGGGACCTTGGTCCTCGAGAATGAAGAAGGATTGTATCATCCTGGGACATATGTCCAGAAGTGATCCGGTGATGTCAGTCATCGAGAATGTGGTAGGATTGTATCATCCTTGAACTTCGGTTCAGAACGGATTCGGTGAAATTCGGTCATCGAGAATGTGGAAGGATTGTATCGTCCTTGAACTTTGGTTCAGAACGAATCCGGTGAACTTTGGTCATCAAGAAGGTGGCAGGATTGTATCATCCTTGAACTTTGGTTCAGAATAGATCCGGTGAACTTCGGTCATCGAGAAGGTGGTAGGATTGTATCATCCTTGAACTTTGGTTTAGAACAGATCCAGTGAACTTCGGTCATCAAGAAGGTGGTAGGATTGTATCATCCTTGAAATTTGATTCAGAATTGATCCGGTGAAATTTGGTCATCGAGAAGGTGGAAGGATTGTATCATCCTTGAACTTCGGTTCAGAACGGATCCGATGAACTTAAATCATCGAGAAGGTGGCAGGATTGCATCATCCTTGGACTTAGTCCTAAAGTGATAGGGACTGATTATCCCGTAATCAATCCGGTAACTTCGATTGTCGAGAATGTGGTAGGATTGCATCATCCCTGGAATTTAAGTCCAAAAGAGATCCAAAGACTTCTTTGTCTTTGTATTGTGGTTTGCAGGTTGTTGTTGCTGATGATGATGTTTCTGATCGAAAGATCAGAGTGTGATGATGATGATGTTTCTGATTGAAAGATCAGAGTGTGATGATGATGATGTTTTTGATCAAAAGATAAGAGTGTGATGATGATGATGTTTTGATGATGATGTTTCTAATCGAAAGATTAGAGTGTTTTGATGATGATGTTTCTGATCGAAATATCAGCGTAAGATGATGAAGATGTTGCTGCTGATCGAAAGGTCAAAGTGCTGAAGATGTTGTTGCTGATCGAAAGGTCAAAGTGCTGAAGATGTTGCTGCTGATCGAAAGGTCAAAGTGCTGAAGATGTTGTTGCTGATCGAAAGGTCAAAGTGCTGATGATGTTGCTGCTAATCGAAAGGTTAAAGTGCTGAAGATCTTGTTACTGATCGAAAGGTCAAAGTGCTGAAGTTGTTGCTGATCGAAAGGTCAAAGTGCTGAAGGTGTTGTTGCTGCTGAAGATTGAAGTTGAAGACTAAAGAACTGATGATGATGTTGACGGTCAAATTGTTGTTACTGTTGAAGACAAAGATGAAGACTATATGATGTTGAAAAGCTTCCAATGATTTATAGATGTGTTACCCTGATGATGTTGATGATGTCCTCTATCTCTCTACTACTATTGTTGTTGTTGATGTTGTTGTAGAATACCCTTCTCGTTAAGGGGGAGTGTTAAAATATTTTAACTTCAAAGAATATTCTATATGTATCTTTTTGTGGCCCCCGATGGTCCTACCGGGAGAACCACTTGTATTACTTTGTACCCCGATGCTTCTAATCGGAAGAACTAATAAGAGTCATGAGGTAGTCCCCTCTAATTATAAAGTTGGGTCATTAGCACCCCAGTGTGGTTTCTTGAGCCTACATGTGTAACTCGAGCCTACATGATTAACTCGAGCCTACATGTCAGATTTAATTATTAAAGTGAACGGATGAATATAAATAGAGGTGTGGTGCTCCTCATTTGAAACACACACTCTCACTTGTGTATCGCATTAGTGGAAAAGAGAGGAGTAGCTAGAGAAGGAGGAGGATCAGTATTTGATCTCCTTTTTGGTTTTACCTTTTATCTTTTGGGGCATCTATATTGAGGAAGCTTTTGCTGTATTTTTCCCTTTAGGGTTTTCCCAGGATAAATCTTTGTGTTCTTTTTGTATGGCTATGCTTGTCTATCTTTCAATGATCCTGTTTATATGCTTTTGTTATGAAATTGAAATGAAATACTAATGATCCAGCTTAGCATATGAAAATTCAACAATTTTTGCATTGAGGAGGCTTGAACCCCTTGTTTCTTTGGTCAAACCTCTCATTTTTCTTGTCCTTCCATGCCTTATGGAATTCTGGTTTGATTTTTTTTTGATCATAACAATACTTGGCCTTTCTTATGGCCTTATCTAGAGTTGATATTCATCAAACTCAATTCTGTCTTTATATGACCATTGTAGTCCACTTAGAAAACATTGAATTTTGAATTTGTCATCCCTAATGTACTTGACAAATCTTAGCATCTACAAATATTTGTTTGCATATTCTTCTATAGTCATTTTTCCAAATTTCATCTCATGGTGGAGTCTTTGATTTTTCCATCATACTACCTAGTAGAGAAGTACTTTCCCTTGAAGTACTTCTTGAAATGATTCCACACAATCTTTCTTTCATTGATCCCCTTCACTTATCTAAGGTGATCCCACCATATAGACGCTCTTCCATTTAGATTGAATATAGCTACTCTTTCTTTCATATTTCCCGATTAGTCTTGTAATTGGAAATACTTCCTCTACCCAAGAAGCCAATCTTCAACTTCTTGACCATATTTTATGTCACCATCAAAAGTAGGAGGTTTTTCCTTCTTAAATTCTCCATGTGATTTGTTCTTGGAAGAGCTATTTCTCTTATTTCTATGATATGAAGAGCTTGAACCATATTCTTTAGAGTTAGATGACTCACTAGAAGATATTTCTGGAGTATATGTTCCATCTCTAGAAATCCTTCTTGAACTACGGGACCTTTTGTGGGAAAGCCTCCTTGAGCTACTCCCTTTATTTCCTTGGCTTTCTGAATTCTGCCCATGGTTAATATTCCTTTGAATATTTGTTAAAATTTGGAGCATGGCTGCATTTAGATGATTCTTTTCTTCTTGAGCTCTAAGAAGCCTCTCATTGTCTTCTCTACAACTATGTAGTTCCACCCTTAGGCTCATCATGGTTTATGCAATGTCTGGGGTAGTCGTTTGGTTTATTCTACCATTGGATTTTGTTTTTACATTCTCAACCTGTATATTCTCTCCCATTGCATCTATCTCAAACACATTGGGGTCTTGTGCATCATCCATGATGATGATCTTCTTGGCCCAATCAAGATCAAGATTTCCCAATTGTACTAGGCTGAATGCTGAACCTTAAATGTCCTTGTTATGGTTCTAAATATACAAAAGAGTTCATAAACACATTTGTTAGGTGCATTATATTATGATAAAAAAATGTAATTACTTTTCATGAATTCTGGGCAAAAAAAACCATATTATCAATTTTTGTCAAACTACAGAAATATCCGAATCACCCCATTCAGAATCTAACTGAGCACAATCTGCCCATTTTATACTGTCCCAACAACCATGGATGAAATCGAGAACTAACTTTGTCGATTTAAACATAGATAAAATGGGGGGTCAAGGGGGATTGATCCCTTGCGTCCTCCCTATGTAGTTGTAGGGATGGTCAAGGGAAACACCCTCGTTTTATTTTTTGTAGATATTTTAATTTTGCGCATAAGTTGAACTACATTTTTCAAATCTCAACACCTAAAATTCGGCCATGGAAACTAAAGTTTTTCTCTTGGTTTGCACCATTAATATGCCACCCACCACACCTTACCACTTATCACGCATAAGCAGTTTCAGGTTTCGAGAGAAGTGGTATCCTGAGAATGCTTTTGCCATCCTGAATGCATGAGAGGGTGACACGTTGCAAGGTGGTTTCCATCTATGGATCATGCCAATTCAATTAACTTTTGTGCACCTTCACGACCTTAAGGAATTGTTAGCCATTGATCTGATGTGCATGATATTACACTGCTAACAGGACTATAGAGGGTCCCATCATTCTTGACACAACCCCATGTCACATCACCTCCTGTTATACCAAAATTGGTTTCAAGGTCTAAGGAAAGTGGTTTCCCGAACCCAATTTGTGAGCTTGAGCGCACGAGAGGATGGGGCGGTTTCCCTTTAGGGTCGCAATAATGAAATAACTCTCGGGAACTTTCATGATCCTGAAGCTCTGCCAAATATCGATTAAATCTACATGATATTCTAGATTGACATGACCAGTGTGGGTCCTGTCACATCTAACACCCCCTCTGGTCAGATTTGGACCCCACGTCACATCATTTTATTTTGGACCCAAAAGTGGTTTCAGGCTCTCAGGAAAGTGATTTCCTAAAACCACTTTTTTGAGTGTTGGCTATATGTTATATTCTTTGCATGTGCGTGTGGAGGGGAGGTGGGCCTGTCAGCGTTGCGTCTGACGATACCGATTAAGGGATTGAGTCTATTTTCTAATCTGGGTTAACGAATTAGGGTATTGGATGCTGTTGAATACCTATATTTTGTATTGTGAGGGATTCATAATGATAATGATACAATAAGAGGTGTGTCTCCAAGGTTTGCTGGTTTTCTCGGTTAAGGGTTTCCAGGGTAAATCTTAATGTTTATGTGTGAATGTTGTGTTGTAATCTCTGTTTTGCTTAAAATAATCTCTATGATTTTCTTCTCTACACAGGTTTAAAATTTACAGCGAACCTGAACACACCAACAACTGACATGTGGATAGGGTGGTTTCCTCTTAGGGTTTCACTAAGGAATTAACCTTTGTGCATCTTTGCAATCCTAAAGCACTGTTGACCATCGATCTCCACTACCGCTCAATGACCGAATCTCATACACCTTCACACTTCACCACATGCAAAAACCTACATGCATAAATGACATGGCTAGTATACATCACACCTTTTTCCCACATGGACACCATGCCAAACCTATTGCCTACGTGGCTCCTCCATGTCACCTTGTCACCTGGCACTGGTGGGGCCCAACTAAAATTTTCAATTTTTTTATTAATTGGCCAATAACATGTGTCAATTCAAATAGTTTTTGTCCATGTATCTATCACTTAACAAAAAACGATTTTTCCAAAACCATTTCTATTTTTTGCTTGTAAGTTTGAATTTATGGCCCATATAGATTTGTTATTGCAACCAAAATATCTTATACCACTCTGTAATGTCTGCCTCACCCAATCCATCCAATGCAAGGGGACGTTAACTAGATTTAATACCTCCAAATTCATTCCAAATGCAATTTACGAATTCATAACAAACAATATACGTGTGTAGAACATAAATAATCATACACAATAAAAATAAAATCGATCAACACACGATTAACATGCTTAAACAAGTATAAACATTATAGGAATCAATTAAATACATTTTGGATTCAAATACACAACATAATACTTATCTTTAAATAACACTGATCCAAGCAACTGACTGTGTAAGGGTGATTTTCCACCCTACCATAGGAATTCTATCCAGATATACTCTTTCTGCTGAGAGACCACCCCCAAGCTGGGCTATAAGGACACTAGGGTGAAGGAAACACGTACAAGCTTCTCTCTCTCAAAATACATTTTAGATTGAAATACACAACATGATACTTATCTCTAAACAATGATGATCCAAGTAACTGTAACACCCCAATTTTGACCCCGTTGCATTAAACATACATGATGTATATATTGAAAATAATCATGGTGCGGAGCTAAAGGCCAAGGCCTCACCATTGATTGGCTATGCTATGTTTCGGATTTAAATTGTCATCGTTGGTATATCGGGGCATGCGGCATACATATTAAGTTTTTCATCATGTAAATATGCATCTTTAATTAAAATGAACCCGACCAACTACGATCACAACAACTAAATTGAGAAGAGGCATGATTTTCGCAAGGATAAGGGTGGGGGATGTCAAACCTTAGGCAATGGGGGAAAAATCCATGTGTCATCTCTCCTTGTCTTACCCAAATACCACCATTAAAAACTGCTACTGTTAGCTGAGGCAGTTATGGCTAGGAGTGGAGTGTGGCAGGACTGTCAGTCCTTGCCCACACGCACACTCCACCAGTGGATTGAACCTCGCGTTGGGCAGAGGAATGAATACTACGCATTATCACTAGTTTTTTGTTCATCCACGCGCATAGGAAGATCTTTTCATCCTCACGCAGGGACCATTTTCTGTTCATTATTCTCACGCACAGGATTTTTCCTAGTTTTTACTCACGCAGTTTTCCTCTACGGATTTTGTGGATGGTGTGGGCGGATACATTCCTCATAGACTGATTGTGGGTTTGCGGTGGTCTCCCTTACGTTGTGTTTGCTGTGGTATTCTTTAAAATTTGGGGACGGGAGTCTGTTCATTTTCATGCACAGAAATCTACTCTGTTTGATCTCACACATCCAGGAGGGGAGCCGATTATTGGTTGTCATTCATGTTTTTCCACATAGTGGAATCGGGTGTGTTTTCCCTCTATATTTTGGGGACCTGGTGCAAGTTTCCTTCACACACAGGCTGAAAGTATGTATTTCCTTCCCCAGTGCAGTCTGTGTAATTCTTTTCCGCTTGCTTAGTTTTCCAAGATGGACTGCTGTCTTTCCTCATGTTGCAATTGCGTTTGGGACTGTTTTAATTCGCTTGGGAGTCATTTTGGCCACGATAGGGCCAAGAACGACTCAGGAGTTGTTTTCCATGTTTAAGCTGTAACAGCTTATTGATTGCATGTGTTCAATGGTTGGTCTTCAGACTATGTTGGGAGCAGTGATGGGGGCTTGGTTTGCTTGATAAACCTGGTGCGATTGGAAACCACACAGACAGAGCTAGAGGGCTAGCTTTCTTCTCCACAACCCTTGAATAGCACTGGAAGGGAATGCAGGGTCTGGTGGACTGTGTAGCAGAGAAGGGACTGATTCCTTGTGTTGGGTGTGTGTGGGTGTCTTAGAAGTCATGCTAGTTCTTGTGTAGGTGTTCCTGGCTCTATGATGGGCTCACCAGCTTAGCATTTAGCCTTTCCCAACTCCTTAATGGCCTGATAAACATGACCATGTTGGCTTGGCTATCTTGTTGATGGCCTGATAAACCCAACTGTGTTGGCTTGGCTGTGTTTTGTGTATCCTTAGCTATGTGTAAGCTTGCTTGTTCCCTTATTCCTTGGAGAATCATGCCCAACTCGGGGGTGGCAGCGTTGCTGAGATATTAAGGAGCACGCTGGCCTATGGTTGGGTGGAACGTTGCAACGACGTAGCTGGTTGCGGAACGAGTTCTTCATAAGTTAAGTAATTGTTACAGAGAGAAATTCCTATGGCTTGGGGTACCACAACAGACAGCTTGACTCCAGAAATCAATCCTTTCCAATATGCAATGGAAATTAAATGTCTAACACTAAAGGATCAAACCTCGTACCTTATTCCGGACGGTTGAAGTAGATCCCCGTTGAGCTTTCCAATCTTCAGCTTGAATTGATCTGTTACTTCCTCAACAACAAGTAAACAATACAAGCATTCTATATATCATGGTGTTAGATCTATTCTAGCATATATAATCAATAATGTACAAGCATTTGACATAATTCCATGGATAAAATATACATTCAAACACACATTATTGGACAGGAAAAGATATTTCTATTAATATAAATCAGAGATTACAAGGTACAACCTCTGACGACATGTCTGTGAACCGGAGAAACTGAATCCCCCACTTGGGCCTCCACCACCTCAATCCTCCATCTCTCGATAGCAAGCTCACAAGCAAAAGGAAAGCTTGGGAAGAACACACTAGTGCTCCAAGGGACAAAGGGATGTAGACTCAAGCATAAGTTCCGACAACAATGGACTATAGTTTCTTTGCTTTCAATTCTCTCTTATGCCTTCAATGTACCAAGGGGTTCCTTATATAGCTTTTCAAAGGGGTAATGAAAGGTCGAATCCGAGCGATATCAAGGCATAGGGAAGGCCAGGAGTCAAATGAGTCGGATCCATGTCAAGGAAAACTCCAAAAGGATTTATTATGCACACATCTCGATGTACGCAGTTTTAGTGGTCAAACCCACGTATATACGTGCTTATAGGTTTAAAAGTCGCGTATATCATTTTTCATATGTTTTTAGGGATGATCAAGGAAACATCAAAGGACAAAAAGTGGTCCATAGGGTCTAAGGAGTCTGCAGTGGGACAGGGGAAGGCCATACAAAACCTAGAGTGGTGAAATCTGCTATAACAGTAATCTTGTCTAATTTACTTCTGCAATCCTATTTACTATTGATGATTATGATGAACATGTTGAATGAATGCTTGCATGAATGTATGTTTCTTCCACTGTGTATGATAGATAATTGTATCTATGTATGTCCTACTTCAATGCATTCTGTTTCAGCATTTTTATGAATTTACATGTTCATGGGGCTGGAAGCCCGGATGGTTAACACCATGGTAGCATCCTCTTTGCCGGTCAGAGGGTCGGGGATGTCACAGTTACAGACTGTGTAAAACAAATTTTCCACCCAACCGTAGGCACTTTGTCCAACATATACACTTTATGCTGAGAGAGCACCCCCAAGCTAGGATAATATGAGGCCACTAGGGTTAAGAAAATACCTACATGATTATCTCTCTCACAATACATTTCATATTCAAATATGCAACATAATAATTATATTTAAACAAAGCTGATCCAAGCAACCGACTGTGTAAGAGAGATTTTCCACCCAACCATAGGCACTCTATCCAACATATACTCTTTATGCTGAGAGACCACCCCCAATATGGGATATGAGGCCACCAAGGTGAAGGAAAAACCTACAAGACTCTCTCTCTCAACCGACAACCCAATCTACTATCTATGATTAGCCAAATTCTCATATAGAGCTCTACAGGGATCTCACTTAGCTCTCATAGCCTTGGTTTCCACAATACTTTCCCCACACAACACTCTTCTTAGCTCAGGAATCCCCTTCACCGATCCATGACTCTCTTGAGAGATCCATATTTCTGAGTGCTTCTACCATGTGCATAGGAGAATACCAACTTGCTAAATGTTGTTGGAGAACCACCCGCAGCCTCAATGCATGGATTCTCAAGCATCTACGAGCACTAGAACTCAATGGGAAATGTTCCCTAGATTTCCTAGCCTCTTTGATTACCTACAACCATTTATTTCCCTTCCAAATCAACATCTCTATCCCTAAATTCAAATTTCCTAGGTTATATACAGTCATGAACAACAATACAAAGCTCTGGGTAGTGTAGATCTGCGTGAGAGTGTGAGAATGAGGGTTAAATCCAAGAGGTATGAGAAAATGGTGATAAGACAACTGACATAGCTTTTGACAGTAGAATAAAGGACTCCCGACAGTTGCAAAGTGGCTCTTGGTAGATGACAGAATTGTCACAAAGTGGAGTTTATCCTATGCTTCAATAACTGCATGAGATGACTTTTCCCACCAACCCCACACATGCATTTAATTATTGGAAAATAGTAAAAAATGAGATAGTTGGCTTATTTAAGGCACATGACAGAATTTTGGATGGTTCTAAAGTTGACATTTGGCAGCAAGGATTTGGTCTCACATTTCACCGCCTTTCCTCTTCCCATCTAGTGGAATCATATCCCCTTTGGTGCTCTTTACACAACCATTCTTGGACCATTTTTATTATTTATGCAAATAATATTTACATACATTTGAATTGGCATGATAAGCCAAACACAAAGTCCAAACAAAATATTTACATCATACATGCCTAAGCATGCACTAGTCGATCCTTGGACTTGAGCTCTGCACTAGGAATCCATAATATCATATTTACATCATTTAATTTACATAATTTTGTACAAATACATTCCAAGTCAAAAAACTGGGGGTATTACATGTATACTTCATTTATAGGCCAGGGAGGTGACAAGGTCATTGCTAGGACTGCATGTATGTCATACAAATGTTGTTCATGTGTGATCTAGGCTTGATGCCTTTTTCATTTCCTAATATTTCATCCTTGATTTAGTTACTTAATCTCACTTTCATATATCTCCATCTATTTAGCCATGGATCCTTCATTTATATTCTAGGGAGGTGACAAGGTCAAGGATAGGAATGCATGCATGTCATACAAATGTTGTCCATGCGTGATCTTTCTTGATGGATTTTCGCTTTCCCGAGCTTTCATATTTTATTTAGGGATTTCTCGACATGGCCACGTTTATTTTTGCGTCGAGAGGTGAATTTCTATATCCCAGGTGGGGTAAGTGTCCCTCTTTCCAAAACATAAATTAATTTTTTTTATTATGTCGGCCATAACAAAATTAAATAAATAAAAATAAAAATAAGAATGAAAGATTCATGTTGGTTAAATTAATATTATATAAATAAAATAAAACAAATATGGATAGATAAAAAAAATCATGAATACGAATTCTACTCTGTAGAAGAAGGGAAATTCAGGTTTGTGGAAAATTCGGCTCTACGAAAACTTTGCATAAGAAAAAATTCACAAATTTGGGTCTATTCGGCTCTGTAGAAGAAAAAATGTATGTAAATTTCAACTCTTGGATATGGATTATTCGGGTAAAAATCCATATTCGGGTATGGATATAAACTATTTCTAGGTTCAAAGTTTATATTCCAACAAAGACACACTCATGATATGTTTCTTATTCTAATACAAAACTTTCAAAATGAGTTTCTTTAACTCAACAGGGTCCCCCTCTGATATGAACAAATAAAAATAGTTTATTTGTACTGTCAAAAGCGCTAGAATCAATGGCTAGAAAATGCAATTGGCCAACATGGGTGCCCCCAGAACGAAGGAAAAGGGAAAGGTTCATGAAAGCTATCCATCTATATAAGTGGACTATGGTTTAATAGCTGGACAATGTAGGAGCATAAACACACTTATTCTCAAATTTACTTTACTTTGTGCTATCAATATTACAAGGATGAATTTGATGAAGATAATTGTCATGGACACAATATCTATGCTACTGTTGTTGACTAGTGTTTCTGTGGCTTGAGGTTATATCCATATATGCAATGTGAATAAGGAAAGGTTTGTACCTCAAGGGATTTGATCTCTCTCGACGCTTTGTAGAACCAAAGTTAGATGGGTCTATAATGGTGTAGAGATTGTTTAAGCAACTATGGTTCCTCTTAAGAAGAACCACAAGGATCATGATTTTCTCAAAGTAAAAGTGTGACAATGTATGTAAAATAAAGAAAAGCACTGATTTGGAGCTAGTAGTCTTCACCCATTCCATTGATTTTGACTAGGAGTACCTTGTGTTCCTTACACCAAGGGTGTAAAATATCTGTTTATAACATTGAAGAATGATGAATAGTAATGTATTGGAATCTTGTCTTCAATTCATTGGCATGTTGTGTATTCCCATTTAATGAAATGTTTATTTATTCCACAACACTATTCAACCATGATATAGTTTAGAATCCTCATGCACATTTAGTTCAATGACCCTTTCCTTCAAAGGAGCCATCATTAGAATGGAAATTTCCATATTCCAATTGTATTTTTTATCTCTCTTCTCAAGACACACTTGAAATACATCCAATGTGAATACGAGAGATGAAGTATATCCCTTGCACCACTCTCACCTAGGTTTTCTTGCATTGATCCATCAAAGAAACCACATGGTTTTTTTGTATATATCTACATCCCTTTCCACCCTTTGTTTTTTTAACTTCATACTATGTCTATTGGTCCTATAGGATCCTGAAATCATGTATAGTATCATGATATATCATTAGGTGTTAAAACCTTTTCCCAAAATAGCGAGGCATTTCTTGACAATAAAATGTACACATAAAAAAATTGGTAGTGGATTCATCCTTGGTGAACTTGTTGATGTATACTAGTGTGCTTCACATAGAGAGATTTGAATTGAGTACTCATCATCATAGAACTAACCAAATGGTCAATAGACTGGTGACAACTGAAGTTGACCTTAGCCCTTGGGTTTATCCTAGTTGCATTAAGAGAAGCAAGGTGCTCTACAACCCGGTATGGGGGAGATCTTGTCACGTAATGAAATATTATGTTAAAAGTAAAAAGTGATTAAAAAAATCATGTCGGTCATAAAATAAAAAATTTAAAACCAATTGAAAATTAATTAAAAAAATCCATGCCCGCCCATAAGAAACAAAAAAAATAAAATCAACATAGGTTCATCTTATCTGGATCTATTAAGCACAAAGAGGGATAAGATTTATGGAGGTGTAATTTTTTTTATACATGTAAATAATTAAAGATAAAAAAATTACACCACAAGAAATTGGATCCATTTTGATGCTTGATAGATTTGGGTTTAAGATGGATATATGCTGATGTGTACACACACACATACACACTCACACATGTATATACAGTCCTTAGGGTTGGCTTAATCAGTTGGTTCCAATGCTGCCAAGATGTCCAGAATATGATGCATTTTTTAGGTCCTCGTTTTGATCCCCATAGGGTTATATGCACTAAGTATATGTTGCCTTCTTTACACTAGGTTCCATCCTTAGAGTTAGGGGAAGTGGTCAAGAATTCCTTGTGGAGTTATTTTATAAGGTATATGTGTGGACTCCCATCAAATCTAGACTAGGAAAATCAAATAGAATTAAATATGATCACTAACATTTGAACTTGGGTCTTTTTCATGGTGATACCCCATCTCAACCACAACCTAATGGACACATCACACATATGAAAGGGCATCCTTACATTACCCAACATAAGGGCCACTTGTATAATTAAATAGTAGGGCATCCATGAATAAGGCATACATAAGAACAACTAGAGAAATCAACATATTGAAGAGCATTACACTCTTTTGTTAAGGCCCATATATTGTGACATTACATTTCTATTATTATATTGGTCAGGTAAGACATTAATTGTAATTGTATCGTCGATTATGACCATAATAATTGTACCCTTTGTAGACACACACATACACACACAAACACTAAGGAGATCTAGTTTAAGAATAATATGATCTTAGCTTGTGCATTTGATACATTGCATAAGGAGTTTTTCCCCTCTAAGAGGCTTCTTATTCATCTATTTATTTCATTCTCAAGGGATTGGGTTTCTCTTTATTTCTATTTTTTATGCTATTTTAGGAATTTGGTGCAACGCATTTGGTATCCAAGCCACTTTTGCTATAATTTTTTTTTCAGTGACATATTAGATAGTGTAATTTTTAGGATCCTTATAAGACATAGTGAAGCAAATATGGTAAAAATTTTAGGTCCTAGTTCATTATAAGTTCAAATTCATAGTTTTGTGGAAGTTAGGGTTTTTTACTAGTCCAAAAACTAGCCTCAAACATGTCTTATGCATAAAAATATTATATATAAAGATTGAGAGATCCAAATTAAGTTCCACCTATTGCATTATAAGCAATATGGACCATAGTGTTAGTGGTAAAACATACATAAGTAAAACAAAAAAAATCATACATGTGTCAATCTGTACAAGTTCACTCTCTTGAAATGGACAAAAATAACAAGCTTTGGGAAAATTACCATAAAATTCTCTTGGCACATCATAATTGGGTTTAATCCATGAAATTTTAGAGAATACATAGTAAGATACTACAAGATGAAATTTCAGACTTAAAGGAGCTGGAGCTTCATAGATAATTTAGGGGCAAGCGACTAACAAGATAATCTACCAACCAGGGTTTTTAAAGGTATGTTAATTTGAATATTGCATAGATTTTATTTGGAATATTTATTTTGGGTGATTCAAAAGGTGTTATAAAGAAAAAAATAAAGAATAACTATAGTAAATATCAGTGGGATCAAATGGAAAATGGTGGAGAAAAAATTAATACATACGCTAAACCTCCCAAAAGATTAACCATGACACATGAAGAAAATGAAGAAATGATGACAACCTATCAAATTTGGAGGCCAACTTTAAGGAATTGAGTGATAGGTAGGTAATGCATATTCAACTGGTAAACACAAAAAGTGATAGAGAAACTAAGTTGAAATTGAACATGTAAACTATGGAAACAACAGATCAAAAGATGGGAACAATGGATCAAAATATGGAAAAGATGAAAGATGATGTCAAATATATGAAGGGGGTAATTCTAAATGAGATAAGACAACTCTTTACCCGTAATAAATCTCCTCAAGAAGACCATAATGAGAAAAATGGATAGTATCTTGATCACATATTGAAAAATTTGAAAAACAATTAGAGAACAAGAGGTTCAAGTTCCCCACTTGATCATTCATCACCCCATAATCCACATCAACATGGGTTCAACTTGGGACCAGGGAACTATTTCATTCCCAATATTGATATGGTAAAGATTGATGGCAATGATCCAATAACATTGATATTCTAGATGGATCAATTCTTTGATCTACACCAAGTGCCAACTTTACAAAAGGTAACTATTGCATCATTGTATTTAGGATTTGATCAATTTGCACGGTACCAATGATTATGTGACTGTAAAAAGGGATCTATTGTCTCAGGGTCTATATTTAGTGATGAATTTTTAACACATTAAAGGGATATTAAGAGCAAGACCTTAATTAGACAATTAATAAATCTCAAGCAAAGAGGCCCAATTATAGAGCACATTAAGTAGTTTTTAGAAGTCGAGTCTTAGAGTGAAGAACATTCGAGAAGATAATTTGTTGGATATATTTATATGCACTTTAAAGGAGATCATTCAACATGAGATACATCTCTTTGAACCTAAATAATTGGAAAATTCTTTTAGTTTGGAAAGGAACGTGAAAGTAAAAATATGGCTACTAGATGGGCTGATACTAACACCTACAAAGAGGAAAATGTTTCATTCTCCAACCTCACTCATCCTACATGGTTGATAGCTCAATAAGTGGAGGAAATAAGCAAAAATATATTTCAATTATGACAAAAAATATATTAAGGGGCATAATTTTAGTGAGAATAAATTATTCTACATAGATTGTGAAGAGGAAAAAGATTCAAAACTATAATAGTCTCAATGTTGGAATGTGTAACTTTGATAATTACACGTGTAATCATTTCTTGTTGATGTTGTAAGATGTCATAATTATCATTGGAATGTAAAATCAGAAAAAACAACTCTAATATTATAAAATTTAGTTATCCCACATGCATAATAGAAGAAAATACTCCTTTTACCATTCATTATATAAAGATGGGGGATATAATTTATTTCAAATGTATTTTGAGATGTTATTGTTCCACACCTGTTTGTATATAATAGAGGTGAGAGAGAGCCATTGGGGATATATTGAATGTAGTGATTATCTTTGTAATTGGGATAAAATATGTGGAGTCGAGCTCAAGGTGTATCATTGGAGATATTTCGAGGAATAAGAAGGTTTTTCCCTTCCTGTGGGTGTTTCCCTATTTGGGGTTTTAACCATGTATATATTGTGTTTTCTTGTTTATTCTCTTATCTCCTTTTTTTTCATGTTTCGTGTTGCTTGGTTAGATAGAAGACTTGAATAAATCATGATCTTCATATTTTGTATTGTTGTATGATTTTATCATATTCTCAATATTCTAACACAGTATCAAAACATATTGTTATACTCTACCTTCTTTAGTAAAATATTAGATTATTTTCTCAAGCAACATAGTCTCATGTTTTTACTTGAGCACTGCATATTTTAAAATTTTGTGACTTGATCTACAATACCCAAGTGGTAGTTTTTTAGACATGGGCTATATTCTACATATTTGATTTTTTTAAAATCCCTAACTTTCATCATTAATTTTCAGAAATTTTCAAGTATTTCTTGATTTATTTTTGTAGTTTTGAATTGAAATATATTGTATACTAATATAACATCAATGATCTATCTTTTGTCTTGTAGATATGGGTGTTTGGATGTTTCTGTTACAGGTTATTGCAGGTTTCTGTCTAGACGGCTTCGGTGAGAGCTTTGACGAATTTTTACAGGCTTTTTTGAGTTTGACATTGATACACTCCCTTTACACTCCCACAGTGCGTATACACACCCAAACTTAATCCAGCCTGCGCATACACTTTCTTTAGCGATTCTTTCTGTTTTGATTTTGACAATTTCTTTTCATTATTCTCTATAGAGGAGTTATAGATCCACTGTTTAGCTGCAGAAAGGTTTCAACATTGGTGAGAAAATTCTAATTTTACATCTCTTTTCTTTCTTTGTGATAATTCATTTTTTTTTCGTTTTGGGTTTATGATTTTATTACCATGACTTCAAAATTTATTTCTATTCCTACATTAGTTGGATCTAACTATCTCTCATGGAAGATAAAGATGATCGACATGCTTAGGTGTAATATATTATGGAGGTTAACTATAGGTGATTTAACCAAACCAATTGATGCAAAAGAGTTGGTAATATGGGAATATCGATGTGATCAAGTAAAGGACACATTAGACAAACTATTTTAGATAGCTTATATGTACATATTGGGATTGAGGATATTTCTATTGGGGTATGAAAAACCTTAGCTTCTTTATTCGATAAAAGTGATTATGTTTCTGCTTACTATATTGAAAATAAAATCAATGAGTTAGACCCTAAATATTTTGATAAAATAGAGTAATTTCTTACTGAAATTAAAATTTATAATGAAAAATTAAATAATCATGGTAAATATTACAAGAAGAATGACAATGCACTATCTATTATTGTAGAACAAAAAATACCTTTGTAACGTCCCCGACACTCCGACCGGCGAAGAGGACGCTACCATGGCATTAACCAACCGGGCATCCAGCCCCATGAATATGTGCACTCATAAAATGGTGAAATGCTGAAACAAAATGCTTTGAACTAGAACATGCATACATGATTATTCATCATACAGTGGAAGCAAACATGCGATCATACAAGCATTCAACATGTTCATCATAATCATTAATAGTAAATATGGATGCAGAAGTAAAATAGACAAGATTACTTATCTTATAAAGAACTCGTTTTGCAACCAGCTACGTCACTGCAACGTTCCACCCAACCATAGGCCAGCGTGCTCCTTAATCTCTCAGCAACGCTGCCACCCCCGAGCTGGGCATGATTCTCNTACACATAGCCAAGCCAACACAGTTGGGTTTATCAGGCCATCAACAAGACAACCAAGCCAACATGGTCAGGTTTATTAGGCCATCCAAGAGCTGGGAAAGGATAAATGCTAAGCTGGTGAGCTCATTACAGAGCTAGGAATACCTACACCAGAACTATCCTAACTTCTAAGACACCCACACACACCCAACACAAGGAATCGGTCCCTTCTCTACTACATAGTCCCCCAGGCCCTAACTTCCCTTCCAGTGCTATTCAGGGGTTGTGGAGAAGAAAGCTAGCCCTCTAGCTCTGTCTGTGTGGTTTCCAAACACACTAGGTTTATCAAGAAAACCAAGCCCTCATCCCCACTCCAAACACAGTCCGAAGACCAACCACTGCATGGATGCAACAAAACAAGCAGTTCATAGCTTGGGACAGGGGAAATCAATTCCTAAGTCATTCTTGGCCCTATCGTGGCCAAAAAAACTTCATATGATCCACAACAACCAAAACGTAAGGGAGATCACAGTAGACCCACGAATCTTGGGAAGAACGACGGAAACCACAGTTCAGGGGAAGAACAACAGCCCCATATCTCAACATTGAAGTGACGGAAAATTTACATGGCCATACCAGTCCGTAAGGAAAAACATACACCCACACGATCCAAAAAAATTCGTATGGAAAACCCGCACACTCAGAACGTGAATGGATTATTCACAAGGGAAAATCGTGGGTGAATAACGGTGGCTCCCAACTCTCTCCGTGAGTAAAAACTAGGAGAAATCATGTGCGTGAGAATGGATAGAACTACCATCCCTGCGTGAGGATGAACGATTTCCGCCTATGCGTGAGGATGAATAGACAATGGAGAGAATGGCGTAGTGGAGAAAATGGGGAGTTCGCATGGAGTGATGGCGGTGGTTGTTTTTGCTTGCCAACGTGAGGTCAACCTGCTGGTGGAGTGTGCGTGTGGGCAAGGACTGACAGTCCTGTCGCACTCCACTCCCAACCATAACTGCCCCAACTAATAGCAAATATTTTAATGGTGGTGGTTGGATAAGACAAGGAAAGATGGGAAAATTAAAACAGGGTGATGACACATGGATTTTCTCTCATGGCTCAAGGTTTGACATCCCCCCCCCCTTATCCTTGTGAGAATCATGCCCTTTTCATTATGGTTGCAATGAGCATAGCTGGTTGGGTTCATTTAATTAAAGATGTATATTTACATGATGACAAAACTTAATATGTATGCCGCATGCCCCGATATACCATCGGTGACAATTTCACCCTGAAACAAAGCACAACCAATCGATGGTGGGGCCTTGGCCTTTAGCTCCGCACCATGATTATTTACAATATATACATCATATACATCTAATGCAACGAGGTCAAAACCGGGGTGTTACAACCTTCATGCTTTGATATGTTCATCCAAACTAGGAATAGGCCCATCGAAATGTCAAAGGGTACTCACAAACCCTCTTTTGAAGAGTATTGTAAAGGTTTGTAAAGGTCTAATAATAAAAATCTAATGGAACATAATAAAAATAATCATAATAAGAATTTTAATTAAAAATATAAACCACATAATAAAGGATCAATTTCTATTGGTGATGGTTCTAATGTTTCTAAAATGGTTCCTAACAAAAAGAAAGTGTTTAATCCTCGTAAGTATTGTGGAAAAATCAACCACCCTAAAAATAGTTGCTTTAAACAGAGACGTGAACTTGCGAAAGCAAACAAGAAATGATTCTAAAGAACAATCAATGTTCATGTGTGCCTATTATGCTCAACCAAGTAATTCTTCTTCTAGTATGGAATGGACAATGGATCCTAGTGCATTTAACCATATGCTTGGTAAAACATCTTTATTTAATTCTTATGACACTAAAAACACACACACAATAGAAACTATCTATAAGTGATGGTAATTATCTTTTAGTTTTAGGATATGGTAATGTTAAGTTCCTAATGGTACTTTGGAATATGTGTTTGATGTTCAAGGAATTCCCATCAACTTGATTTCTATTTAATGTAAAAAAGGTTATAAATTTGAAGCTTGGCCTGATAAGTATGTGTTAACATATATCAAACAAAACTTTAAATTGTTTCTTCTGGTCCTACCAATCATAAAGTTGGATTATATAAATCACTGGTTTTAATTCAAGTAAAAATCAACATTTTTATTCCTATGTTTCTCATGTTGATGAACTAAGCCATTTATGGCATGAAATATTTGGTCACTTAAATAATGGAAAAATGCAAATGATGTCTAAAATGGTACATGGTGTACCTTCAATTTATTCCACTAAAGGTGTTTGTGAAGGTTGTGCTCTTGTTAAATATCATAATGAAATGTTTGATAAAGGTAAATATGTTAGAATATGTAATGATGACTTATGTGATATATTGGTAAAATATAATTTAAAGGCATAAAATAATTCTAATGTTATAAAATAGAGTTACACCACATGCATCATTGTAATTATATCCTTTGTAACCATTCTCTATATAAAGAGGTGGAAAACCATTTATTTCACATGTGTTATGGGATGTATTGTAAACCTCTTGGTATATAAGAGAGGTGAAAGAGACCCTTTTGGGCACGTGTTGATTGTAGTTCATCACACATCACATGTTGTGTATGTCATTTGTACACACATGATTGGACGATGGAGCTTAATGGTACATATGTGAGGATTCCATGCAATCTTTGAGATCTATTTTCATAATAATGGAAAGTGAAACCCTTCTCATGGATGTAGCCCAATTGTGTGAACCACGTATATCTGGTGTATTATTTTCCCTTTTCTCTTTCTATTATTATTATAGTTGATGTTGTTGGATTCATAAATAGGAGGTTAGTGTAGTTACCTTTCTATACTTGTGATTTCTCACATGGTATCATAGCAGGTTGTTATGCTCTACCTTCTTCGGTGAAAAAATACATTTTTTATTTTTAAGCAACATATGTTCATGATTTTACTTGGGCTCTTCATATTTTGTAGTTTTGTGATCCGATCTACAATACTCAAGTGGTATTTTTTTAGATATGAGATTTATTCTATATATTTGAATTCTTTTCTTTCAAACCCTACTAACCCTTGTGGAGAACTGTTTAAGGTAAAATTGGGCGGTGACTTTCATATTTTTTTTGAAACTTTTTGAACATATTTTGAAGAAAAAAATTGCATATCTGAGTTTCTGTCGCAAAAATAATCATTTAAAAAAGAATCGTTTCGTTTGGATTCTGGATGGTGGAGATATTGCTATTTTAAAATAAACTATTTTTTAGTTTTTTTTATGACGGTCGTGCAGACCGCAGAGAAAATATATTTTGATTGAGTAACCAAATTTCTGTTTTGTGCACGAGAGTGAATGAATAATGAATTCTTTGATTCCGAAAATAGGTATAATAAAAATTGTAGGAAATATTTCCTGAGTTATGGCCATTTTATTTTATTTTGTTTTTTCTACTTTCAACTTTCTGCTACACAATGACAAATCCGTCTTTTAGTAGATGTTGGGATTCGGTTTTGGTGAGAAATTTTTGGTTTCATTTTTCTCTTATTTTGAAATTCTTGTCATGAACTTCTTAATCTCTTTGCATTATTGTTTTTATTCGTATTCATCATGTTTATAGAGGTTGTCTTGCTCATGTTTTACTTGTCTCTAACCTTCTTGTGTGGAAGATGTTTTGACATTTTTAGGGGAATCGATCTTTAGTATGATAGTGGTGACATATATAAATGAACCTATGCTTAGATATTAGTTGCTTGATGGCTATATTTTCAGATCTTTAAGTGATATCATTGTTTTATTTGTTCAATTTTTTACTCAATATTCTAACATGGTCTCATCCTTCTAATAATGATAATGATGCTTCTATATGTGTTATCTTGTGATCATTATTTATTTTATTTATATTTTATTGCTTTCCTTTATGTAAAAGAAATTTCATTTTTTATTATAAACAATCTCTTTATGATCATTATATGCTTTTGCTCATTAATTTCTTGAGTAAAATCAAAATTTTGAATCTATGGGATATCATATTTTTGGTTTGCCATAAGTTCTTTAATCAGGGTATGGTTTTTTTTCATGTATTACAGACATTGAATCTATTTATTGTGTTGTTTTTCTCTAACATTCCTATATGGAAGCATTGACATTCTTGTCTCTAATGTTCCTATATGAAAGCATTGACATTTCCAAAGCATTTAATCTCTTGCATATTAACATGATGCCATGAAGAAATGAACCCATGATTATGGCCATTAGTGACTAGTCATTTCATAATTTTTGTAAGTGATATCACACACTGATTATAACTTACTATATGTTGATCATATTAATAATTTTGATCTAGTATTTATTATATATAATGTCATGTTTATTTCTATCATATTTTACTCAATATTTTTATGGTTTTGAGCAATCTTATAATCTTGAAATCTTTGTTATGAGAACTTTGTTCTTTATGCATTGAGATTTCTGTTCTTATGATTGTAGAGGTTGTCTTGTTCCTACTTGTCTCTAAAATTCCTATATGGAAGCATTGCCATGTGTTTCTTGTCTCTAACGCTCCCTATGGAAGCATTGACATTTTCAGGGCATTGATCTCTTGCATATTAACATGCCGTTAATAAGAAATGAACCTATGCTTAAGATTAGTTTCTTGATGACTATATTTTTCATATATTTAAGTGATATCTTGGCTCATTATTTTATCTTGTTACCAATTATTCTCACTCATGTTTATGCTCCTCTATTTATTATATCATTGCATGTCCCTTTTGATAATATTTTGCTCAAAATTTATATAGTATTGCATATAAGTGATAACATAGATGTAATTCCTATTATTTATATGTTTTTGAGCAATGCCATTTTATCATCTCTTTTGCTTTCTGGGCTTGTCATGTTTATTATATGCTTTACTCTTGGAAGTTATTTTATGCAGATTATCTATCTATGTTGTGGGATAGCTTGCTTTTGCTATTGCTTCCTTTTTTAAGCATATGATGGTTGCAAATATCTGGTTTTTCAGTATTGTTCCTATTTTCAACTTATCCTTGACTGCAACAAAATGGTTAATGTTAAGAATGAATGTAATGTTGTAATTTTATCATATTATATCACCATATTCCAATAATTTTGTATGATTTCCATCCATATTATGATTGTTCATGCATCTTTTAGCTGGGTTGTGAAGATTGTCTACTTGGCTCATGTGTCAATGGATAGACCATTTGGGTTTTGTAATCGCAATGTAATCTTCAGCAAGAGCTCTATGAAGTCTGTTTCGATGTATGGATCCAGGGTTCTTGTATTTGGCATGCGATATATTGCAGAGTTCTTTCAATTATCAGTTGAGTTATAGGTTGTGATGAGTTTGCAGCCACATGTTTTATTGTATTGGCCATACACTATTGTGTTGTGCAAATGTTCATCATACAACTTGGTTTGGATGCAGTTTCATGAGAAGCAAATGTTGTTTTCATCAAGTCCATGGGGCGAAGTGTGTTTTTAATTCACATCTTATGGAGCATTCTGGAATTTTTCACCAAGGGGGATGTTGGTGTGTTGCCAACTTTCTCTCATTTGTATTCTTTCTCCCAGTCATCATTAAGGGGCAGTGTTAGAATATGTAATGATGACTTATGTGGTATATTGGTAAAATATCATTTAAATGCATAAAATAAAAAAGAGTTATCCCACATGCATCATTGTAATGATATCATTTGTAACCATTCTCTATATAAAGAGGTGGAAATTCATTTATCTCACGTGTTATGTGATGCATTATAATCCAAACCTCTTGGTATATAAGAGAGGCGAAGGAGACCTTTTTGGGCATGTGTTGATTGTAGTTCATCACAAATCACATGTTGTGTATGTCATTTGTACACACATGATTGTGACATGATTGGTGGGTGGTGGAGCTTGATGCGATGCATATGTGATGATGTTATGTAATCTTGGATATCTATTTTCAGAATAATGTAAGGTGCAACTCTTCCTGTAGACGTAGTCCATATTGGGTGAACCATGTATATTGGTGTTCTCTTTTCTCCAATTTTATTTCATGTTTTATGTTGCTTGGTTGATAGAAGGATAAACTAATAATGCTTTCCGTAGTTTATATTGCATTATGATATTATTTCATATGTTCACAATATTCATGTCTTATGATCATCATCTTGTGCTCTCAAGCATTGTTATAGATTTGTATGGGGTATTGTGGAGTTGCTCTCTTGTAAAATTGAAGGAGATTTCTAGATATAATAGAAGACAACCTTCCCATGGACATAGCCCAATTTGGTGAACCACATATATCTAGTGTATTATTTTTCCTTTAATCCTTTTTATTATTATTATTATGTTTGATATGTTGTTGGATTCATAGATAGGAGGATAGTTTAGCTATATTTCTATATTTGTGTTTTCTCACAAAATATTGGTGTGCTAAAGAATTTTGAAATTAATTCATAGTGATATTTGTGGTCCTCTTGAAACTCCTTTGTCTCATGCAATCTATTTTCTTACTTTTATTGATGACTATAATTGCAAATCTTGAGTTTATTTTTTGAAACATAAAAGTGAAACCTTTGGTATATTTCAAAAATTTAAATCCATGGTTGAAAATGAATCTGGTAAAAGTATTAAGACTTTGAGAACTGATAATGGGGGGGATTTCATTAAAGATGAATTTAATGTATATTTATCTAACATGGTATTCAACATCAAAATATTGTTCCTTATACACCTAAACCAATGGGTAGATGAAAGAAAAAGTAGAACTTTGGTTGAAATTGCTACATCTATGCTTTATTTTAAATGGTTACATAAATGTTTTTGGGATGATGCTATTTGTTGTGTTAACTATATCTTGAATAAATTCCCAGCTACTAAAGCAGTTTTGTAATTTACTCCTAAATAAAAATGGAATGGAAGAAAACTTGATATTAGCAACTTTAAAGTATTTGGATATGAATGTTGGGATCATATCTCAAATGAAAAACAAAAAAATTTAGAACCAAATTCTCACAAATGTATTTTCATTGGTTATTTTGAGGATTCTAAAGCATACAAGTTCCTTGATCCCTCTACCTAAGGTGTCATTACTAGACGATATGTTCACTTTGATGAAGTCTCTCCTCCTTCTGAGTCTATTGAACCTCATGTTACATTGAATTTGCATTCACCTTCTATTACCTCTATATCTGTTACTCCTTCCTCTCCTTTTGTTTGTATTATTAATCCTAGTTCACCCTCTTCTTCAAGTGCTCCACCTGAATGTTTGAAATACTAGTATGGGTCCTACCATTACTTCTCTTCATGTTTGGGTTTAGACACCTCTTGAATCTATAGGTTTTGATATTGGTCTTCCTTCTGATACTCATCGAACTAGATCTTCCTTTGCTCTTATGACTAAATTTTTGTCCACAAATGATCCCTCTACCTATGCTCAAGCTAAAGATAAGCCTAAATGGGAGAAATCCATTCAAAATGAGTATGAATCATTAATGAAGAACAAGACTTGGACTCTTGTTCCCCTCCCTCATGCAAATAATTTAAATGTATTTAAGTGGACATATAAAACAAATTTTATTGTAGATGGACATATTGAAAAACATAAAGATTGGTTAGTAGCAATAGTATTCTCTCAACAAGAAGGTATATATTATATTGGAACTTTTGCTCCAATTGCTAAATGAACACCATAAGAAATATTCATTCACTTGCTGCATCGTATCAATGGGAAATACACCAAATGAATGTCAAGTGCGCGTTTTTTAATGGTGATCTTAGTGAAGACATTTATATGTAACAACCACGTAGCTTTGTTACTGCGGACACTTTAAGTTTGGTATGCAAATTGAACAAGTATTTATATGGTATTAAGCAAGCACCTAGAGCTTGGTATCAAAATATTGATGCTTATTTCTTGAAGAATGGTTTTAAGCGGTGTGTATCTGAATTTGAAATGATTGATTTGGGACCATTACATTATTTTTTGAGTCTACATATTTGGCATATGGCAGATGGTATCTCACTCTCTCACCCTAAGTATGCGACATATTTTCTTGCTCAGTTTTGTATGAGTGATTGTAAGCCATCACCTATACCATTTCAATTTGTTGTAAAGTTAATTGTTGATGGTTACACTCCTCTTTTTGATGCCACATTGTATCGTCAACTTGTGGGGTGTTTGATATATTTGACACACATCAAACTAGATATATCTTTTGCAATTAGCATGGTTTTGAGGTTTATGCAAAAGCCTCATGAAAGCCACTAGACAACGAAAAAGAGGATTCTTAGATATTTACACAAGACATTGCATTATGGTGTGTTATATTTTAGTAGGACTATATAGTCTCACTCCTTGGTTATACATATTCTGATTGGGCAGGGGATTCTTTAGATTGAAGGTCTATTGCAGGATATATCTTTCAACTTGCCAGGTTTGATTTCATGGTCTATTAAGAAGTTGAGAACTCTTTCTCTTTCTTCTTGTGAACTAGAGTACATGGAATCTAAAGAAGCAGTGTGGATTTGGCATGTTCTCATAGATCTTTGTATGTATAGAAATATACTACTAAATTAAGATGTGACAATTAGAGTGCAATTCAACATGCATACAATTCAATGTATCACTCCAAAACTAAACACATTGACCTTGATACTCATTATATTAGAGATGTTGTAGATGGAATTATTTGTTTGGATTATTTTCCCATAGAAAATAAAGTAGCTCATATATTCACCAAATCCATGACCGAAGCAAAGTTCATGTATTGTCACAATTTGTTGGGGATGAGGAAAGTTTTCTTCAAGGGGATAGTTGATGTAATGGCATCTTCCTCCTTTATACATTGTTCTCCCAATCATCATTAAGGCATATTGTTGGAATGTGTAATTTTAATAATTACATGTGTAGCGATGCGTAGTCAATGTCATAAGATGTCATAACTAGCATTGGAATGAAAAATCAGACAAAATAACTCTAATATAATAAAATTGACTGATCCCACGTGCATAATAGAAGAAAATACTTCTTTTACCATTCATTATATAATTAGGGGAAAATAATTTATTCCACTTGTATTTTGGGATGTTATTGTTCCACACCTCTTTGTATATAATAGAGGTGTGGAAGATCCTTTGTGGATATCTTTAATGTATCAAAAATATGTGGAGTGGAGCTCAAGGTGTAATGTTGGAGATATTTTGAGAAATAAGAAGTTTTTTTCCCTTCCCGTGGATATTTCCCCATTTGGGGTTCTACCATGTATATGTGGTGTTCTCTTGGCTATTCTCTTATCTCTAATTTTTTTCATGTTCCTTGTTGCTTGGTTAGATAGAAGACTAGAATATCTCATGATCTTCATATTTTGTGTTGTATGATTATACCATACTCTCAATATTTTAACACTCAAGAGGTAGAGCTAGAAGATACTACTCCAACCATGGTTTTCCATGCATTGGTTGACAATAACACTTCTCAAACTCTTAGAATTGAAGGATCTACAAAAAATTAAAATGTAATAGTGTTGATTGAATTTGGTAGTACCCATAACTTAATTAATTGCAAATTAGCAAAACTTCTCAATTTATTTATATATCCAACACCAGAATCTCAAATAAAGATTGCGGATGGAGGTACCATAAATTGTATAGGGAAGTTCCATAGTATTAAGCTTACTATGGGGGAGTTTTTATTGTATAGTCCAATGATTGTGATCCAAATGGGTGGTGTTGATGGTTTACTATGGGTATAGTAATTGAAATCATTAGGAATAGTGGCTCTTAATTCATTAGCTTGTCATGAGATCCTCTTCAGAAGGAAAGGAAATTGAAATCAAATACATTCCAAGGAAACCCTCTAAAATGATAAGCTATAACAACATGATAAAATTTCTTAAAAAAGGACACCATGGTGCATTAAAAATTTTAATCGATAATCTTAGCATATGGGATAAATTTAGGGGTTTTCAATTTTTAATGGGCTAATTTTTTATTAAACACCCTTTAGGTATGATTACACATTTTATTTATTTATTTTTAATAAATAGGAGGTTATCCCCATTAAATTTGAAAATGGGAGCTAAGATAAAACAAATTCGCCCCTTTAAATATGGATTTAAACCTATGTTCACCCATAAAAATCACTATGTAGCTGCCATTCACCCCTGATTTCCAGAAGTGGCAGTTTCCAAGGGCTATTTTGCATTATATCGATCATGGAAATGGAAGTCAGAGTTACATTCATCCATATTTTATGGGTTGAATATAGTTTTGCAAGTTTCTTAATGGCCAGATGAGAAGGGAAGTTGAAATTAACATTGATTCTATTTACTGCGGTGATGAAAGTTTTCATTGTTGTTTTCCAATAATATTCTTAGAGTATGGTGATTTTTTATGTACTATGACAGTTAGAGTGAGGTACCAAACTACTGCCAAAAGAGGGATTTTTATGTGATGGTTTATTAAGATTTATCTCTTATTTTGTATTTTTTTGTATATGTTTTCCTATTACTATATATGTTTTACACTTTATAAGAAAATTCACCAAGACTTCACAAGATTTTATAATTTAGTAAAATGTTTTCCAAGACTTTACAAGGTTTTATAATTTAGTGAAAGATTCACCAAGATTTTACAAGATTTTATAATTTAGTGAAATATTTTCCAACATTTTACAAGATTATTTATAATCTAATGAGAGATTTACCAAAAAGTTATAGATACATAATATAACAATGATCAAATAACCTACATATTTTCCTATATATCATGGGGAATTTCCCATTTATTATACATATAAATTTAAGGGGGAGGTTGTTTATTTTTATTTTCCTTTCCATGGTGTAATTGCACAATTGTGCTCAACAATATGTTCAAGCATCTTACCCTCTATTCCAGTGGATCTCCAAGAATTTATTGACAATCATTCCAAGATTTTTCGATATATGGCTAAAGGTATTCTACTTAATCTCATGACCATGCTATTCACTTGAAACTAAGTGTACCACCTAACATCAAAGCCTACATGTAACCCTATGCATAAAATAATGAGATTGAGAATAGGCTTCAAGAAATTTTACATATGCAAGCATCATTCAACCTAGCCAAATTGAATTATCTACACTAGTCACAATGGAAGGGAGGTTCATTGTGTATGTGACTAGATTATAAAGAGCTCAATTCAATATAAGCATTAAAATTAAGCTTCCTATTCCTATCATTGATGAATTATTATATGACCATTAAAAATAAGTTTTCCAACAAAATAAGTAGACAATTAAGACACTAGGTTTTCTACAACCATTAGTCATATCAAGCCAATGGTGGGAAGAGGTATCAATGAATTTTATCACAGGTCTACTAAAGTCAAAAGGAAATATTGTCATCATGGTATTCGTGGATCAACTCACAAAGTATGCCCATGTTCACTCTCTTTCTCATCCTTTTCAAGCAAGTAGAATAGCTGCAACATTCATGGAAATAGTATAGAAGTTGTATGGAATCCCCAATATTATTGTAAGCGAAGGAGTTCTAATTTTCACTAGTAATTCTCGGAAGGAAACATTTTCTTGTTTGGGCATTCAATTGGCTCATAAATCCTATTAACATCTTGAATCTGATGGGAAAACTAAGATTGTGAATAAATGTTTAGAAGGGTGATATGACCCTATGGAGTCATATAGGGGTTTAAATGTATATAATATGATCCAAGTGGATAATATATGGGGATAAATTCATATGTAATAGGGTTGGTCTAATGAAGGGGCCTCATGTGCAATGAGTGGATATGTTAATATAAGGGTAATGTAGTCCTTGTTGAGGGACATGAGAAATGATTATGTGAATATCTTAGGGTATTTGGAGAAGGATCTTTTATTATTTAATAAGATATTGTGTAACTAATATTTATTATATATATTGGAGTTTTTATCCACCATTACATTTTTGTACATGGTTTGTACTCTTGTTTGTTATTATATTTTAAGGATATTGGTTCATAACATTTGGTCGGCGAAGCTTAGATGCTTCCAAAACAAGTCATCTTAGAATTTTTTCTATAACATTTTTTCTAGGATGTTTTAGACAAAACTTTTTGGAGGGGATATAGAGTACATACATAAATATATATGATAAAATTTTGAGGTCTTGATTCATTACAGGTTCAGAGTTATTATACCTTGCTGAAGTTAGGGTTTGTGACTAGTCCATAAACTAGTCTCAAACAAGTGTTCTGGGTAAAATTGCTATATCCGAATATTGACATATCCAAATTGAGTGAGAATTGTTGCATCAGAAAGAAGAAACAAATTCTTGTTTTTTGTATTCATTTTAGGTCTTGGTGGAAGTTAAGGCTTTTGACTTTTCCAAAAACTAGTCTCCAACAAGTGTTATGGGTAAAACTCTTATATATGGAGCTTAAGAAATCCAATTGAGTGAGACCCAAAGCATCATGAATAAATCATATCATAATATATGTGGTAGTAATTTAAAAAATAGATACAGAAAAGTGTACACATATAAGTTTGTGGACTATCTCTCTCCTAAATAAAAACTAACTAGTTTTGGGAAAGTTACCATAACATTTTATTGGCACAACAGAATTATGTGAGACTTGTGGAAATGCAGAGAAGAAATATAAGGATACTATAGGATGGAATTTATACTAAAAGGGGCAGAATTTACAAAGTTTCATAAGTTGGAAGGTCGTTCAACAAAACAATATCCAAATTAGGGTTTTGAAAGGTATGCTATTTTGAAATTTGCATAAATTTTGATTGGAAGGTCCAATTTAGGCGATTCAAAAGAAGTTGGAAAGAGAAAACATGGGATAATATGTTGGAAAATTCATATTATCAAATTTTGATACTATTTTAGGGTTTTGTATTAATTAATAGAAATGGACATACCTACAATTAGCGGAGATGAAGATACATATGGAATGGTTGAAGAAGATAAAAGAAATTTTTTTTAGTCTTATTAGAGAAGGGAATTATCTTTAGGGTGAATCTTGGTAGCAATGGATAAGTAATGATAAAAATGCTAGAAAAAATACCGCATGGGAATAATTTGAAGAACGTTTCCTAAGAAGGTGCATTAAAAATTCAAAAATGGAAAAGATGAATTAAAATAAAGATGAATTGAAAGAAGAAAAAGAGGAAGTCAATAATAAAGGTGAGGAGTTGTCTAATATACATTCCCTTAATGGATCACTTAGTAAAGAGGTTTTGAATTTGAAAAAGGAAAATATTGGGAAAGGAAAATGAGAAAATTATGATTCAAGGGAGGAATTTGAAAAAGAGGGATGGAGTAATATGCAGTTTGCGAAATCATAATAAAAATCCATTGGATGAGATGCAAATTTTGAAAGAAGAAAATAAACATGATCATAATCAAGAAAAAACAATAAGCTTGGATTAAGAGATTACCAAGATATTTGAAGAGAAAATGTCCAAGAACATTGAAGAAGCTCTAAATAAAAATGCCACAAAAGAAGAAATGGAATCCAAAGTTGAAGAAGGACATAAAATGTTGATGAATATAATTACATTAAAACATCAAAAGGAGAAGGAATACAATATTATAGAAGGGCACCAGAAAATACTAGAATATTTTGAGGTCCATCTTGAATATGAACATGTCAAATAGGAGGGTATTTTCTAAAAAGTGAGAGTGATTAGAAACCAAGCATAAAGGATAGAAGACAACATTATTTATGAAAATAAGGCTAATGATATTATGTTTGGCAAAAGGAAGATAAACCATAACTGTGAAACCATATTTACATCCTCATTACCAAGAAAGATTCCAATAATATATACAAGGACACTATCAAGGAAGAAGACAGAATAACACTTGAAAATATTCGTGGAATAAGGCATCATAAAACTATTATCCAACAAGATATTATCAAAGACTAGAAACTATGATAACTTGGATAACTCACAACCACACCACATGGAATAAAAACCATGAAATAACCAACTATAAAGGAGTGAGACAAAAAATAATCGAATTTGTATGGATGGGTCATGATAAAAGACAATAAGAAAACATGAATATAAAGAAATCCTATTACATGGTTTCATCACATGTTAACTACAAAGCTTCGAGGACAAAGATTTTGGAAGGAGGGTATTATGGTATGACCCTAGGGGGGTGATATATGGGGTTAAATGCATATATATGACCCAAGGGGGGAATATATGGGGATAAATGCATATGTAGTAGGGTTGGACTAATTAAGGGGCCTCATGTGCAATGAGTGGATATGCATATATAAGGGTAATATAGTCATTATTATTATTTTTTAACAGAAACTGTGAAAGAGTGTATATTAAAGGTGTTCTGCACAACCATTCGGTACATAAAAATAGTAGTAAGAAGTTGATAATTGAAGAAGAGAGTCTGATAAAAAAGAAGACCAAAGAGAGGGCCTTATAGAGCCGCTATAGAAGTTCCTATTCTGAATTATAACAGTAGTAGTGTAAATTCGAATAAACTACTGATTTAAAGCTATACAAAAAAACATGTACTATATGGAAATCATTTAGGTTTGTCTCGAAACCCCATAGGCTGGGTGACAGAGTCTTCATCCATTCTCTAAGCGATTGTTCCATGATTATCTTGAGCGTGACTTCCCTGATTCACTTGCACCAAAATCTGGAGATCTTCCTGGATGCGGTTGATTTTACCTATCATCTCTTTCGGGTCCATATCATGGTTATCAATTCTTGAATCGTGACAACTAGTCTGATAGGAGAATTAGCACACATAATCCACTAACTGCTTGACTTCTTTTTCCATTTCCCTATTGTCAGTGAATTCCAACGACCACAAAATCTGCTAGACGCTGAATATTTACCTTCAAATCATCAAAACCTTCCTTAACATTGCGTTGAACTGGGTCCATGCCTCTGCGCTCCATGACCAATAAAGGGGGAGGATTGTTGCTGCACAAGTTCTGTCTGAAATCGAGAGGAGAGGTAATATAGTCATTATTGAGGTATATGGGAAAATATTTTTAAAAGTCTCGGGGTATTTGGAGAAGAATCTCCTATTATTTAAGGAGTTATTATGTAACTCATATTTATTATGTATATTGGAGTTGTGTTACACGTTTACATTTCTGTACATCGTGTGCACTTTTATATATTATGATAATTAAAGGATATTGGTTCATAACAAAGGGTATCTTCATTGTTTTTCATCTGATAAACAATCACAATGGGTCAAGTGGTTGCTCTTAGTAGAATGGTGGTATATGACATATTTCCACACTTCATAAAAAATGTCACCATTTATGACACTTTATGTAAATAATCATCCTTCCATCTCATCATCCTTGAAAAATAAAGTTAAGGTTCAAGTAGTGGAGGATCACATAGAACAACAACAAGAAGTTCTCCAACCCTTGAAAGATAACTTGGATATAACACAACATAGGATGAAACAACAAGCATATCAACATCGTAGTGAAAGGAAATTTGAAGTAGGGGATTGGCTACTTTTGAAGCTACAACCATACAAACATATTTCCCTCAAGCAAAAAAAAAGGACAATAAATTATCACCCAAGTACTGTGATACCTATAAGGTGTTGTAGAGCATTGGAAGTATGGAATACAAATTGGAGTTACCTCCATATTGAAATGTACATATAGTCTTCCATGTTTTTTTCCTAGTAAATATAATTGGTGACAAAACCCCATTCCAAACTATTTTACTAGAGATTGATGAAGAAGGAAAATTGATGCTAGAACCTAAAACAGTCCCCGACACAAGAATCATGTGTTTGCAAAAGCGGGCAAATATTGAGTTCTTTATTAAGTATAAGAAATTTCCAAAAAGAGAGGTGACCTAGGAAGATAGGTTCTTCATACAAAAACATCCCGAGTTAATTAACTATTGAAGACAACACTTATTTGAAAAGAAGA
This sequence comes from Pseudotsuga menziesii, assembly GCA_001517045.1. NCBI lineage: Eukaryota > Viridiplantae > Streptophyta > Pinopsida > Pinales > Pinaceae > Pseudotsuga > Pseudotsuga menziesii. Next base: position 703,966 of record LPNX010190713.1, read on the forward strand.
AGCATGTTAAATGCTATATATTGTAACATTAAATTTCTATTAATATATTAATATTATCTTTATTAGTTAGTTAAAACCTTAATTATAATTGTATGGATGTCTATGTAACATCCTGCAACTTCACTACTAATTTTTTGATTTTTTTTTATAGAGTATTTTTGGACTGTTATTACTACTATCACTTATTGTGACGGTAGTCTCTACATATTTGAAATCATTAAACGTTTCCATTGTCTTATTTAATATGTCATTTCATTAGTTAGTTTCATGTCTCATAGCGATGTTATTTCTTGCTTGGTTTCTCCCATCGTCACCCTAAATGTGGAGTCTTCATCATTTATCTATGTATTAAATTGACATTAGAAGTATATACCTTAATGTTCCTACTATATTTAATAGCACTATTCTTAAGTCTAATCATTACATTTTTAGCTTCCCACTAAATCATTTAGCATACTATCATTATTGAAATGTTTAGCATACTATTGTTATTGAAATGTTTAACTTTCCACTTATACTTTAGCATGACTTCAATACTTAACACTATCATATACGAAATAAATGGTGCATCCCCAAGTGCCTATCTATATAATCTCTTAGCCAACTATCACATTGGTTTTCGACCCCACATACTTGCAGAATACTTTATCATTGGAGTGAGGGCGATCATAACATTAGCATAGGCATTTTTTCACAAAGGGAAAAATAACTTTTATTTATTTATTTATATATATATTAAAAACTGTATCATAATTACAAAAAGATAGAGATATTCTCAATCAGTCACATATATACATAGATGTCATATAGACTTTGCTATAACTACTTAAAAAAAGACTTTTTAGTCTTGTTAACACTGGAAAATAACCAGAGGTTGTGAAGGCTATTCCCAGGTAACAACAAAAACCACTTTTAAAGAGAAAACTGTCTTCTTTCTCTTATGAGAGGGATTTATCACAAAATATTAACAAGGCCATATATGTATAAGCATAATTGTTTGCAATTCATAATATTGGTTGAAAAAAAACACATGACCATTGGGCTATGGAGTCAAGATGTGAATATAGATCAACATAACTTATGCATGGAAGTTTTAATAGAGGCAAGGTAGCTACTCAGTCACAGTCAAAATTTGATTGTCTGGTGGAAAATGAAAAACATGAACTAACCATTAACACAAAGCATTGTAAAAATCAATTTTGTATCAACTTTAGAAGAAAGATTTGGTGAATATCTGAAAGAACAGCGAGAGCATAGTAAATATGAATTTTATATTGGTATATACCGATTTCAGACATGAAGGAATACATAATGAACAGGTAAAACTGGAAAAACATTCACATTGAGAAAGGAAAGTACAGACTGTAACATGGAACAACAAGGGAATCTCTGCCAAACGCCAACTTTTGGCTCTGTATTTTTTTTAGAAAGTACTTGAATACATAGATCGTGAAAATCTCACGAGTTCCAACCCTTGCTTAATCAAAATTCTGAATACTTATACATTGCTCCTTAAGCTGAACAATAACCTAACTGTCTAACGGTTTAAACCATTTATTACATGTGTCAAAGTGCTTGCCTATTACAAAGCAACTCTGAGATAACAAACTTCTTAACTAAATGAAATTAAAATAACATTTTATCCTTAAATTTATTCTTCGTTGAAATTCCTTTGTGCTGTCTCGCTTGATATCTTCAAAGCTCTTCTCATTTTTCTGATAGGAAACCCCTAATTCTTCATTATCCTCCACTTCTATCACCTCTATCTCATCCATCTTATCCAATTTTAGAAATACTTGAAAGGTTTCAAGGTGCCTACCTTGTCAATTAGCACGGTGTTCAAAATTATCCACGCTGGCACTTGGTGGACAGTCAGGGTTCTTCGTCAATTCCACTGCTCAGAATAAAACAAACATTTGGACTCCACGTAGGTATTTCTTAGAATTTTTTATATTTAACAACCCTTGTGCGTCTCCTGCAATCTGTACCATAGATATTCTCTTCTTTGAAATCTAAGCCGTTGATGCGCATGCCCTCCACACTGAGTCTCAATACTATCACCCCACACAACTTGATTCAGCGGAATCAATTTCAACCCTTGATCTATGAACTACTTTCATCGGAGCTATCCAACAATGAGTACTTTAACATTCCCTTAAGTCTTTCACTTCTGATCGACCGAGAAAATTTAATTCATGGAATTCACCTTATCCGTCGATCAAACCCGACCTCTTGTCCCAACCGTTGATCTACGTGGCCCCTACCACTTTTTGCGGATTGAAATCCTGACTTTTTCAGAACTAGTTCAATCTGCGGAATTATTTCAGACGACAGATCTATCTCCTCTCTCCTCTCCACCATCTGATATTTTCACCAACTAACCCATTCCACGATTTGAAAAAGTTTCTTCGTCCAAGCATGTTCACTGCACGGAATGCTTCAGCGCCGTTGATCTGTAGTGTTTTAAATATGTGCCTTGATATTTAACCCCTTTTATCTCCATTCCGCCAATGAGATAACTTCAATTTCTTCCCCATGTTTCATTAGCGAAATGATCTACCACTGGAGATCAAACCCCTCTTTTCATCCAACGTTCCATGTTGGTAATAACTCCCGATTCAATCTATTCCATTGACATATCAAATATTTATACATTTCATGAGGCGGTTGAGTACCAGCCTTTTCGCCTTCCTATGCAA
>LPNX010190713.1:708333-719914 GCA_001517045.1 Pseudotsuga menziesii
ATCCGAGATGCCTGACTGAAGGGAGATGGCCAAACCACATTTCATGTGGAGTCTTGTTATCAAGTGCATTTGATGGACTTCTATTTCTCAAATATGTTGCACGTTTTACTACATCACCCCAAAACATTAGTTTTACATTCTTGAAAAACATCATTGAGCGAACCATATTCATTATGGTTCTATTCATTCTTTCTGCTACACCATTTTGTTGAGGATTGTAGGGAATGGTAGTCTGATGTGCAATTCCATGTTGGCAAAGATAATTTTCAAAAGCATTTGAAGTGTATTCTTTTCCATTATCAGTACGAAGTGTACCAATTTTTTATTGTGCTTGTTTTTCAATCAATGCATGAAAGTCTTTGCATGTTTGAAATGCTTCTGACTTTGTCTTTAAACAGTAAATCCAGCACATTCGTGAGAAGTCATCAAAAAATGTCATAAAGTACTTATTCCCATTTGCTGAAGGAGTTGGCATTGGGCCACATAAATCAGAATGCACTAGTTCTAATTTCCTACTTGCTCTGAAATTAGATTCATGGAATGGCAGCTTACTATGTTTCCCTAATATACATGCATCACATATATTCTTGTCTTTAGGAATGGTGGGAAAGCCAAATACACCATTATTTCTCAACAAACGAAGACTGTTATAATTTAGATGACCAAATATTGCATGCCATAATGAACTAGATGACAAATTACCTTCTCCATGCTGAGAGAGGTAGGCATAGTTCTGAAATCTTGCAGATGAACCCTTGAGCTTCAGTAGCTTTCCATCTTCGTATCCAGTCATGATGACTTGGTTGTCAGAGGACTTTCTTATTTCAACGATTCCATCAAACATGTGGATGGAATGGCCTTGCTGTCGAATCTCCACCAAGGACAACAGGCTTCTCTGCAACTCTGGAATATAGAGAACGTTCTTCAACAAGAAATCAGGGAATCCAGGCATCTTCAATTGAATGGTGCCCATTCCTTTTGGTTTAATACTTGACTTATCTGCAAAGTACACTATGCCATCTATTGTTTCATTCAGTTCTTAAAAACAGTCTTTTCTAAATGTCATGTGTGATGTTGCACCAGTATCAAGCAGCCAACAATCTTTATAAGATGAAAGAGAAGTCATTTCATTAAATCCAAGATTACAATGTGCAACAATACAAGAATCAGAAGATTTACTAGCATCTTGGTCATCTTTCTTCTGGTTATGCTTGTCTTTGATGGAGTCCCATGAAGCCCAACACTGATATGATGTGTGCCCAGTCTTTGCGCAACGCTTGCACTGCAAATCTGATCTTTTGCTTCTGCCCCCTCTGCCTTTGAAATTTCTTCTTCCTCGTCCTCTCTTGCTGCAATCTCCCTTGGAAGGGTCTTTGGATTGGTCTTTTCCAGCTAGGGTAGCACCAATACTAGATTCCAAAGAGTGCATCTTTACAATTGTTAGTGTAATTTACAATAATGAACTTGATATGACAAAGAGAAATAAAAAAAAAATAATAACCTTGCAGGTCTACAGTCTCTTCCAAGGTGAATACAATGCAAGCTTCAAGTGAGCATACACAAGCTTCTTCAGTATACAAAATATATCAATCACGAGCTTGAAATATACAGCAACATTCCTTTTTATACAATATGTGGAGGCACCAGAAGCTAATATATTAGTGTGCAAATGATATAAGTGCACAAAAATCAAGCACCAGACTATATACCCTGCAAAATCAAGTGATTAGCAGCAGCAATTATCAGCAGCAATTGTCTGGATTGCAGCAACAATCCTCACATTCAGCTCCACGCAGCTCCACGCAGGCAGCTCTTCAACTTGGTCGCAGATGTGATATGCTGATAGGTATTATGCAGTATTCAATATATGATATCAATCACACTCCAACGCAGCCAGCAGTCTCTAGCATAAAATATAGGTTTTATGTAGTATGATATCAATCACATAAGAATGTCTCAAATCTCAGCATCCATTACACAGTCTCAAATCGCAGCATGCATTATATCAGTCTTCATTATATCAGTTTGGAACTAGGGCAAAACTAGGGTTTTATGCACTTTAATTCAAATTTATAGCGTCCATGGGCCCATTCCACCCATCATCCTTCACGCATATGAGAGAAGGCACTAGTATTTACATCTATATCAAAGTTTCAATACAGAAGCCAGGTCACGGGCCTCTTTCAAACAATGCAAATGAAAATATTTGCAGACTTTTCACTTAAACTCCATGCATAGAAATTAGGGTTTCATTCCAACGCAAAGGAAAAGGAAAGAGCCATCAATCTCCAATTACAACATCTACACAAACAGGCTATGGGAAAGAGTGTAGATGAGAGGTCGCAGTCAGTGTAGATGAGAGGTCGCAGTCAATACTACACGCACTTCACACCAGTCGCGACAATACTACACGCAGGTAATGGTGCACAGCTTCACCATTCACGCAACATACATTATCGTGACTGCAAATACAATAGAATGCACAGCGCAGTCACAGCGCAATTTCTCCACGCAGGCTCCAACGTAATAGATATATATCAGTCTTCAGATTATAAACTCATGAAATCGCAGCTCCCTGATATGAGTGTGTACAAAATGCAGCTCCAACACGCAGCAGTTCAGATGCAGTAAAACTACAGAAGGCTCAACGCACAGCTTCCATGCTCAGCGCACCACCAGTTGATCAACGCACAGCTTCCACGACAACCTAATTCAGGTCAAATTATTCTATACATACTACTGACTCCCACAAAAAACGACACGAAGAAGTTGGAGAAACCTCTTCAACTTTCTCAATATGATAAGACTTGAGAAACGTCCTAGAAGAAACAAATTTTTAGCAATAAACAACACAATAAGAAGTGCACCAGTAAGGCAAGCAGCAGTCTAGAGTTTAGGGTTTCCTTCCTCCACGCAGTCTTCTCACTATATCGCAGCCTTTAACATATATTTTCATATCAGTCTTCAACGCATTCACCATGGTGGCTCACAGCTCGCAGCATAAACTTACAGCTCCTCTCAGGCAATCACAGGTCGCAGCTTGTACAAACTCGCAGTACAAGATTACAACGCAGCATATTCAACGCTGGTTTTCACGAAGATAAGAGGGCAGTCGCACTCCACGGTGTTCACTCATAAAACTAGGGTTTCCAGCAAACAGAGTCTTCAACTCTCACGCACAGTAATAATATGCACTCAGAGAATATGCCAGACTGGCAAATTCTAGACTGCGGGAAGAAATTCTTGAAACGTCTCCTGGCAAGAGGACGCAGAGGGCATATGCCAGAGTTGAACCGGCAGAGGAAGCAGGAGAATGGCAGGCATGCAGGCAGGAGTTATGGAGCTTGGATATGATACCACTTGTTGGTAATAACTCCCGATTCAATCTATTCCATTGACATACCAAATATTTATACATTTCATGAGGCCGTTGAGTACCAGCCTTTTCGCCTTCCTATGCAACTATTCATATTCCTACAATTTATTTATTTACAATATATAATCCCCGGTGGATTATATTCTAACAATCCGATATTTTCACCAACTAACCCATTCCACGATTTGAAAAAGTTTCTTCGTCCAAGCATGTTCACTGCACGGAATGCTTCAGCGCCGTTGATCTGTAGTGTTTTAAATATGTGCCTTGATATTTAACCCCTTTTATCTCCATTCCGCCAATGAGATAACTTCAATTTCTTCCCCATGTTTCATTAGCGAAATGATCTACCACTGGAGATCAAACCCCTCTTTTCATCCAACGTTCCATAATGAAAGAATACGATCATCCATTAACCTAAGGAGCATTTTCACCCAAAATTTTCACATATGCATGTTTTCAGACCCTTTAATCGAACAATCCACAATTTTCTACTATGGTGCTAACAACTGGCTCCACGAGGGATGATATCCTCCCTACGAGGTAGCAAAGAACCCCGTAGACCAGGTGCCAGATCCATTGGTGTGAGGACCCTACAACAAATAATTAATCAAAATACACGATATAGCAGCAGAACTCAAAATCACTTTTATATTAATCGCAGGCCACTTCAAGGGGGCAACCTCCTTTGAGCAAGCTCAATACAAAATAACTTCACGGTGCCTTCCTTGGCCTCAACACACACTTATAAACTAAAAATAGACGCCAATACTATGGGTCAAACCATGGGCCAATATAAACTATGGATCAACAAATAATACAGGCGGCTTACAAAGCATATGCGCCCAGCTCTGATACCAGATGTGAGGACCCTGCAGCAAATAATTAATCAAAATACACGATATAGCAGCAGAACTCAAAATCACTTTTATATTAATCGCAAGCCACTTCGAGAGAGAAACCTCCTTTGAACAAGCTCAATACAAAATAACTTCACGGTGCCTTCCTTGGCCTCAACACACACTTATATACTAAAAATAGGCGCCAATACTATGGGTCAAAACCATGGGCCAATATAAACTATGGATCAACAAATACTACAGGCGGCTTACAAAGCATATGCGCCCAACAACAATAACACAAACTATGGATCAACAATTACTATGGGATGACTTACAAAGCATATGCGTCCAACAACAATATACTAACACGGTAAAGAGAAGGATTGACATGGGTTCCTAACATCCCCTCCCCCTTAGAAAAATCTTTGTCCTCAAAGCTTTAGATGTGGAAATTGTCGCTGAATCTGAAGGAGTGGTTCCCACGTAGCATCCTTAGGCTGCATTCCATGCCATTGAATTAAGACCTCTGTGATAGAGCGAGAGCGAAGCTGACGAGTGCGCTTATTGAGGACAGCCTCCGGCTCCAAAAATATGGATCCTTCATTATCCAGTTCTGGGGAAGCACCAGACGACCCTTGTACCGTGTTAGTATATTGTTGTTGGACGCATATGCTTTGTAAGCCGCCTGTAGTATTTGTTGATCCATAGTTTATATTGGCCCATGGTTTTGACCCATAGTATTGGCGCCTATTTTTAGTATATAAGTGTGTGTTGAGGCCAAGGAAGGCACCGTGAAGTTATTTTGTATTGAGCTTGCTCAAAGGAGGTTGCCCCCTTGAAGTGGCCTGCGATTAATATAAAAGTGATTTTGAGTTCTGCTGCTATATCATGTATTTTGATTAATTATTTGCTGTAGGGTCCTCACATCTGGTATCAGAGCACTTTCTTGGGCTCGTTGGGTGAAATTTCTGCCCAATTTTTTTTTTGGCTTCTGTTGCAGGTTCGGATCTGGGAATAATCCCTATCCGCTTAACTGTGGGAATTACTTGGGCATAAGCCCTAAAACTCATTGTCAGGAGTACCACAGGAACCCCGAAGTAGCTGTCCCATTGAGAAGACCTGCCAGCGAAAAGGGCAACAACCCCTACCTGATTGACTAGTTTCCACCCGTGAGGTAAACCAAGAGCTGTCGTTTGTGGCCAAGCGGTTATCAGTTTCACCTAAGCCATGGAGTGAGGGGTACTGCCCCAATACGCAAGCCGTTAGACAACATTGGTGGCTGAGTGCATCCCTTGAACCGATAGGAAGCCGCACATACCTGGGGTCCATATCTATTTTCAGTTGCACAATCGCAGATTTCCTCTATCCAGAACCGTTGCCGGTCAATTCCACGTCATTGCAGATCCATTTGTTGCCGATCACTTCCGCGTCGTTGCAGATTCCACTGTTTTCGATCACTTTCGCGCCGTTGCAGATCCCTTCCTGAAAAAAAAAAAGAAAAAAAAGAAAAAAAAAGAACGAGTATAAAATTCTGTTTTTTGGCCATATCTCCTTGGTTTAAACTCTATTTTCCCTGAAACTTCCCTAACACCTCTGAAATTCCCTTCTGCATATTTCATTCCTGAAGACCCTATCCCAAATTCCACTTCCCAAGACCCAAAATTCCACATTTGTCTATTTTTAGGGTTTGCCATAACTCCTTCGATTTTCACCGAAACGCCTTCAAATTTTGCCACCGTATTCCTTTCCTCATTCTGCTTCTTTGTCCCTCTCTACGAAATTTTCTCATTCTTTCACCCCGCTCCTAAAATCCCTATTTTTTACTTCCTTGTATTTTCGACAGTGTCTAAAACTTACTCAAACCCAACACCAGACGACAGTACGAGTCTTCATCAGACAATGGGTTCTCTTCTTCCAGCCATTTTCGTGGTCCGAAGCTATATTTTCCTCGCTTCAATGGTACTGATCCGACTGGATGGATCTATCGTGCAGAATAGTATTTCAGTCTTCATAATACTTTTGATATCCACAAAGTTCTACTTGCCTCCTTTCATTTGGAACAGGAAGCTCTTCAATGGTATCGTTGGTACATCAAGGCTCATGAAGAGCCAAAATGGCCTAATTTTTGCCAGCTCCTTTTGCAATGATTTGGTCCTAGTGCTTTTGATGAATTCACAGGAGATCTCACTAAACTTCGCCAAATTGGCACTGTGAAAGAGTATCACACTGAATTTGAGAAACTAGCTAATCACACTGAAGGATTACCTGATGACTTCTACCGGAGTTGTTTTATCAGTGGTCTAAAGGATGCAATTCACTCTGAGGTCAAAATGTTCAGTCCCAACATAATGATGGAAGCCCTGGGGTTGGCTAAGTTGGCAGAAGACCAACAGCGCTCCAAATCCTCTTTTGTTTCCTTCCGAAATATGGGTTCTCAACGACCTCCCATTCCGCCAGCTCCTCGCTCACCTCCAATCAAGCATTTGTCTGAAACAGAGATGCAGGCACGCAGAGAAAAATGGCTTTGTTATAATTGTGATGAGAAATTCACTCGGGGACATCGATGTGTTCAACAAAAGCTCTATCTCTTGGATGTGGATTCTCCACTTGCCTCTGAAATTGGTGAAGAAGCTCCCGATACAATGGATGCTCCGGTTGACATTCAAGAGCCACCTACTGACCCTCCATCTCAGTACGACCAGCCCGAGATATCCCTCCATGCTTTAGCTGGAGTCACTGCCCCCCAAACAATGTGGGTACGTGGTTACTTCAAGAAGCTTCCTCTTACAATACTCATTGATTCCGGCAGCACTCATAATTTCATTGACCCTCGAATCGCCAAACAAGTTGATTGTTTTATCCATCCTTGCTCCAACTTTGAAGTCATGGTTGCCAATGGGGGCACCTTACCTTGCAAAGGGAAGTGTCATAATGTGCGTATCCCTATGGGAGATTATAACCTCCGCTCTGACATGTTTGCCTTGAACTTAGGTGGATGTGATGTGGTTTTGGGCGCTCAATGGCTGCGCACACTTGGCCCCATATTATGGGATTTTGCTGAACTTTGGATGCAGTTCTCCCTCGATGGACACAAGCACACATTGAAAGGATTACAACCAGGGGCTCTCAGCATCATCAGTTCACATCGCATGGAAAAACTCCTTAATAAGAGTTCCCATGGTGTCATCGCTCAGCTCCATTCCATTCAAATGCAACCATCAGAGGCCCCCACTACTCCTTTGGATCTCCAACAAATTCTGGATCGATATACATGTGTTTTTGCTGAACCAGTGGGACTTCCACCTTCATGACCAGAGGACCATCGTATTCAGCTCCTTCCTGGAAGCATTCCTCCCAACATCAGGCCCTATCGCTACCCATTTCACCAAAAAACAGAGATTGAACTCCTCGTTAGGGACTTACTGAAGCAAGGTATTATTCTCGCAAGCACAAGTTCCTTTTCTTCTCCAGTTCTTCTTGTCCGCAAAAAATATGGGTCATGGCGCCTCTGCATTGACTTCCGAGCACTTAATCACCTCACCATCAAGGATAAGTTTCCAATTCCTGTTGTTGATGAGCTTCTTGATGAGCTTCATGGTGCTCAATTTTTCTCCAAGTTGGATCTTTGCTCTGGGTATCATCAAATTCGGGTTCATGAGGATGATATCCCTGAAACAGCTTTCCGCACACATGATGGCCACTATGAGTTTTTGGTCATGCCCTTTGGTCTCACTAATGCTCCTTCCACATTCCAGTCCTTGATGAATAAAATATTCCGACCCTATTTGTGGAAATTCATTCTGGTATTTTTTGATGATATCCTCATCTACAGTAAAACATGGGCTGAACATCTCCAGCATTTGGCTCTTGTAATGCAACTTTTCTCTAATCATCATCTCCATGCCAAAAAGTCTAAATGTTTTTTTGGCCAAAAGGAAGTTGAGTATCTCGGGCACATTATCTCAGCACAAGGGGTTCGTGTGGATCCTGCCAAAATCGCTGCAATGAATAATTGGCCGCCTCCTAAGACACTCAAGAGCCTTCGTGGTTTTTTGGGGTTGACTGGCTACTACCATAAGTTTGTCAAGGATTATGGGAAGATTGCAGCTCCATTAACTACTCTGTTGAAAAAGGATGCTTTTACATGGACACATGTTACTGAGTGTGCACTTGACAAGCTGAAACAAGCTATGTGTACTACACCTGTTCTAGCTATGCCCAACTTTTCCAAGCCCTTCACTATTGAGAGTGATGCTTGCGGCAATGGACTTGGTGTTGTTCTCCTTTAAGATGAACACCCCATTGTGTTCACCAGCAAAGCCCTTTCCGGTAAGAATTTAGCTGCCTCTACATATGAGAAGGAAATGATGGCTATTTTGCATGCAGTACAAAAGTGGCGACCCTACCTCTTAGGGAATCATTTTTGCATCAAGACTGATCACCAGAGTCGGAAATATTTCCTAGAACAGCGTGTATCCTCCCCAGCACAACATAAATGGGTTAGCAAACTCATGGGTTATGACTATGATATCACTTATAAGAAGGGTAAGGACAATGTTGTGGCGGATGCCCTTTCTCGCACATTTGATGACCAAGGTTCTCTTTCCGCGATTTATATGCCTGTTCTAAATTGGTTGCAATCGGTTCAACAGGGTTATGTAAATGACTCTTCATTATCTCAAATCATCCAACGCTTGGACAACAACCCTTCTGCTGTCCCACATTACTCTTGGGATGGTGCTTCACTGAGATACAAGGGTCGTCTGGTGCTTCCCCAGAACACAGTTCTTCAACAAGCTATCTTCTATGAACTCCATGCTTCTCCGTCAGCTAGGCACTCTGGTTTTCTCAAAACGTATGAACGGGAACGGCGCAACTTCTTTTGGCAGGGCATGAAAAGGACAATTCAAGAGATGGTGGCTGAATGTGATACCTGCCAGTGCAATAAGGGTGAAACAACACCCCTTTCGGGATTGCTCGAACCCTTGCCCATACCTACCTGGATATGGACAGATATTTCTATGGATTTCATTGAAGGGCTCCCTAAATCTGGAGGGAAGATTGTGATTTTGGTTTTGGTTGATTGCCTCTCCAAATATAGTCATTTTTGTGCTCTCAGCCATCCCTATACAGCCTCCTCCGTTGCTCAAATTTTCTTGGACCAGATCTTTCGTCTTCATGGAATGCCTTCTTCCATTGTCTCGGATCGTGATGCGACTTTCACCAGTCATTTTTGGACAGAACTCTTTCACCACACTGGCACCAAACTAAAGATGAGTTCAGGTTATCACCCCCAAACGGATGGTCAGACTGAAATTATCAATAAATGCTTGGAAACTTATCTTTGTTGCTTCTCCTCTGAGCAACAACATCAGTGGGCAAAGTGGCTCCCTCTCGCTAAATGGTGGTACAATACCTCTTACCACACCACCTCTAAAATGACTCCATATGAAGCAGTTTATGGTCCGGCACCGCCAGTTCTTCTTCCTTACACCCCCAGCAGTTCTCTAGTTCAGGCAGTTGACGCAGTCCTTTGAAACTGCGATGAGGTTCTTCGCATTTTGCGCGAAAATCTTCACATGGCCAGAAATCGCATGAAGCAACAAGCTGATCAGCACCGTTCTGAGCGCACTTTTGAAGCCGGTGATATGGTTTTTCTTTGTCTCCAGCCTTACAAGCAATCCTCACTAAAACTCAAAGGGCGTCATAAGCTCGCTCCAAAGTTCTATGGGCCATATAGGATTCTTCAGAAGATTGGGTCTGTTGCTTACAAATTGGAACTTCCACCTTCTTCCTGCATTCATCCAGTATTTCATGTCTCTTGTCTGAAGAAAGTTCTTGGCACCAACATCAAAGGCCAAGCTATTTTACCAGAATTGGATAATGAAGGATCCATATTTTTGGAGCCGGACGCTGTCCTCAATAAGCGCACTCGTCAGCTTCGCTCTCGCTCTATCACAGAGCTCTTAATTCAATGGCACGGAATGCAGCCCGAGGATGCTACAGGACCCTGGTTGTAATCCTTTCAATGTGTGTTTGTGTCCATCGGGGGAGAACTGCATCCAAAGTTCAACAAAATCCCATAATATGGGGCCAAGTGTGCGCATCCATTGAGCGCCCAAAACTACATCACATCCGCCTAAGGTCAAGGAAAACATGTCAGAGCGGAGGTTATAATCTCCCATAGAGATACACACATTACGACACTTCCCTTTGCAAGGTAAGGTGCCCCCATTGGCAACCATGACTTCAAAGTTGGAGCAAGTATGGATAAAAAAATCAGCTTGTTTGGTGATCCGAGGGTCAATGAAATTATGAGTGCTGCCAGAATCAATGAGTATTGTAAGAGGAAGCTTCTTGAAGTAACCGTGTACCCGCATTGTTTGGGGGGCAGTGACTCCAGCTAAAGCATGGAGGGATATCTCGGGCTGGTCGTCCTGAGATGGAGGGTCAGTAGGCGGCTCCTGAATGTCAACCAGAGCATCCATTGTATCGGGAGCTTCTTCACCAATTTCAGAGGCAGGGGGAGAATCCACATCCAAGAGATAGAGATTTTGTTGAACGCATCGATGTCCCTGACTAAATTTCTCATCACAATTATAACAAAGCCCTTTTTATTTGCGTGCCTGCATCTCTGTTTCAGACAAATGCTTGATTGGAGGTGAGCGAGGAGCTGGCAGAATGGGAGGTCGTTGAGAACCCATATTTCAGAAGGGAACAAAAGAGGATTTGGAGTGCTGTTGGGCTGCCATCTTGTATTCTGCCAACTTAGCCAACCCTAGGGCTTCCATCATTGTGTTGGGACTGAACATTTTGACCTCAGAGCGAATTGCATCCTTTATACCACTGATAAAACAACTCCGGTAGAAGTCATCAGGTAATCCTTCAGTGTGATTAGCTAGTTTCTCAAATTCAGTTTGATACTCTTTCACAGTGCCAATTTGGCGAATTTTAGTGAGAGCTCCTGTGAAGTCATCAAAAGCACTAGGACCAAATCGTTGCAAAAGGAGCTGGCAAAAATCAGGCCATTTTGGCTCTTCATGCGCCTTGATGTACCAACGATACCATTGAAGAGCTTCCTGTTCCAAATGAAAGGAGGCAAGTGGAACTTGGTTGACCTCAAAAGTATTATGAAGATTGAAATACTGTTATGCACAATAGATCCATCCAGTCGGATCAGTACCATTGAAGCGAGGAAAATCTAGCTTCGGACCGCGAAAATTGTTGGAAGAAGAGAACCCATTGTTTGATGAAGACTCGAACTGGCGTTTGGTGTTCATAGCTGAATGCTCAAGATGGAGACCGAGAAATTTTTCATCCAGTTCCTGGAGTTTGGCTTGGATGGCTGCAAGTGCTTCCTCCA
>LPNX010190713.1:723771-738543 GCA_001517045.1 Pseudotsuga menziesii
TAGTGAAGTTTCAAGGAAAACAGAGTTGAAACCAAGGAGATATGGCCAAAAAACAGAAATTTAGAGACTTCCAGGGAGGGATCTGCAACGGCGTGAAAGTGATCGAAAACAGTGGAATCTGCAATGGCGCGGAAGTGATCGGCAACAAATGGATCTGCAATGGCGTGGAACTGACTGGCAACAGTTCTGGACAGAGGAAATCTGTGATTGTGCAACTGAAAATAGATATGGACCCCAGGTATGTGCGGCTTCCTATCGATTCAAGGGATTCACTCGGCCACCAATGCTATCTGACGGCTTGCGTATTGGGGTAGTACCCCTCACTCCACGGCTCAGGTAAAACTGATAACCGCTTGGCCACAAACGACAGCTCTTGGTTTACCTCACGGGTGGGAACTAGTCAACCAGGTAGGGGTCGTTGCCCTTTTCACTGGCAGGTCCTCTCAATGGGCCAGCTACTTCAAGGTTCCTGTGGTACTCATCACAATGAGTTTTAGGGATTATGCCCAAGTACTTCCCACAGTTAAGCAGATAGGGATTATTCCCAGATCTGAACCTGCAACAGAAGCGAAAAAAATTTGGGCAGAAATTTCACCCAACGAGCCCAAGAAAGTGCTCTGATACCAGATGTGAGGACCCTGCAGCAAATAATTAATCAAAATACACGATATAGCAGCATAACTCAAAATCACTTTTATATTAATCGCTTGCCACTTCGAGGGGGCAACCTCCTTTGAGCAAGCTCAATACAAAATAACTTCACGGTGCCTTCCTTGGCCTCAACACACACTTATATACTAAAAATAGGCGCCAATACTATGGGTCAAAACCATGGGCCAATATAAACTATGGATCAACAAATACTACAGGCGGCTTACAAAGCATATGCACCCAACAACAATAACACAAACTATGGATCAAAAATTACTATGGGACGACTTACAAAGCATATGCGTCCAACAACAATATACTAACACGGTAAAGAGAAGGAGTGACATGGGTTCCTAACAATTGGGTTTCTCCCAATATTTCTATGAAACCCTCAACCTATTCCAATATGAACCATAAAATACACCACTGCTGTAAACAAATTCCTGTCAACCTGTAACCAATCCATACTGTAACCATTCTGTAACTACATTTCAAACTGTAACATGTAACCCCTGTACTCTGAAAACTGAAAGTAACTATAACTGCAAACCTTAACCTGTAACTGAACGGAAACTGAAACTAAAATCAAACTAAAAAACTGTTGAATTGGAACACTTGCCATGTCGAGCTTATTCACACCTATCTACCTATCCTACTTTACTAAGCACCAATGCCCAATCAAGTAAACTCTGACTTCCAATGAAGCCAATCAAGCAATTTTGCCAATAATTCTGTTTCTTCCTCATGCTTGATTAAAATTAGAACATAGGAACATAATGATAAAAGGCTATGATGAAAATTATGTCATTTGCTTCAAATACATAACCAGTTACCCCATCTGAAAAATTTATCCATGTACTCTGCTACTGGATTATAAAAAGCATGAGAAATTTCAAAATACTCAATCACCTGTTTGTCATGACAAGGCTATCCAAAAAGTAACTCCTCTTGCATATTGTCAAACTGATATTCAAAAGAACTTTAAAAGGAACTCTAATGATTGTTTTCAAATGAAATATCAATATCTTCATTCAAACTTTCTAAATTTAGAACTTCATCTTCTTTACACTTCGGCAAAAATATCATTATTTTCTCCAATAGAATCAAGCAAACATAATCCTTCTCCTTGAGATGAAATTTCTGAATGTGAAAGATTTAAAGAAGCATTTATTTGAGAACCTTTACCTCTTTCTTTTCTATCCAACTCCTCATTGCAAACCACTGATTTTTCCATGTGCTGAGATTGACTGCACGATTTTTCATCCTCCTCATCTCCCACTTCTAAAAAATTTATGAACTTTTCCATATCCTCAAAATTCTGCTTTTGTTTAGAGGTTTTAAGTCTTTGTCTTATTAGTTCAAATGAAGAATAACACAAAGGTAAACAGTCACCTTCATCACACTCACTATCCTTTCTTTTTTCAGCCTCTTGACTTTGGATTACAGTCCGATTTTCTTCACTAACAGGCCTTCAAATTACAAAATTTACAACTGGTATTTTAGTTACAACATCCAAGTATTCATCCTCATATTCATCATATATGGGCATACTGACATATTTTTTAAAATCACCACTAACATAATTTGTAACAGGTTGATTGCAATCTTCAGAAAACAAATTAGTAAAACCATCTTCTTTTACATCATTGGGCTGATCATTTCTCTGTTTACTAAGAGAAGGTTTGAGATGCACATAGAATGTTTCTTTTTGTTTATGTTGCTCAACCAAGTCTAATTTATTTTCCATTTTATCACCACTGTCTTGGTCTGGAATTTTTTTAGACATCCTAAGATTGTCTTCAATCTCCAAACAATCAATAAACATATGCTGTAATGTGACTGACTTTCTCTCTAAAAGAAGTAATGACAGTTCATGAGGAAAGGTAGTCGCATAATGAAGTTTAACAACGTTTTCAAGAGGTTGGATTTCTTTTGGCATGTTATAATAAAAACTTGAAACCTCCTGTTTAAAATAGACATGGTTTCACCCTCCTGTTTCTTCATGGAATAAAAATCTGAAAGTATTTGGTCCAATGACCTCCTCTTACCCCAAAATTTCAAAAATATGTCAGAAAATTCTTCTCATGTATTGATGGATTCAGGTTGCAAGTGCTTAAACCATTCCTTAACATATCCTTGGAAGGATTGGGAAAAATCCCTCATGCAAACATCATCATGTTTTATTTCAAAAAGGTCAAGGAAATACTCAAAGGCTTGTAAATGTTTTTCAACTGTAATGTTCTTGGATTCTCCATCAAACTTAGGAAGGTATTTGTACTGCTTTGTAGGAAAATCATGAAGAACATGAGGTAGATGAAGTGGTATGTATCAGTTTGGAATATTGGAAGAAACATGGCTATGTGGGACCGATGTATTGTCAACTTTGGTTTCATGAGGCTCACAAGGATGATCTTTAATATCATGTGGTTCAAATGAAGGATCTTGATCAAAATCAAATGTAAAATATGATGAAATACTTTGAGTTTGTAAAGAAGGATATACAGGAGTAAATTCATGGTTTCGTTTTAAGTGCAATGAACAAAGGAAAACTGTTTTGACAAGCTTAGGAAAAGATAGGAAAATTTTTACAAGAAAGGATAAGACATCTTGGAGGAAACTGAAACTTGAGTACCTTATATTTTCATCATGCATTTCCATGTTTTTACAATGAGCTCATTTCCCCAGTAGAGTCTGCTAGTTCTCTTTGAAAACTTGATCTCTGGATCATGCCGCCAGTGGAGTCACTAAAATCTAGATTCTTTGAGAATGGAGTCACCAGGTGAAAGGCACAACCTTCTTGATGTTTGACTGCTATTCACCATCAACAATCAAATCTGAAACTATGTTGTTCATACCCAGGGAAAGATTTGAAATTTTGCTCCTCGACAACGACGCCAATTTGTTAACACTGGAAACTCACCAGAGGTTGTGAAGGTTATTCCCAGGTAACAACAAAAACCACTTTTAAAGATAAAACTGGCTTCTTTCTCTTTCGAGAGGGATCTCTCACAAAATATTAACAAGGCTAGATATGTATAAGCATAATTGTTTGTAATTAATAAGATTGGTTGAAACATAACACATGACCATTGGGATATGGAGTCAAGATATGAATATATATCAACATAAATTACGCATGGAATTTTTAACAGAGGCAAGGTAGCTACTCAATCACAGTCAAAATTTGTTTGTCTGGTGGAAAAGGAAGAACACGAACAGATCATTAACATAGAGCATTGTAAAAATGAAATCTGTATCAACCTTAGAAGAAATATTTGGTGACTATATGAAAGAACAACTAGAGAATAGTAAATATGAATTCTGTACTGTTATACACTCATTTCAGTCATGAAGGAATACATAATGAACATGTAAAATTGGAAAAACATTCACATTAAGAAAGGAAAGTACAGACTGTAACATGGAATAACACATGAATCTCTGCCAAACGCCAACTTTCAGCTTTGTAATTTTTTTAAAAAGTACTTGAATACACAGATCTTCAAAATCTCACGGGTTCCAACCCTTGCTTAATCAAAAGTCTGAATACTTATACATTGATCCTTGAGCTGAACAATAACCTAACTGTCTAACGGTTTAAACCGTTTATTACATGTGTCAAAGTTCTTGCCTATTACAAAGCAATTCTGAGATAACAAAATTCTTAACTAAATGAAATTAAAATAACATTTTATCCTTAAATTGATTCTTCATTGAAATTCCTTTGTGTTGTCTCGCTTGACATCTTCAAATGTCTTCTCATTTTTCTGATAGGAAGCCCCTGATTCTTCATTATCCGCCACTTCTATCACCTCTATGTCATCCATCTTATCCATTTTTAGAAATACTTGAAATATTTCAGGGTGCCTACCTTGTCAATTAGCACGGTGTTCAAACTCGTCCATGCTGGCACTTGGCACATAGCCAGGGTTCTTCATCAATCATCAATGCTCAGAATAAAAAAAACCTTCGGACTCCATGTAGGTATTTCTTACAATTTTTTTATGTTTATTAACCCTCGTGCATCTCCTGCAATCTGTATTGTAGATATGCTCTTCTTTGAAATATAAGCCGTTGATGCGGTAGGCCCTCCACACTAAGTCTCAATACTATCACCCTACACAACTTGATTTGGTGGAATCAATTTCAACCCTTAATCTGTGAACTACTTTCATCGGAGCCGTCCAACCATGTGTACTTTAACATTCTGCTAATTCTTTCACTTCTGATTGACCGAGCAACTTCAATTCATGGAATTCATCTTATCCATAGATCAAACCCGACCTCTTGTTGCAACTGTTGATATATGTGGCCCCTACCACTTTTCGTGGATTGAAATCTTGACTTTTTCCACGCTAGTTCAATCCACAGAATTATTTCAGACCGCAAATCTATCTCTGTTCTCCTCTCCACCATCTGATATTTTCACCAATTAACCCATTACACGATTTGAAAAAGTTTCTTCATATGAGCTTGTTCACCGCGAGGAATGCTTCAACAACGTTGATCTGCAGTGTTTTAAATCTAGGCCCTTGATATTTAACCCCTTTTATCTCCATTCCACCGATGAGATAACTTCAATTTCTTCCCCATGTTTCATTAGCGGAATGATCTACCACCATAGATCAAACCCCTCTTTTCATCCAATGTTCCATAATGAAAGAATACGATCACCCATTAACCTAAGGAGCATTTTCACCCAAAATTTTCACATATGCATGTTTTCAAACCCTTTAATTGAACAATCCACAATTTTAAACTATGGTGCTAACAAGTCTACCAAAAATAAACTATGGTACTCTAGTTTATTTCACCAGATTCATAAAAAACAAAAACATGATACTTAATGTTCAAGTTGACAACATAGAGTCTAAAACTCAATAAAGGGTAAAATTAAAAAAATGTATAAGTTCACAATACTTAGTAAACTCTCATAGCTCCTGATTCTATCAAGTTTTGATCTAGAAACTGCTCATATAAAATATAGCCACTCTTAAGTCCAATGGCCCTTTTTGATAAAGTATTAAATTCTCCATTGAAGTCCATATATATATGATGAAGATAAATATGTGGAAATGATTCAAGTAAAATTTTAACCCTTCTTAGACAATGAAACATATCCAATTATATAATTTGGTGTACATGATTTGCCGAATAAACAATGACTTTTGAGTCCCCCAGAATCTGAGAAATAAGAAATTTATTTTTTTGTGCAAACCATAATGAACCCCAAAGAGACAAAAATTCCACGTTGGTATTGGTTCCTTTAACCACTTCCATTCTCAGAAAAAATATGTGATTCATATGTAATGTAATAACCATACTTGCCCCACAATCACCCTTTTGTTCAGCTCCATCAAAGAAACTAGTAACCACAAATCCATCCAAAAAGGGATAATGTATCACTCTTGTCGATAATTTCTTGTTACCATATCCATACTCTTTAATCCTTGACATTAATTTAATACTGACATGTAAAGCATCAATGTAACCCTCCTAAAAAACATTGTAATTCCTATCTCTCCAAAATTCCCAGGGAGTTACATAAGGAATGCCACTTAATAATGGATGTGAAATATTCCAACTAAATATATTCTCTTCCATTTTTCACTTGTCCCACTTAAATATAAACGAAAAAATTGTAGAGATCTCTAACCAAACATCCTGAAAAAAGAAACACTCACCAAAGAGGTGGTCCACTGACTCGAGTGTTGAAAGACAAAAGCAACATCTACCTGGGTCCATAACTCCTATTTCCTGGAGTCCATCCCAAGTTAATATTTTCTTATATAGAGTCAGCTACACAAAACTTTTAATTTTTGTTGGGAGGTTCCCTCTCCAGACTGAAAGCATCCACCAAGTATAATTCCTAGTCAAATATTGCTCTGCAAGAGTGTTGTAGGCTAGTTTTGCAGTAACATCACCCCTCTTCTTGTTTAGGCACCAAACTATTTCATCACTGATTTTTGATAAATTGATTCCAGCCAAGTTTAATATGGAAATAAATTCACCCCATTCCTTGGCCAAGTCTCCTTGCATATTTAAATTGGTAGTCAAGTACTAACTAAATACAGGCCCAACATTCACCTTGACCGCCTGTTTAATCACAACAATGTTCCTACGATGGATATGCCTAAGAATATTAACATATAGAGAATACTTATCCAACAGGTCAAAAATTGGATCAATGACTAAAAAAACTTGAACGCCCCTTACAATCAACCACCCCACGTTTTGAATAATAAAAGGTAGAGTTTTATAAGACTTATCCAAATCTCTAAGGAAGGGGATGAATTCCAACTAAAACTTCTCAGCCAAATAGACAATGGAGTACTTGTCATGTCCCAAATTTTGCATTGGGTCACAATGGCCTAATCACATTTTCCATATTATGAGATTTTGTCAAATAATTGCCAAGGAGGAAAATTACTAGTTTCCTAGGTTTGGGGTGGAAGCTTTGGGATTTGGAATAAGGGGGACAATAAATGATGTTCAGAAATTAGAATGGAATAAATATTTAATAATGGATCTTATTAAATAAATACAAGAGAAAATTGAAGTGGCAATGGAGCATGAAGACACATGGAAACTATGGGGCCCACACAAGCTAGAATTTATGTGCCACATGGAATCCTCCTCTTGAAATTTTGAATCCATAAGAATCCCAAGGGTCTTGGGATGAGTTGGAAGGTCAATATACTTGGCATGAATCAATCCAGGTCGAATTGGAGTGGAAGAGTAACTCCCACAGAAGAGGAAGAGGCATTTTGGAGCTAGTGAGACACTTGGACTAGATTCCCTAGCTCTATGACAACAGTGATGAACATGCTATGACAACTATGACACAAATAATACATGAAGGATGAAATATGACATATATGACATGTCAGGTCAAAATAGAGAATTTAAGAGGGTGCTCATGTGAGTTGGGAAGCTCAATGGGTTCCTACTCAGATTGGGGGAAGATGGAAGGCTAGGAAAGGGAGGACACATGACAAATCATGAGCACACACCCAAATTCGAATTGGATTGAGTTTGTGGATGGATTGGTTACATATAAGGCTAAGTATTTTTATATAATACAGGAATCAACCAGTAGAAGGGATTTTTCTCATTTGAGAAATTGTCATTTGTGAATTGTGAGAGCTAGTTGGATGACTAGTTTTCTTGCCTTAGCTAATTTCGAGGGTGAAATATTCCCATACAAGTTGGTGTTTGGAGAGGCCACTCAGGTATTTCATGGAGATTTAATGGATTTTTATTTGCAGGTGTAAGCTACATGGAAGCTCATGGTTCCTTCTATTGCAGCACTTTCTCTTAATCATTTCCAGTTTTAAGGCATATTCTTGCTCATGGAGGGATTGCGCTTTGGGTGAGCTATTGATTTCTTTGGGGGAGATTATAATGCCCCAATATTTTATTTTCTGATTTAAATTCTATATATTTCAATTTAATAATACTTTCAGGTCAAAATAATGTAGTATTTCATGTAAAAATGTCAATCAATGAAGAAATAGTGCCATTTCCCCACTATCTTGTTGTGAACCAATGTAATGTTGATGGATTTGAATGAATAAGTAAAATAATGATGGTTTATGGATGAATGGAATGTTATTTATTTATTTAAAATTTATAATACTCTCAGGTCTAAATACCCAAAATATTTCATGTATAAATGTTAAACAATGAAGAAACAGTGCCATTTCCCCACTACCTTGTCCTGAACCAATATAATGTTGATAGATTAGAATGGATAATTGAAATACTGATGGTTTATAGATTAATGGAATATTTATTATGGATTATATTAGTTTAATTTTCAGTACATAAGCATTTGGAGTTATTTTGTTGAGTTTCATAGCATTTGGAGAAGTTTTCCTATCATTTCCCCCAAGGTTGAAACTAGTATTTTTGCATATGATTTAAGGGAGTTATAGAAGAAATTAAAAGTTTATTGGTGATGCATATGAGTTCATATTTATTTCCTTTACATGTCCCCTAATTCCATTCAGAAATTCGAATTGTCTTGAGTGCATTTGGGAAGCCATTTTCAGTATTCATTGTGGGGGAATTAGAAACCCAAATTACTAGTCAAAACTCCTACCTCAACCCGAATATTAAAAAAGTTTGCAGAAGCCTTTAGAGGGTAATAAAGCTTCCCTAAACATAATATTCAAACCTTAATATAATTCATATAACTTCTGTGAATATTTGGGAGCATTTGGACCAATTTGAAGACCTAGACATCAAAACTAGTCAAGGTTTGAAATTGGGGAAAAAGTGAAAAATGGGTCATTTAATAAAATATTGAAAAAGGGACATTACAATGGAACTAGAAGTGAATAATTGATGACACTTAAGTTATGATTTTAACTAAGTGATCAATGATCAGTTAAATATTGAGTTCAGTTCAAGTTAGTTAACATTTAGTTCAATTCAGTTATCATTCAGTTCAAGTAAGTTAACATTTATTTCAAGTAAGTTAAAATTTAGTTCAAGTCAGTCAAGATTTAGTTCAAGTAAGTTAGCATTCAGTTCAAGTTAGTTAATATTTAGTTCAAGTTAGTTAACATTCAGTTCAAGTAAATTTAACATTCAGTTTAAAATAGTTAACATTCAGTTCAAGTAAGTTAACATTCAGTTCAAGTTAGTTATCATTCAGTTCAAGTAAGTTAACATTCATGTCAAGTCAGTTAGCATTTAGTTCAATTTAGTTAACATTCAATTCAAGACAATTAACATTCAGTTCAATTCATATCACTTTCAATTGAAGACATCGACCATTCAGTTAAATATAATTGAGGAAAGGAAGGGCGCTAATGTTTGCATGGAGGGAGTTCTAGTTAGATCCTCGTTGTGAGTGGACTATGTGGTGCTCTCGGTGTGTTTACTGAGCCTCCTATGTGTTGATGTATTTGTAAATTTAGAATATATTTTAATGTATATTATCACTGTATGATGTTGTACCCCCATCCGAGATGTGTTTGCCTCCTTTTGGGATGTCATTATTGTGTATGGACCTTGAGGTACAACCCTCATTGTAAGTCGGGGTAATAGTCCCTGGTATAACATCATGTAATTTATTTTTGGAGTATCTCTAGGGGAAGTCGGCCATGTTAGGGTAATGGATCGACCTCAATTATGTATTAGGTCAATCACTTGAAGGGTATAAATAGGGAGACACCCTCCCTTATTTATATACACTCACACTCACTCAAGTTCGCATGAGGAGAGAGAGAGAGAGAGACAAGGAGGAGAGATAGACAGCTGCATAAGAATTCTACTTATTGGGTTTTTCCATCTTGTGATATTGTCTTAGTGACAGAATTGTTATAAGGAAGTTTGCAGGGTTTTCTCCTCTATGGTTTCCCGAGTGAAAAAAATTGTGTCTTGTGTATCTTTTCTATTTGTCTATCTTACTATACTTGTTATTCTTCTAGATAAATATCCTAATCAACTAAATTAGATTAGAAAAACTAACATGGTATCAGAGCCTCTTTGAAAGAAGGCATTGTGCGGCAGTGGAAACTAGGGCTTCCTAGTTCAAGTTATTCTCTCCTTATATCATCAAGAAAATAGGGCTAGGCTAACTTGCCCTAGAGGGGGACATATTTTGGTGGAAACAGAACCAGAATTGAAGAAGTTTCATTTTTTACCCTGACACTAGTGTCAGGAGAAACTAGGGAATCAAGTTTTGGAGGCTTCCCACCTCAGTATTCAGAAAATAACCTTGCTAAGAAACTCGCCTCAAGGAGGCATATATTTCTATCTAGACATATTTCCAAAACTCCAAGTTCAGAAAGTTAGGGTTTCTCTGACAAACTCTAGGTCAGCTAGCTCAAGAACTAGGTCAGATACCCCAAATCGGTAAGATCTAAATCTTTTTCATTTCCTTTTAAGGTTCTCATTTGAAAATATGACTCACCATACTCACCTTGAGGACAATCTTGGAAGAGATGATAGCTTTTGAGCATGAAAGTACTGAATCTCCTTGATTCTTGAAGATAATTATTTGGATCAATATATTAGTAAGGAAGTTCCAAATAAGGAGGGAGACGAGGTTAATGCTACTCATAAGAAGAAATTGGATAAATCCAAGAGAATCATTGTGAGTTCTATTAAGTATCATCTCATCCCCCATGTGTCATTCTTGAAGACATCGAAGGAAGTATTTGATGCTTTGACAAATATTTTCAAAGGAAAGAACATCAATTGAAAGATGACATTGAGGAACCAACTAAAGAATGTGAATATATAGAACTTAGATACTATACATCCATATTTCACAAGGGTTGCTCAAATCAAGGAATGAATTGAAGTAGTTGAATAGAATGTAGAAGAAGGAGAGATTTTGATTACTACCTTGAATAGCCTCCCAAGATCATGGGATTAATTCATTCAAGGGATGTATGCAAGAAGGAAGCTGATATCTTTCATCCGACTCCTAGAAGAATGCACATAAGAATAATATCGGCTCATAACAAGAGAAGAGAAGTTGGGAGCAACTAAAGATGAAGATCTCATAGATAACATCAAAAATAACTGCAAGAAGAAGGAGAACCACCATCACAACAACAAGAAGGACAAGAAACAAAACAAGTTTAGAAAATATCCTTCCAACATTCAATGCTACACTTGTGATGAAAAGGTACACTTTGCAAGAGATTTTCCCAAGAACAAGGACTCCTTCAATAAGAAGACGAGACATCATGTTCACACCTCCGAAGATGATGAACCAAAAAAAAAATATTCAGAAGAGAGAAGGACGATTCAGATGAAGAGTATGTGCTAATCTCAACACTCATAGGAACTATCTCACATGGAAGCAACTATTGTCTTGTGGATAGTTGGGGAATCTAAAAATATGATGGGATACAAATAATCATTCATCAATGAGTTTGAGCATGAGTTACCTCACAAGGTGAAACTTGGGGATGATTATCATTACTCTATAAAAGGAAGTGGAGAAGATTCATACAAGATAGACTCCATAAAATATTTAAAGATGAAGGATGTGCTATATGTTCCATGGTTGAAGAAGAATATTTTCTCCATCTCTGCACTAGATGCAAAGGGAATGAGAGTTGCATTTGTTGATGTCCAAGTTCTAATGTGGACTAAAGGAAAGACAATTGATGATGCAACAGTGATTGGAGAACAAGAAGTATGCTTGTAAAAACTAAAGGGAGAGCTTGAACAAGCATTGGTTCATGAGTCAATAGAACCAAGTGAACTATGGCACCGAAGGCTTGCACATGTGCATTACATAGCACTATCGATTTCAAACAAAGAAGTCTCAGGACTTCTAGAAATCCAAGCAAACAATGAAGGCATTGGAAAATGATGTGCACAATGAAATAATGAAAATAATACATTTCCTAGTAGTGAAAGTAAAGCTAAATGAATACTTGAGATAATACATTCAGATGTATGTGGCCCCATGTCATCCATCTCACTAAGCGGGTATGTGTACTATGTTTCCTTTATAGATGATTTCTCACGTAAGAGTTGGATATATTTCTTGAAAGGGAAAAATGAAGTATTCAGTACGTTCAAGGTATACAAAGCCTTGGTCAAGAATCACACTGAAAGGAAGATCAAGACTTTGCAGTCAGATAATGGTGGAGAGTTCACCTCGGAATAATTGAAGGAAATCTACAGAGAGTTTGGGATTAAGAGGGAGTTAACCACTCCATCTAATCCTCAGTAGAATGGCATTGCAAAACAAAAGAATTGAACCATAATGGAAGCAAAAAAAACAATGATACCTGACCAAGATATTCCAATGCACCTTTGGGAGGAAGCAACAATGACAACTATGTATGTACATAACCATACTCCTCATTGAGTAATTGAGAACAAGACTTCTAAAGAGTCTTTCTGATGAGATAAATGAGAAGTCATCCATCCAAATATTTGGATGCCCAGTGTACATACATATCCCAAAGGAGAAGAGGAGCAATCTCAATCCTTATAGGAGGAATGGAATATTTGTAGGATATAGTGATACATCAAAGGCCCGCCGAATATACTTCCGAGGATTAAATAAGATTGACATCAGTATAGATGTAACCTTTGTTGAGGACTCAACATACACTAGATATAAGAGGCTACTTATTGAAGAGGTCCAGGAACCTGGAGGAACGAGAGTCTGAGATACGACAATGGAATTGGAAATTCCAAAATACCATGAAGATCATGACATGAAATAACCACAAGAGATTATAGAGACACTTCACAAGAAGGACTCCCACAAGAGGAAATTGGAATGGGAACATGAGCTAATACAAGATGCAGAAAAGTATGGCGCTCCATAAGGGATGCCTAGAGAAAGGAAAAGACTGGAACCTTAAAACAACTATGTGGCCCTACTATGTGACATCACTGAAAATGAACCTTCAAACTATGAAGAGTATGCAGAAAAGAAAGAATGGAAGGATGCCATCATCGAGGAGTATCAGTCGATTATGAAGAATGATGTCTGGGACATAGTTCCAAGACCAGAAAGGAAGTATTTCGTGACTTCCAAGTGGATATACAAGATCAAGCATGCTGCAGATGGTAGTATCAAGAAACAGAAGGAAATATTCATGGCATGAGTATTTTCATATAAAGAAGGAATATACGAAAAGGAGACATTTGCACCCATAGAAATGTACACTTCCATTAGATATATACTTGCATTGGTTGCAGTTATGAGATGGAAGATACACCAGATGGACGTCAAGGTAGTATTCTTGAATGGTGTAGTCGAGGAGAAAGTGTACGTAGAAAAACCAATGGGATTCAAGACACACGACATAAGACTCATGTGTGAAAATTGAAAGAGGCCTTGTATAGATTGAAACAGGCACCCAGTACATGGTACAACAGGAAGGATAGCTTCCTAATGAGCCTAGGATTTACTAAGAGTAAAGCAGATTCCAACCTTTACTTCAAGGTTAAAGGTGGAAGACCAGTGATGCTCTAGCTATATGTCAATGACATGTTCTTGACAGGGGAGGACAAACTCATTGAAGATGCAAAGAGGATACTTGCTACTGCGTTCGATATGAAAGACCTAGGGATGATACACTAGTTCTTAGGAATGGAGGTGTGGAAGAGTATAGATAGGATTCTCCTTGGTCAAGGAAAGTATGCAGTGGATATTCTAAAGAGATTCAAAATTCTAGACTGCAAGAAGATAACCACACCTATGGAATTAAACTTGAAGATTTTGTGTGATGCTTCATCAGATTCGGTTGATGCCACGACGTATCGTTAGATGATTGGATCATTGATGTACCTGGAAAATACGAGACCGGACATATGCTTTGTTGTGAACACCCTAATATAGTTCCTGACAGATTTGAGACATGTTCACCTGGTTGTTGCAAAGCATGTATTGAGGTATGTAAAGGGTACAATGGATTATGGGCTCAAGTATGATATGAATCAGAAGATTAACCTATGCAGTTATGTTGATTCAGATTGGGAAGGTAGAGCCACTGATAGGAAGGGAACTTTGGGTTGTTGCTTCAATTTGGGATTTGGCATGATCTCCTAGTTTAACAGTACACAGTCCTTCATGGTGCTAAGTACAATCGAGGAAAAGTATGTTGTTTATTGCTCGGATAGTTGTGAGGAAGTATGTCTGCAAAATCTACTATCTTATTTGTTTGATATCCAGTTAGAAGTGACTTGTATATTCTGCGACAACCTGAGTTGTGTGAAGCTATCAGAGAGCCTGATGTTCCATGACAAGTCAAATCACATAGATATCAGGTTCCACTATATAATGGATATGGTACAGAGAGCAGCAGTGGATCTCCCGTATGTGGTAGTGGATGAGAATATAGACGATGTATTTGTTAGAATAATCAACCCATAGTTTATCCACTTATACATTAATTCATTTATTTTTGTCTTATTTGCCTAGTTCATGTGTCCCACCTTGTGCAAGTTGCTATTTGCCTATCCATAGAGGTCAAAATTGCCACATTTGACTCATGTAGCACATGGGAGAGCTAAAGGAATCAATTTTGCTTTATTCCTGGCCTCCTAGGCACCCTTCTGCTTTTTCTGCTTTATTTCCTGCTTTTTCAGTGTTTTAAGGCAAAAGGAAAAGCTAGACTAGGTGAG
>LPNX010190713.1:738783-821868 GCA_001517045.1 Pseudotsuga menziesii
TTTATGTATTCTATTTATTCAGCAACCTATGTTATTACAGGGTTGGCTATTGTACACTCAGTTAATACAATTTAGTGTTACAGCTCCATATTCAGTCTCTCTTGTTAGCAATTTTGCATGATCAATTGATAATTGTTGTGAGTAAAATTAGTCTATTGCTGGCCTTAATTTCCACATGGTATTAGAGCCATTGTAGGTTGTTTCTCTCCTTCAATTTTTTTTTTGCAGGTTTGATATCAAGACTGGGAGCCTTCTACTGATAGCCGGGACAGATTTTCTAGAGCTATGGATCAATCATAGAAAACTATCTTGACTCCTTTCAATTTCTTTGAATGGAAAGCAGAGATGGAGATACTGTTGAGAGCGAAAGGCCTCTACAGGGTGACTATGGCAACAGAAGCAAATCCCAATGTAGCTGTAGAGAAGATAAAATGGCACAACAGGAGGGATGAGGCTTATGGCCTCCTGTGCCTGAGTATTTCCAGAGACCTCCTTTTCCATCTCGATGGATTGACATCACCAAATGAAGTATGGGAGAAGCTTGCTGATCTTTTTGGAAAGACAGATGAGATGAGGGGACATCAAATCGAGAATGAGCTGATTTCTCTGAGTCCAACAAGCTTTGAATCCCTGCAGCTATATTTCTCCAATTTCAAAGCACTAGTTTTGCAGCTGAAACAGTGTGGTATTGAAGAGAAAGATGATCAGCTCGTACTGGCCATCCTCTCGAAGCTGGGCCCTAATTATTCAGTGTTTGTTTCGACCTTCTATGCCACAAAACTGACAGCTCGAGCCTGGAAGATGCCTAGCCTTGCAGATTTCATGGAATCTCTCACACAAGAACAGGACAAGCTGGTGATGATGGGAACCATCAAACCATCCAAAGATCAAGATTTGATTGCTGGAGATTCAAGGGTGGATTCAAAAAGCAAAAAGAAAGCTAAAAATATACCTGAGCAAAAGAGAGACAAGAAACAGTCTTCGGAGGATCTACAAGGTCCCAAGAAGAATAACCAGAAGAAGAAGAACAAAGGTGAAATGAACAAGTGCACATACTGCAATAAGGAAAATCACACTGAAAGCTCTTGTATGAAAAAGTAGATAGACATGCTGACCAATCTCCTGGAGAAGAATGGTGTCTTTCTTCCAGAAAGCTCAAAGAAGAGAGAAGGAGGATCAAGTTCAGATGACAGAGAGAGAGTTCATGCTCTAGTTGCTGGCACATCAAGCTCACCTAGTTTTATCATTGATTCTGGAGCTTCAAGACACATGGTTTCGACTAAGGAGGCCTTCTCCTCACTGGATATGTCGAAAGGACCATCTATTGTACTGGGAGATGACTCTCTCACTGAAAGTAAAGGCAAAGGAAGGATAGATCTTGATCATGGTAAGTTCAGCAATGTGCTGTATGTGCCTAGTCTCACCTCCAACCTCCTGTCAGTGTACCAGATGACCCACACCGGGTCTCCTAAGAAGGTCATATTCTCCCCCGATGAAGTTGAAATCACAGAGATTTCAACTGGTAGAGTCATTGCAAAAGGAGTTGCTAATCATGCTCAAAAGGTATACATGTTCTCACACTTCCTACCTTACTCAAACCCCTCTGCTCTTCTCATTCATGATAATGAAGCTAGCAAGCTGTGGCATGAAATATTTGGCCACCTTAACTACAAATATCTTTCTGATCTTAGTGAAAAAAGATGGTCATAGGGTTTCCCAAGATAAAATTTTCCAAAGGAGTCTGCCAAGGCTGTATCCTAGGAAAACACCTAGAGCACAAATTTGAGAGAGCTAGTCATGAGAGAACCTCTGCACCCCTCGAGCTGATCCACAGTGATGTTGCTGGTCCATTCCCTCATATGTCCATGAGTCAGGCCAAGTATGCATTGACTTTCATTGATGACTTTTCCAGGTATTGCTGGGTTCACTTCGTGAAACACAAGTCTGAAGTTTTTGGCCTATTCAAAGTCTTTAAGGCTTTGGTTGAAAACCAGTCTGGAAGGAAACTCAAGGCCCTCAGATCTGAAAATGGTGGTGAGTATGTCAAGTCTGATTTTATTAACTATTGTGTAGATGCAGGTATTCAGATGCAGCATTCTATCCCTTACACACCACAGCAAAATGGTGTTGCTGAGAGGAAGAACAGATCACTGAAGGAGATGGCAACATGCATGATGGAGGCCAAAACTTTGCCACCAAAGTACTGGGCCGAAGATATCAACTGTGCAGCCTATATTCAGAATAGGGTGCCTCACAAACAACTTGATGGTATGACTCCCTTCAAAGCATGGAGTGGGCACAAGCTAGATGTGACCCATTTCAGGATTTTTGGCTCAAAGGCATGGGCTAGAATCCCTACAAAGAAGAGGAAGTCTTTGCAGCCCCAAATCCAAGAGTGTCTTTTTGTTGGATACTCTGAAGATTCAAAAGGGTACAAGTTGATAAATTTGAGCACAAATAAATCCTTCATCGAAAGGTGTGTTCAGTTTGAAGAAGAACCCCTTGCAGAAGTGGAAGTTGGTGAAGCCTCTTCACCACCTGAACCTCAAGAAGTAAGTAAAGAGTTTGTTGAACATGCTTATTCTAATTTGTCTGATGGAGATGAGTTTATTGCAGAACCTAACAGCCCCACAAGGCCAAAATGGGCAGCCAAGACACTACATGCAACAGGTGAGCTAGCTGGGGATCCCAATGACCCAAGAAGGACTAGATCTCAATTTGAGAATGGTCTGTGCATGAAGGATCCTATGTTTGCTGAAAAATGCTATTTGATGGTGGAGTCTGATCCTCAAACATATGAAGAAGCAGCAGGAGATCCAAGATGGCAAACATCCATGAAGGAGGAGTTCAGCTCACTCTAGAAGAGCAACACATGGGAGCTAGTGGATCTTCCCCCAGGGAGAAAACTAGTACAGTGTAAGTGGGTCTATAAGACCAAATTTGCTGCTGATGGTTCATCACTGAAGTACAAGGCCATATTGGTAGCCAAGGGCTACTCACAAGTTCATGGCATAGATTACAATGAGACCTTTTCCCCAGTGGCAAAAATGGACTCCATCAGGCTAGCTCTAGCCATTGCAGCCTCAAGACAATGGGAGGTACATCACATGGATGTAAAGTGTGCCTTCCTGAATGGAGATCTCACTGAGGAGATATATATGCAGCAGCCTCAAGGTTTTTCTACTAACCCTTCTCTTGTGGCCAGGTTGAGAAAGTCATTGTATGGGCTAAAGCAAGCCACCAGGGCTTGGTAAGCCAAGATTGATAGCTTCTTGCTATCACTGAATTTTGTTCGGTGAAAATAAGATCCAAATGTCTATTTGAAGTTAGTTAATGGTTCATTAATGATCATTGTGTTATATTTTGATGACCTCCTCATTACAGGAAGCTCACAGGCTGAGATTGCTTCCTTAAAAGGAGCTATGAACCAAGCCTTCTCCATGACAGATTTGGGGCTCTTAAGTCAATTTTTGGGGCTTGAGATCTCTCAAACCAAATCTGGAATCAAGGTGCACCAGTACAAATATTCCTTGGACTTTCTGAACAAATTCAAAGTGAAGGATTTCAAAGCAAGCAAAACTCCTTTCCTTCCAGGAGTGAAGCTGGAAGAAGCTGATTCTTCACCGATGGTAAACAATACACTGTATAGGCAATTGATTGGATGTTTGTTGTATTTGACACATACTCGACCTGATATTTGTTATGCAATAAGTGTGGCTTCTAGATTCATGGATCAGCCTCAAGAGATCCATTGGAAAGCAGCCAAAAGGATCCTTAACTTTGTTCAGGGAACAAGGACACATGGGATCTTCTATAAAGCAAAATCTGATCTTGAGTTGATTGGATTTACTGATAGTGATTGGGTAGGTGATAGCACATACAGAAATTCCACTTCAGGATATGTGTTCATGCTTGCAGAAGGGCCAATCAGCTGGTCAAGCAAGAAACAGAGTGCCATTGCACTCTCATCTACATAAGCAGAGTACAGAGGAGTTGTTAATGCATCAACTCAATGTTTATGGTTGCAGGGTTTACTTGGAGAGTGTGGTTTCGAACCTGAGTACTCAAATACCATCTACTGTGATAACCAGAGTACCATTCAAATCTGCAAGGATCCAGTTCAGAAGCAGAGAACCAGACACATTGAGATCCATATGCACTACATCAGAGAACTTGTGCATGATGGCACCATTCACCTACTCTTCTGTTCATCTTCAGAACAAGTAGCTGATATATTCACCAAAGCATTTTGTGAGAAGACCTTCAGCAATATCAAATCACTGCTAGGGATTACTGATCATGTTGTGAAAGCATGAGTGAAGACAAGATTCTACAATTTTGTTTTACAGTCCATGTTTAAGGGAGGATTTTCCCAAGTTGGTTTTGCCTCTTTCCTTGTTTAAATGGATTTGCAGTATGTAAAGGGTGACTAAGCCTTGTTGCTAGGCCCTATAATTTTCTAATATATTACTCATAAGTCAGGATTAAGGGGGGGTGTTAGAATAGTCAACCCATAGTTTACCCACTTAGACATTAATTCATTTATTTTTGTCTTATTTTCCTAGTTCATGTGTCCCACCTTGTGCAAGTTGCTATTTGCCTATCCATAGAGGTCAAACTTGCCACATTTGACTCATGTAGTGCATGGGAGAGCTAAAGGAATCAATTCTACTTTATTCCTGGCCTCCTAGGCGCCCTTCTGCTTTTTCTGCTTTATTGCCTGCTTTTTCAGTGTTTTAAGGCAAAAGGAAAAGCTAGACTAGGTGAGGTTGACTTGTTTTTTGTCCTACACATCATCCTCTATTTTCTCCATGAAAAAGCATGTATGAGCTGCCATTCCACCACTCTTTAGCTTGCCTATTCCTTTTTTCCAATTCGTGAGCTCCATGACAGATTTGGGATCAACTTTTTACACCTATGGGGGATTTGCTTATTTTTGGTAAGCATGCTTTATGCTAGATTTGGATGCCTCCTCATGCATTGGATTTCTTGATGTATTCTATTTATTCAGAAACCTATGTTATTACTGGGTTGGCTATTGTACACTCAGTTAATACAATTTATTGTTACAGCTCCATATTCAGTCTCTCTTGTTAGCAATTTTGCATGATCAATTGATAATTGTTGTGAGTAAAATTAATCTATTGCTAGCCTTAATTTCCACAGTATTAAACAAACCTATAGCCATAATGAATTTCAAGTACTTCATAGAAAGACTTGATGTGATCTAGAACGAGACCCCTCGAAAGAGGGACTGATGAATTCTAGCAAAGTTGGAGCTATAGGTTGTCTTGGTGACATAATCAATATTATTGGTTGTCCTTGGATGTAATTAGTTCTGGTGAAGTTCTCAGGTTATACTTTGATGTAATCAGTCTTGGTTTTCTCCTATTCTAGAGATGTCAGGACACCAGAAGATGCAAGTTGACCATAGAGAGATGTAATGCACTTGGTGTTACTTCTATGTGATTCTTTCATAGTGGAAGTTTTAGGTTGTC
Source organism: Pseudotsuga menziesii (assembly GCA_001517045.1). NCBI lineage: Eukaryota > Viridiplantae > Streptophyta > Pinopsida > Pinales > Pinaceae > Pseudotsuga > Pseudotsuga menziesii. The sequence continues at coordinate 744,282 of LPNX010190713.1, forward strand.
TTGGTGATGTGAAAGATCTTGGCATACTCCTATGTTGGTAGAATGCATGTTGTCTGCATCTGGGTTGTGTTGTATGTGCTCTGTGTGTTTTCTTTTATTTTGTGTAGAACAAAGGATGATCTGGATACGAAGAGGCGACGGTAGGAGATGCATGTTATTGCAGTGGAAATGTAAATAATTCTCATGGGTTGTACCTACTCAATGTATTGCTCATGGATATGATGAATACCTGGATGAGGGATAGGATTACATCCATAATGAAAAATGGTTGGCTCTATAGAAACTTATGGTGATAGATAGTATCATTCAATGATCGACAAGACGATGACCATGGAAGCAGCTATGATGGTGAATATTTGATGATGACTGGACTAGTTGTGTTAATGACTGTATAGAGAGATAATACCTTGCTAGTTAAGAGGGAGTGTTGATGTATTTGTAACTTCAGAAGATATTCTGATGTATATTATCCATGTATGTTGTTGTACCCCAACATAGATGTGTTTTCCTCCTTTCGGGATGTCATTATTATGTATGGACCTGGAGCTACAACCTCCATTTTAAGTCAGGGCAATAGTCCCCAATATAACATCATGTAATGTAGTTTTTGAGTCTCTCTAGGAGAAGTCGGCCCTGTTAGGGTAAGAGGTTGACCCCAGACATGTATTAGGTCAATCACTTCAAGGGTAAAAATAGGGAGGCGCCCTCCCTCATTTATACACACTCACACTCACTAAAGCTTGCATGAGGAAAGAGAGAGACAAGGAGGGGAGATAGATAGCTGCAGAAGACTTCTTCTTATTGGGTTTTTCCATCTTGTGATATTGTCTTAGTGATGAAACTATTACGTGGAAGTTTGTGTGGTTTTATCCTTTATGGTTTCCCTCGGTGAAAATATTTGTTTCTTGTGTATCGATTTTGTCTTGTGTATATTGTTGTACTTATTATTCTTTTAGATAAAGATCCTAATCAAGTAAATTAGATTAAAAAAACCAACACTATGTGCTACCTTCTGCATGTTAGGGTTTTTGGCTTGTTATTAATATGCTAGGCATATGGAAAGTTCAATATAGTTGCATACAATTGTTTTTACAGGGTTACATAGGATCTATCTTCTTTAATGTTGTGGTGATATCTATTATAAATCAATATGTGTATGTGTTGTAAACCATTCTTTGCAAATATATCTATTTGTTGAGGCCTGGAAATTCGCAGGCCACAACAGCAAGGGATTCTCCCCAGTCAACGTTCCCAACTAGCCCGTGACTGTTTGGTATAGGGAATCCGTCCGGTTTGCGGTCCGGCTACCGTAGGTCAAGAAACAAAAATAAAAGGTTTTACCGGTTGCGGCCCGGTCCATCGTATATATCTTTGTATTTTTTGACTTAAAGTATGATATGCAAGTGCCTATTTAACATGCAGATTGATGTAGAATACGAGGAGCGGTCACAATGTGATGCGCAGGTTCTTACCTCTCATCTTAAACTCTCTCGCATCTAAATCACACACAACAAGAAATTACAACTAACTACCTAGCCTATCCCTAGGGAGCAAAATTATCATTCATCAATGAGTAATGTATTTTGTACATGCATTATGAAAAAATTATGGATAGCTGATACTTCTTTCAAAACACATGAACAATAAAAGATATTTGAACAACCAGATAGCCGATTGTTTATGAACAACATTCATTACTCATAGTGGAAATCTTCATACAATAAACTAAATAACATTCATACAAGAACATAGGTTCAAAGAGTTAGAACGATCTCACAGTTAATGGACACAAAGCTGAAAATGAAATAGTTCCTCTTCAACGAATCCAGAGCACAACATTTGAATATTCCACCAAGCTTTCTCCAACAGGCAAACTGTAATTATCTATTGCAAAAGGAAATAGTTCTTCTTACAATATGTCTTAACAAATCCAACTGGGAAAAATTACTTTATTCCCTCTACTTCTCCTATACTTATACCACAAGCAAAACTCTTGGGCTACCCCTTCGTGACCTTTGGGCTCCCCCAACCGTTTAATCTCACAGTTTTGTCCTTTTGTGAGTGCTCATTATTCATACAAACATTACATTTATGATTTAAAAAAAAACAATTTTATGAAAAGAGACCATCTTGATAACTATCGAACTTTCCCAAGCCCGGGCCTCTATCGCTGTCGATCTGTTGAGATCTCAGACCTTTACTTCCTTCTCCTCTTTCTTCATTTCTGCTTCCCTTTTAGACATATCCTCTTTACAACAGTGAATCATCCTGTTATATATAAAATTTTAACTGTTAGGCTATTTCCGGATAATTTGCAGAGATTGAAATAACAATGTAAAAATGTTTTACCTCATCTATGTATATCATGATGGCGATTAACTACATGAAGCAAATATGTGCACGCAACTCATGTCTAACCCTGAAAATGGCTTAATGAACAAAACTTGAGTGGGAAAACAAAATCTACATTGTAATGAAGTAACCTTGGGCTCTCTATGGGCGCCATGACTACTGCGCTGCGTCGAAAAAACCTTAAAAAGATAAGAATATGAAACCTCCGCCACCCATAAGATAGGGTAAAACACACACAGAATAGGCAGGAAAATTACTACATCAGGATAAAACACGAACTCACCTCGGCGGGCCTAGAACTATGGATCGGATGATTAATTCGTCAAGGAGCCACAATGGCGGGAGACGGATAGACTATGGGCTCCGTGACAAAACAACATATCACTAGTCGGAGGCTCGGAAGACTAAACTGCATTCGTCAGCACTAAACACTGCAGCATCGGACATTGGAAAGACTATGGCATCGGATGATTAGTGCATTTCGCAGCCGCAATGGCGGAAGACGGGAAGAATACAGGCTCCATGGAAAAACACAACATCGGTGGTCAGCAACACTATAAGTCAGAAGGTTAGTCCATTCCAGAGCCGCCATTGTAGAAGACAAAAGAACTACGGCTTCCGCTTAATTGTCCAAAAACTTCCGACGACGAAAATTTATAAAAAACAAAGTATTAAGTGTTCAAATATTTAGGCTGGGGGGTGATGAAAATAGTTCGTTTAACCCCCGAAACAGTGATAGCAAAGAGAAACAAGCTCCGACTTGAAAGTAAATAGACTTCCGCTAGTGATGAGAGAAATCACTCAGACCCAAAAGACATCATTTTCAAAACTCCACTGTTAATGCGTTTGCCGACAGGAAGCGGTTTTCCGAAAAGCATGAGAGCAATTAACATCACTTCAAACCAAACGGTAGTAGAGGGAAGAATAAAACAGAGTTCATGAATCCACACACTCCTAGGAAAGATAAAATAAAAAAGGAGGGTCCAAAATTTCAAAACATTTGGGAGAAAAGTTGCAGCTGCAACAATTGGTGACTACCTGGTGAACCTAGATCTCTGGACAATTTCTTCCTTAAGTAACAGACTGTTTTAACAATAAAAACAACATGTTGAATTCTTCTAGATGTATGAATTTCCCAAATGGAAAATATATGTACTTTTAATCATTGATGATAGTCCAATTTAGGAAAATGGAAACCAAGATTTCAAAGTCAAGATAACTCTTTCGAAGCCAAGAATATGAGTTTCATTTTTACCTCTATCTTCGGGTAGCTTTCAGATTGGACACCACAGGATCGTAACATATGGTAAACAGAAATATTCATTTGTTCCTCATTCCCATGCCATTTTGCACCTGTTTGTGCTTTTGGACTTTTTGTCCTTTTGAGTCCTCCTCATGCCTTTCTTTCTGAATTTTTTATTCAGGCTCCTCTATCCATAGTGTCCTTTTGTGTGAGAGATGTATGTATTTAATTTTTCAACTCATGGACGGAGAAGAACTTTTGGCAAATTTATACTCATATGATTTAGTACTTTGTTTTGATACATATTTCTTTCTTAGGAGTTTTCTGACTCTTACTTGCCTTTTGGCCTCAAATTCTTGGTATGGGATTATTTATATATAATACACTGTTTACCTTGCTTCCTTTCCATGGGTCTTTTCCTGTCACCCCCTAAGACATTTTTAAATGTGAGATGTATGGAGCCTCGAAATAGTATTCTAGACCTTTAAATCTTGAGTTATTTTACATGGATTAAGCAGGAATTCAATGCGTTCATAGCCATTTAGGAAAACTGCTAAACTAGAAGAAATTCAATCAGATAAAACCATAATACATAGTATTATAATCAAGGATTTTAGTTAGTCTAGAATTCTAATGCTCTCCATGCAACCAAAAGCTTGCTTCTTTTATTGAAATCAAACAAAATTTAACTAAAAGAAAACTGAAAATAAAGTAAACCAAAAATAAATAACCAAATCAATTTATTTATGTACAAGATAATCATAAAAAATCAAGAAAAAATAAAATTTGAGAACTAAACCACTAACTGGTTAGTCCTCTTCCCACCCCTTGTAAATTTGACAACCTGTAAGTTAAGGGGATAGGATTGACTACAAAATAAAAAAAAATAACCATTATCAAAAACCACATCTACTGGTCTTGAAAACACTATATCTGAAACTGAAACTACTATTTTATAATCAATCCCATCAACCCATGAAAACCGAAGGAGATCGGGCTGGGTGTCAGATATGTTGCTGGCTTCTTCTGATGCAAAGTTTCCCAGTTCAAGTTCAACTAGATAATTTCCCAAAACAGAATTCACTGGTTCCTTCTTACCCTCCAACTGAGTGACATTGTGCTTCATGTAAGGTTCCCTTAAAATTTTGATCCGGTTTGGGACGCCTTTATGAGGCAACCATAACTGTGACCAATCTAAAGCAAAATACCCATTTAATCTTGCTGACCAGTCTCGATTCAAAATAAGTCCATAACCATCAGGTATGTCTGCTACCACAATATCAATGCACTGACAGATCTTTTCATTTGCAGATAATCGAATCAGGACATCTTCCATTTCCCCGACTACTTTCACATTGGTCCTGTCTAATTGCGTAACCTCCCAGGTAGTAGGTTTAGGCTGTCCATTAATCTTTTCGTAGACTCCCACACTTGCTTCAACAGTCTCTTCTATAGGTTGGTTGGTGGTGGGAAGTTCTTTCTCTAATAATTCAGCTGCTTTGAGATTTTCCGTGACATTACCCGCTTTGTCTTCAATAGGCTTAGCAGGCATGTTGACTTGTTTCAAATCTTGACTGCTAATAGTAGGTTCAGGAATTTTATCATCTATGTTGTTCTTCTATGGTTTCTTTACATTCTCTTCCAACTTCTTGATCTTTGGGAGTATTGAATTTTCTTTATTCACCAAGTCCTGGATTCTTGTTGTCATAATTGTTTCCAATATATCGTCATGTTTCAGATCACTTTCCTCTTTGGTATCAAACAACGAGACACAATCCCATAAAAACATGGTATCATTTTCTTGTTTTTCTATGGTCTTATTCTTTTCTTTTTTAACACGGTTCTTAGTCAATTTAGAGTCCAGCAGCTGATTCATAACCAATGTCATTGATTTTAACCATTGAGGACACTTCTTTTCAGAATGGGGCTGCTGGTGAAAGGTGCAGAAGTTATCCATACCTACCTCCGTTAAGTTCATTGATGCAGGACTATGTGGATAAGGTTTAGATTGATTGTTGTCTCCTCTCCTTTCATAGTAAGGCTTATATGCTTTCTGATCCTCTTTCTCTGTTTCCAAATCTATCACCCTATTAGATAGTTTATGCATCATTCTCAGCATTCCTTCAAGGTCACGTGACTGCTCCTCCTTAGGCTCATAATAATCTTCTATACTCTCTTTTTCAGATTCTACCCTTTTAGCTTCTTCATAAGTTTCCGACAATGTAGGCTTGGCTTTCATTTTGGAGAACATGGCCAAATCAGGCCCTAAAGCTGAAGTATAATATTCAATCAAAACTTTATCAGAAGGCTTATCAGCTACAGAAAAATTCTTAAGATAAGCAGCAAACCTTTGTGTAAAACTATGCACTTTTTCTTTTCTTTCTTTCTTCAAAGTGCATAAACCTTTCATCAGTGCTGCATGGGTTTTCTAGGATGCATATTTATTTCTGAATATTCTTTCAAAAGTATCCCAGTCTGGGATTGAGTTTGCAGGCAGATCAAAATACCATGAGGCTGCTGCTCCTTTAAGGGTATGTGGAAAAAGTCTGTAGACTACATCTTCGTGTTCTCCAGCCCTTAATCCTTCTATGGCCAAGTAAAATCTTTGCAAGTGATCATCTACTATAATCTTTTCACTTGGGTCAAATTTGGGCAGCATTTTCTCAAAAGCCTGAGGTAAATCATGCAAAGGAGGTGTTAGGTTCAAAGGTGATCTAGCTCTCCAAGCCGGTGGTGGGTTGGGCTGATTCACATTAATACCAGCCATGGGTGAAGGTGAAAGAAACAGAGTCTGTGCAAGAATTAACGTAAGGTGAAACTGGGCTTACTTGCTTTTAAAGGGTAGAACCAAAACCTGTGTGTACTTGGGTTAAGTCAAAATCTTCCAAATATCTGTCAGTGGGGTAATCTTGGGAAAACAAGTTTCCATGGCCAACCATGCACTGGCGGCCCTCCTTCTAGCGCCATAACTGTTGAGGCCCAGAAATTCGCAGGCCATAACAGCAAGGGATTCTCCCCAGTCAACGTTCCCAATTAGCCCGTGACTGTTTGGTATAGGGAATCTATCCAGTTTGTGGTCCGGCAACCATAGGTCAAGAAACAAAAATAAAAGGTTTTACCAGTTGCGGCCCGGTCCACCGTATATATCTTTGTATTTTTTGACTTAAAGTATGATATGCAAGTGCCTATTTAACATGCAGATTGATGTAGAATATGAGGAACGGTCACAATGTGATGCACAGGTTCTTACCTCTCATCTTAAACTCTCTCGCATCTAAATCACACACAGCAAGAAGTTACAACTAACTACCTAGCCTATCCCTAGGGAGAAAAATTATCATTCATCAATGAGTAATGTATTTTGTACATGCATTATGAAAAAATTATGGATAGCTGATACTTCTTTCAAAACACATGAACATTAAAAGATATTTGAACAACTAGATAGCCAATTGTTTATGAACATCATTCATTACTCATAGTGGAAATCTTCATACAATAAACCAGAGAACATTCATACAAGAACATAGGTTCAAAGAGTTAGAACGATCTCACAGTTAATGGACACAAAGCTGAAAACGAAATAGTTCCTCTTCATCGAATCCATAGCACAACATTTGAATATTCCACCAAGCTTTCTCCAACAGGCAAACTGTAATTATCTATTGCAAAAGGAAATAGTTCTTCTTACAATATGTCTTCACAAATCTAACTGGGAAAAGGTCCTTTATTCCCTCTAATTCTCCTATACTTATACCACAAGCAAAACTCTTGGGCTTCCCCTCCGTGACCTTTGGGCTCCCCCAACCGTTTAATCTCACAATTTTTTCCTTTTGTGAGTGCTCATGATTCATACAAATGTTACATTTATGATTTAAAAAAAAACAATTTTCTGAAAAGAGACCAGCTTGATAACTATCGAACTTTCCCAAGCCCGGGCCTCTACCGCTGTCAATTTGTTGAGATCTCAGACCTTTACTTCCTTCTCCTCTTTCTTCATTTTTGCTTCCCTTTTAGACATATCCTCTTTACAGCAGTGAATCATCCTGTTATATATAAAATTGTAACTGTTAGGCTATTTCCGGATAATTTGCAGAGATTGAAATAACAATGTAATTTTTTTTTACCTCATCTGTGTATATCATGATGACAATTAACTACATGAAGCAAATATGTGCATGCAACTCCTGTCTAACCCTGAAAATGGCTTAATCAACAAAACTTGAGTGGGAAAACAAAATCTACGTTGTAATGAAGTAACCTCGGGCTCTCTATGGGCGCCATGACTACTACGTTGTGTCGAAAAAACCTTAAAATGATAAGAATATGAAACCTCCGCCACCCATAAGATAGGGTAAAACACACACAGAACAGGCGGGAAAATTACTACATCAGGCGAAAACACGAACTCACCTCGGCGGGCGTAGAACTATGGATCGGACGATTAATTCGTCAAGGAGCCGCAATGGTGGGAGATGGATAGACAATGGGCTCCACGGAAAAACAACATATCGCTAGTCGGAGGCTCGGAAGACTAAACCGCATTCGTCAGCACTAAACACTGCAGCATCGGACATCGGAAAGACTATGGCATCAGATGATTAGTGCATTTTGTAGCCGCAATGGCGAAAGACGGGAAGACTACGGGCTCCATGACAAAACACAACATCGGCAGTCGGCAACGCTATAAGTCGGAAGGTTAGTCCGTTCCAGAGCCGTCGTTGTGGAAGACAAAAGAAATATGGCTTCCGCTTAACTATCCAAAAAAATCCGACAGCGAAAATTTATAAAAAATAAAGTATTAAGTGTTCAAAGATTTAGGCCGGGGGGTGATGAAAATAGTTCGTTTAACCCCCGAAATAGTGACAACAAAGAGAAACAAGCTCCAACTTGAAAGTAAACAAACTTCCGCTAGTGATGAGAGAAATCACTCAAACCAAAAAGACATCATTTTCAAAACTCCACTGTTAATGCGTTTGCCGACAGGAAGCGGTTTTCCGAAAAGCATGAGAGCAATTGACATCACTTCAAACCAAAATGTAGTAGAGGGAAGAATAAAATAGAGTTCATGAATCCAAACACTCCTAGGCAAGATAAAATAAAAAAGGAGGGTCCAAAATTACAAAAAATTTGGGAGAAAAGTTGCAGCTGCAACACTATCATACTCAAATAATTGTTTGGTTTTTCATCCTCTGTGTTTGGAGGGTATATCTTGTCTCTCATGGTTGATTGGTTTATATGGATGATTTATGGAGCTGATTTGTGTGGCTGATTTATTTATGAGATTCATATGTGGATGATATAAAGGTTCATATGTGGCTGATATAAAGATTCATAGGTGTCTAATTTATGAAATTCATAAGGGTTGAAATTGTTTGATAAAAGTTTTAAAGTTCAAGCATCTCCAATTTTGCTCAAACATCAACAACAACTGGGTTGTTGGACACTTCGGCACGGAGAAGACAATACCAGAACTTCAAAAGTATTTCTATTGGTCAAAACTATGATAGTACATCAACAAGTATATCTGATCATGCACTTCCTATGACATCACTAAAATTGCCATCAAGAATCAAGGGTTGTACACTCCTCTACCTACCATAGATAAGCCTTAGGAGTTAGTCTCGATAGATTACATGTCAGGTTTTCGCTCTGTTAGCACTCAAAATGTACCCAGGTTGTAAAAGGTAAATCCCAAGGTAACAACAAAAACCACTTTAGAAAGAAACTGGCTTTTCTTTCCCGAGAGGGATCTCTCAAATACAGTTTTAACAAGGCCAGACATAAATCAACACTCAAAGATTATATAGATGGTTGAAACAATACACATAACCATTAGGAAATGGAGTCACACATACATAAAAATATCACAAATACATATGCATGAGATTTTATCAGAGGCAAGATAACCATTCAATCACAGTTGTTCATTTAATTTCAGGTGGGACAGAAGAGATAATGGACAGTCCATCAATACAGAGCATCAAAAGATGAATTCTATATCAACTTCAGTGGAAACATTCATAGAATATCTGAGACAATGATTAGAGCATAAATTATATGAATTCCAACCATTCAACACTATGTTTCAGATACGAAGAAAACAAAATGGAGTGTAACACTGGAAAAAACAATCACAAAGGAAGGGAAATACAGACTATAATGTAAACAGCACGAGAATCTATGATAACTTCATGCATTCAGCTTTGTTATTCAAAAATATATGTCTTCAGAAAACATTCATCAACAAGATGGGTTTCAACCCCCATCATATAAAATAGATGCAATTATATACATAAAATTATTTCATCTTCCAAGAAGATTTATAACTGAATAACCTGCTTAATCAAAGTCTTGTAACTATATTCCTAACTCCTAGGAATAAACTACTTGCTTCGATCCTAACAGATCATTAAATTAGAATCAACTTGGTAACAAGGGCCATTCAAGCAGCTCCTCAGCGTGCAACACCTGTCTTCATGAATGAAGGATATACTTTGTTTTTCTGAATCTTTCTATGGCTCTCCATTGCTCCGCGCTTGGAATATCATATTCAATAATTTCCTGAATGGACACCTCCAGCTCCATTTAGTCTTCATAAAACACATTAGGAAACCCTCCTCTGATGATCAGGAATTTCTGTAACACCTCAAAATCTTCTGTCAGCTTATCCACGATGACTTTTCCTGTCAGCCCTTTTTCCAAATTGTCAAATTTAGAATGATCCATATGGCTTCGTACCAACAGCTTGTGATAATGCTCTTGAGAAAACATTCGTCCCTCCTCATCCCAAAAGGAAGGAAGGCCATCTTCAAATAGTTCTTTAAAAGCCTGTTTGAAGTCATTAACCCTTGAGATCATTTCATTAGCTTTGTCTTGTACTGTCTTCATTAGATGATGTTTATGAATAAACCTTTTTTCCCACAGTACCATTGCTACTCTGTCCTTGACCCCTATATCATGCAATTTTTGGTATGTTACTGAATTTAAGAAATTTAATGCATTCTGAGCTGTGCCAAGGGGTTTCCTCTCCATAGTTTCATTTACTAACTTTAATCTTTGATTAGCCAAGTTGATCAATATACTTTGATCATCAATGAAGTTCAAGTAATGCCTGAATTTAGTAATTTCTACGGATAATGAATCCCAAATTATGTGTTTTTCTCCCTGGAGAAGACCCTTTCCTATGTTCCTTTCTTTCAATTCATTAAATTTCTTCTGTAGCTGATTTCTATCTTGCAATATCTTATTCTTATTTTCATTCACCTTGGCTAGCTCAGATTTGATTTTTTTATTTTCCTCTTTCAATTCTCTTATCTCTTCATCTTTCAGGCTGTCTTGGGACATGAGCACTAGTAAGTCATCTACAGAAAAATCATTTAAGGGTTTTTTCAATATTCACAATAGTTAAGTCCTCATCAGTGGGAGTCTGGCTCATTAGTTCCTCCATGATTTATTTTTCTTCATTCTGATCCCTTTTTAGTCGTGAGATTTGTGCTAGTAACTCATTCTGTTCTGCTTGCCACTTATCCTTTTCTTCTTGTAATTTTACAGTCTTTCCTTTATATTCCATCATATCCTGATGAACCTTGTCCTTTTCCTCCTGTAATGCTAATAATTCTGATGACTGGACATGTTCTGTACTTGGTATTTTCAATTTCTTCTTCAGTAGTTGGAGGGCGTTGTATTTTTCTTCTAGAAGTCTTTTGATTTCCTGAGTGTTACCTGTTTCATTTCCTGAGCTTATGACATCTGCTTGCAGCTTTTTTATTTGAATGGCATTAGCCTTGTTTTCAACCTTCTCATGTTTTAACCGAACTTCCAACTTGTCTACCAAAACTTGTAACTTATTAACTCTCACCATAGCATGCAATAAATTTGACTAAATAATGTTTCCCATTTGTTTATGTAATTGTATTTTATCTGGTACACTAATCTTGTCTAGTATCACTTCCATTTTTGACATCTTCTTATCACTTACCATGGCCAAATTAAAAGTATTTCTTTCTACATCCCGGGTAGAGATCAAGGAAGTCTTTGGATTACTTAGACTTCTTACTTGCAGGAGTAGATTCCTTGTTTCTTCTAGGGACTGCTTTTGCTTCTCCACATAACTAGTCATGAGATCTTCTTTAGACTTGAAAACTGGGCATGATTCTGTATTATCTACACCTTCAAAAGAAAACTGACTCACCTGTACAGATTTTGTAGGAACCAAAGCAACTCTTTTTAAATCATCTGAAATAACTTCACTCAAAACTTTATCATCTTGAAACAATTTGGCCTTATTATGTGAATCATCCTCATCTATTTCCATACTTTCAACATCAGAAAGAATTCTTTTAACCAAAATACTAGAACCATCTGTCACTTGAGATACTGCAACCGGTCTATTGCTTGTATTTTCATCAAATCCTGGAATTTCCATAAAGTGAAATAAATTGGCCACTTCACGTAGACCTTCAACAACTTGGTGGTCAAATGGATTATTTTTATTAGCTTGTTTTCTCAGGGAAATTACATGATAGGGATCATAATTTACCCTTTTCTCTCTTTGAAAATCCATGCTTTTCAACAATTTCTCTATGAACACCAGAGCACCTTTATTTTTAAAAATAAAGGGACCGACTTTGAGAGGGAACTTGATAGTGGAAGATTTCTTAAAAGCCCCAAAGTGTTCTTCTTCTGTATACAATCTCTGTCTCATAAACTCCAATGCAAAAATCCTGGGAGTAAGGAAAGGAGGTAACCTATAAGGTTCTCCAGTAAAACCATATATTCTCAAAACGGTGAAGTCCTTATATAGGAACCAATATCCGACCCTATCCTCAGGTGAGGATTGCATCATGGTTTTCATTTCTTCCAATACCTGGGGTAATACTTCATCAAACAACATCTTGTATGTTTCTGACATGATAGAATTTGCAAATTCAAACATGCTGATTTGCTTGGGCAAATCTGAAGAGAATATGGTACTTAAGAACTGCAATTCGGTGACATTTGAACATAGTAACATGTTTAGCAAATAAGTTTGAAACTTGAAAAACCTGACCTTTGGAAACTCACTCAATTGGAGATGTATAGATTCTGCTAGATACTCGTCTAAACTAAAGACATGAACTGACTGAGACTTAGAACTCATTGAACTCATTTTTAATAGGAAACCCAAAATGACTTCATTGACATGACAATCATCATCTAGACCCAAGACTTGACAGACTAAAGATACAACTAATTAAACTTCATCTCTGAAAATGTGAACATGATATGGCAGAAAAAGACCATCTAGTGACTGACCCTCGTTGAGGATGCTTGACAAGAATTTACAACGAACATCAATTTCGCAATTTTTATACACTTCAGCTAAGATGGACTCGTTTACAGACTCACGACTCTCGGGGTAGTTGTCGGGCAAGTTCAAATTTTCATGGATGGCCTTTACATTAATTTTACATAGTATCCTAGACATAGAATGACTTATAATAACTCTCTCAGAAGAAGAATAGTTAATTGCACACCACTCAGCAAACTCGGGAAAATGCAGGGTCTGATCAACGGTGAAATGGTACAAAAATGATTTACAAGCATTTAGAATGTCATTACCCTATGAATTGTATTTCCATAATCTCTCTTTGCTGACTGATACACTTCCCACAGACAAGAAAGGATCACATACCCCTCTATCCTTGTCAACCAGGCATTTTTCTCTCTCGTTCGGAATACGGTTAAACCCTTGCAAATCTTTCCCTTTATCCATAATACAGACAACAATGGTAATTCAGCGGATGAATTTAGGGTATTCGGGACTTACCAGTTACTGTGGCCGCATATATATTCGAGGTTGACTGTTAAAGGGTGGTGAGCAAGAAATCCTTTTCATTCGTCCGACGCTAATAAAAAATAGTTCTTTAGACAAGTCAACTCTGCTTATATAGGAGCCCACTCCGGAGGCCCCCTTTAGCAGTTTACACCAAACTGCTTTTGCCCGCGGAATGCACCACAAACTGTCGCATGTACTATGGTTTCCATTTCGCTACCACTTTTTGTTTTCAACCACCATGCAACTCCCCGCTCCGGATCCATCAATGACCGTTGATGCATTTTCCCTTTATTTTCTAGTCGTTGGATGAGGCTACACGTACCCATTCCGCCGAGCTTTTCCGTTTTATCGAACGTGTAAGTAGGCGGAGCAGGATTCATGCTGATCGTAGAATTTGTTGGGCTATATTTGTGACCGTTGATCTTCATATCTCGTTGAATACCCCTGTATGTTCTTATCCTCCTGGCATCTTCATAAAGTGGACACATTATAAGCTGTCGATCTCCATTTCTTCGCTTTACGCCATTGGATCCCGTGATAATTCATTGCTTACGCGCCCCTTATCACACTTTCACACCATTATATTTAACCAAAGTTTTCAAACAACCATTATTTCTTCTTTACCATGGTCCCTTCGACCCTCTGCTAGGTAGAGGTGTTAACACCCTCCACTAAGCATGGTCACGATTGTGTTTTTGTGGTAGTCGATAATTTATCTAATATGGACATTATAGCACTTTGCAAGAAGAGCATCACAACCAAAGCCATTGTTAAAATATTCTTTGAGAATGTTTGGGTACATTTTGATCTACCATGAACCATTATTTCATATCAAGATAGTAGCTTCCTCAGTACCTTATGGTCTCTAATAGACACTAATCTGAAAAAATCAAATGCCTTCCACCTCCAAATGGATGGGTAGAGAGAAGTAGTCAATAGGATGATTCTCGGTATCATACGCATGTACAACTCCAAACATCCACCCACATGGGATGAGAGCCTTCCATATATTCATAATAGCTACAATGGAGCCCTCTAAAACTCTATTGACCATGCCCCCTTTTAGGTGCAATTGGGTCTCCATCCATTGGTCCCCATTGATGTAGCTATACCCATTTCATATACACAGGGAAAGTCATCCCATGCTCAGGACAAGGTAGATAAATAATCCAAATTCATTGAACAGATCTAGTACATCCAACAACAGGTTCATGATCTTGTGAAAAAATCCAATGCCAAGTACAAACAACGACATTGCCAACATCGGGTTACACACAAGTTTCAAGTCAGGGATAGGTGTGGTTTCATTTGTAGAAGGAGTGCCTAAAAGGCCCCCATAGAAATATCAAGCCACTCTAATATGGGTCTTAATCCATCACGAACGTTGTGGGTTAGAATTATTTTGAATTAATTATTCCACCTTTAATTGGATTGCACCCAATAATTAATGTGGAATTGCTTTGACCATATTTTCCACCTCTATTGGACACCTCATAAGTGGATGAGCATTTGGACTCTACAAAACTCAATTGAAAATACCTTGAACAAAGTACAATGGATATGATCATGGAAACATAGATGAAGGACACCTTCCAACAGAAAAATCAACTCTACTTGGTCGTCAAAGCAGGGAAACTTCTTCACCAAGGCAAGTGACTCACTAGGAGTTAAATTTAGTAGAAGTTATCCCATCTAATGAGGGATATTGACACAATGGATACCATTGATTCCTAAGTGGGGGAGACTAATCCAGATAGAAATAGGTGGCCACTCACATAGTCCACATTCTCAAAGCACAATTTTCCATTTTGGTATTTTTTTTTTCAGTTTTTTGGGTCTCGATCTTTTGAGGCCCTAAACAACATTTTTTTGGCTCGATTGTAACGCCCCTGGTTTAAAACCCCAAATGATAAATGTAATTATGAAAATGGTTATGAGTGACCATGTGGTAGAACTCATTGTATAGTTTTGATTGTTAAAATAACACTTCAATTGGACATAGATGAAGCTATAACATTGGAAGATTGGGGACTTGTGTTCACCAAAGACAATGAGAGGGGTGAGGAATTATGAATAGCCTATTAATACAATTTTATAACCTTATTTTAACCTTGGTTATTTAGGATAAATCTTGTCATATGTCTGAAATGACCAACTTATAATTACCTTCTTAATTGTTTTCTCTAGTCATTAAATGCATGAGGAAGGTTGGTGGATAAGGTCTATCCATAGAATTATTGAATCATGGGCTTACTGCACCAGGAGGGGATGATGCAACTAGTTGCAAATTTATCCTTACTCCACTCTTCCTCCCTTACCCCATAAATGTGATGGGAAATTCAGGAAGCACACACTCCAATGAAGAAGGGGGGAGGAAATTATCTCAAAAGGAAGAGGACAATAAAAAAATGGTTGTTAAAAGGAAGAGAAAAATAATGTGGGTGGAAGTGATATAGGTTGTAGAAGAAGAAGTTGAAGAAGCCATTGTTGGTCCAGGGAGGAATTCACTGGTTGGACGTAGATCGTGTCCAGAACCATAAGTAAATCCATCCCAGTTGGACTAGTGTGTAGCGGTAGTTGGGATGATGTGAGGCCAGAGTGCCCAATCCAATACCTACACCATTTTTTCTATTGTTGTATTTTCCCTCTTGCATTTGGTTGCACCAATGAAATGGAAATGGGAATGAAATTGGCTTGGTGAAATTCTAGGCACAGAGGACAATGATAGTTATCACTGTTGTGCTAGTAGAAGGAAACCAAGGAAATGAATTTCAAATTTTGTCATGGATTTGGTTGAAAGCCGGTAAATCATGATTGTCAAGTGTGAAATCCTAAGAATATGGAACCTTGAGAGTTGTCTAGAGGTGAATGCATGAGTCTCATCTCGGACGTGGGGTTTCACTAAATATTTACAAGAAGAACTATTTGAGGTTGGGTGGAGCATGGCTTCCACAAAGGTAGTTTCTAGACTATTAAATATTCAGATAAGTGTATGACCTTGTTGACAAATATGAAGAATACATGAATATTTATGAATTATGAAGGAGCCATGTTGTGCATTGTCTTTCATGAATGTTCATGCCATGAGGTTCGGTTATTAGACAAATTCACATGTCATTAGATGAGTACTTGTGCATATACTTGGAACATGAGGAATGGTATGTATGTTCATGTGCATTTAGCCTTAGATGGACATTGGTAGAATAGCTAATAGTTTCCAAAGTTTGTTGTTTGGTTTTGTATGCATGAGGTTAAGTGTTTAGTATGCCTTAAATGGACATTGGTAGACTAGCCAATAGGTTCCAAAGGTTTCCATTCCATTTTCTTGTTGAATGAGCTATGCCTTAATTATGTGCCCTAGAATCTAGTTCGAGAATTTCAAAGGCCTTAAATAGTTCCAAAGGACTTAAATAGTCCTGCAGAGAATAAGGAACAATAATATGTGTTATTTCATGTCCTATTACTTGTTAAAAAAGATAGTACTATTAGCGTGAAATGGATCTATGTCCTGTTGATGTATGGATAATATAAACTCTATTCTGGGATGGATAATGGTTGCGATTTAAATCTATGAGATATTGATGGTTTTCCCCTGCGTTGTTGCCATACCTATGAATAAATATATTTGGATTGCATGAGTTGGTTGATGGAAGGAGAATTTTTTTCGATCATTCAATCTTAGGTGAATTACCTTATCTTCCTTAGAAATTTTATTATGTTTTTGTGGTCAATTGAGGAAATTGGATGCATGCTCTGTGGGCATGTTTCATGTGCGAATTCATGACACAATTCCTTGGTCATCTAACTAGTTATATCACGAGTTATCTCTATTAGGAATATAAAATTAATATTCCCTTGACCATCATAGTCTATTTTTATTTTTCTAGCCTAGGAGGTCATTCCCACTTCACTAGTGCCATGGGGGACTCAACTGGAGGCCACCTACCACTCATTGTGCATGTTTTCATGAGTTTAGGAGCTCTAGGGACCAATCCATATAATTTAGGAACCCACTTTGAGTGCCACCAGCAATGTCCAACAGTTGACCCTAGTCTATTTAGTTATGTTTAGTTATGCTTTGATTCCCATCAGTTAGATCACTCTTAGTCATCCTAGCTCTAGTTTGCATGATTTAGGGGAGGTAGGGTGTATTTTCTCACCTACCTGCATCAGCTAATTGGTTTTGAACTGATTCAATGATCCGAAGTTGCATTAGTGATCTCTAGTGGTGATGTTTTGACACCAAGATAGCTCTAGAGTCAGTCTAGATTGGTATATTCGAATCCTATCTTAGGCATTCAAATTCTCCTATTTGTTACACCATTGTGTTACATATTATTCACTGATTAATGGTTGCAATGATATAATTCCAATTTTGTCTCCATGTGTGTGCAATTTTTCCATGAGTAATTGACCTGTCTTTACTGGATTCTTCTCTCTCTCTTTTGCAACCATCTTTTCTCATTGAATTCATGCAATCCTGAAGACCCTATGCGTCATTAAATTTAACATGGTATCAAAGTGGGTATCCATGCTAGCTTCAAACCTCGGAAAGTTCCATTGATGCACTAGAAGCAATTGGGTTCCACATAAATCCTCATATTCTTTCCGTTCTCCCTCTGGATTATGTACAGAGAAGTCTAACCAGGTGTGATGCACACTGAGAAAGTGCACATGTTGAAGTGGAGAGTGTTTGAATTGGTTTGATTCGAATTGAAGTGTTTTTGTAGGTAAAATGAATATTTTTTGAAGAATTAGTTGTTCTTGAAGCTGTAAGATGGAGAATTCAATAGCTTTGACTCCCAGAATCCTCATACCCTTCAATAATATTGATTGGAGGGCTGATATGGAGATTGTATTGCGCAACAAGGGTTTGTACAGGGTCACCATGGGAAGAGAGGTTGAACCCCAACAACATCTTGAAAAATTGAGGTACTTGAATAAGCTTGATGAATCATTTGGATTCATGTGCATTCACATCTCCATAGAGTTACCCTTTCACCTTGAGGGATTGAGGACACCAAAATAAGTATCAGATAAGCTCGAATCCTTGTTTGGAAATTAGGATGTTCTCATGGTCCATATTCTGGAGAATGAGTTGATAGCACTACATCCCAGTAACTTCAAAACTATACAATAGTTCTTCTCAAAATTTAAATCCATTGTCATGCAATGAAAGAAGTGCAAGATTGATAAGAAGGATGAGAAATTGGTGATCTCAATTTTGAGGAAACTTGGCCCAAAATTCTTAGTGTTTGTATCTACCTTTCACTCTGGGAGACTGAATAATCCTAATTTGATCCAACCAGTAGCCGATAGGTTCACCTTCGACAGGTTTTCCACGGAATCCGATAGGTTCACCTTCGATAGGTTTTCCTCAACATGTTCATCTGGAAAGTTCACATTCGATAGGTTCTCCCTCAACAGGTCTACCTCGAATACAACATACCAACATGCTCTGCGACGTTTGAACTTCTGACCGTTATAACTTATTGTAACTGAACGTAGTGGGTAGTCACCCAAGCATCTCAACATCTCATATAAGCATGTACATTAATTTAATATATCATATTTCTGATCATCATCTGATTCCTCCATCTTTCATGGGAAAGAAGTAATAAATTGGTTCGAATTATTGCATATTGTCTGTGTGTATATTTCTTGTCAACCTAGTGTGTTGCCTGCTTTTCTTTTCCTTTTTATATGCTTCCACCATAACATAAATCGACTCATTCATTCAACTGTTTTCCCCAGTATGCACCTGGGCGCGACCTGGATCATTGGTATGAGAGCAATATCTTGTCTAGAGCTTAAGTTACATAAGCACTTCCATCGAAGTTATTTAACTTATGCCTGTTCAAACATGTTCGCAAACTGAGCAACACAAGTAGACACTTCCTACGAGTTCAAAAAAGATGGCTGAATAAGTATACAATAGACATGCAACTCAGGAGATAGAGAAACTCATAGAAAAAGCACTGGCTCACTAGCAAATCGAAATGTTTTCCTAGTTCAGCGAGATTCTCATGAGAGTCATTGCAAACTTCGGGGAATCCTTGACGCAATCTCATTCCGATAAAATCAGCCCCTTCAAAGTGAAAATGAATCTGGGCATACCGAACCTTGAAGGCAAGATTGACGCGGAATCCATAGAAAATTGGGTACAACAACTGGAAACTAAGTGGTAAATTAGCTCTCCGAAGCGGAAAATATCACCATTTCTTCCTTAAAGATGTCAACCTCCGTACACTGCTGGTGGGAGAATCTATCGACAAATATGGAAAAATAATAATAATAAGAAGACCCCATCGACACATGGGTAAAATTTGTTGAATATGTTTGAAATGAGTTCAACCCGCCCAAGTACCGTAAACAACAGTACAAGAAGTGGCAGCAACTAAGGCAGTGGAAAGACCATTTCATACAGAGTTACACCGACGAGTTCTATTGACTCATGGCTAGACTTGGAATCCAAGAAGAATATAAATTACTTGTCCTGAAGTACATCAGGGGCTTATCCCCATACATTTAGCAAGAGATGGATTTTTTGACTGTTAGCACGCTTGTGGATTCATTTCATTATGGCAACAAGATTGAAGCTAAACAAAAAGGAAAAATACATTTCGTAAACAAGCCAACAGGTCGAACATCCGACAAGAAGTCACCAGCCAACTCCAACAAGTTCAAGAACCCTTCTCAGCCAACCCCACCAAAGCCTGATCACCAAAAGAAGAAATTTCAGAAAAACAAGAGGGATTGCAGCAAACAGAACCCTACTGGGAAATGGTGTGATTATCACAGTTCATCATGGCATGATATGTTAGAATGCAAAGCTCAAAAGACATTTTTGGAAAAATTGTCGACATCCGACTTGTCCGACAAAACCCTAGTAGAATTTGATCCAGATGCATCAACCCTCCTGGATTTGACCTCAACCACTCTGACATCTTTGACCATCGTTGATGAGGAGGAATGAGAATGCTTATTCCATACATGGATATGGGTTCAAAAAAATCCATTACATATGATTGTGGATAATGGTAGCAAGAAGAAATTCATTTAGGAAGATCTTGTGAATAAATTAGGTCTTGTCACCGCTCCAATCCTCAGCCTTACAATATCATTTGGATGAAGGATGGACATGAGCTAAAGATCACACGACAATGTCGACTCTCCTACTTCATTAAGCCTTTTGAATATGAAGTACTCTGTGATGTGGAACCAGTAGTCAATGCCCTATTCAGTAAACCCTACCTATGGGATCGACATAGTACATATCAGTCACGGCCTCAGAAGGTGATTGTAAAAATTCAAAATCAATGGTATGGCATACCAAAGTGACAACCCACATCAACGGTTGCTATGAAATTTTCCAAACAAATAAAGAACTTATCAATCATGCTCACAAGTTCGCATTAATCATGATCAAGCCTCAACATTCCAAGAATACTACAGGAATGAGTCGACTCACCGACCAACACATCTCCCGACAACAAAAATAGATCGACAACATTCTTGAATAACACCAGAACATATTTCAAGCACCAGACGGAGTACCTCTACATTGTCAGGTAAAGCACTCCATTGAACTTGTTCCTGTTTCTTCATTACCTAATGCATATGTTTATAGAAGATCCATTCTCAGAAATGAAGAGATTCTAAGACAAATACAAGATTTGATCGACAAGGGTCATATCCACCCCAACTCCTCTCCTTGTGGAAGTCCAGTCATCCTAGTTCCAAAGAAATATGGGACTTGGCACATGTGTATCGACTATCGGGCTATCAAAAATTTTT
This sequence comes from Pseudotsuga menziesii, assembly GCA_001517045.1. Taxonomy (NCBI): domain Eukaryota; kingdom Viridiplantae; phylum Streptophyta; class Pinopsida; order Pinales; family Pinaceae; genus Pseudotsuga; species Pseudotsuga menziesii. The sequence continues at coordinate 765,494 of LPNX010190713.1, forward strand.
TAGTGAAGAACAAATACCCTATTCTATTGGCTAAAACCCACCAACAAAGCCTCGTCGACAGGCGTTCTCATTTTTTTGATGCCCAACTAGTGCGATCTCCTTGAGCACCCACCCGGATAGGTTTTACCCTTCATGGTAACACCCACAGATTGGATGAAGTCTCACTCGATATGTTCGAGGGATAGATATCGAAACTAAGTTTCCGGTAGTAAGGAGGAGGATCGAGGCATCAATAATTTATCAACATAACTATCAGGTCTAGTAGAGCCATTATGCCTTTGCAGCTCTTTGCTACAGTTCTATCAGCTTGGTGGACCACGTAAGCTAAATCATGAGTGGAATTGTCCTTAGTGCCATCTTCAATGTCGTCAACTGACTGTCGGCTTCCTGTGCTTGCAAATGGAGTTGGTCTAACTGCTCATCCTGGATGATACTACCCCAAAATTGTGTCATGGCCTCTAAGATATTCTTTTCTTCCTGTTCCATCACTTCAAAACATGTTGCGATCGCTTCGATGGAATTCTTTCGCTCTGCAACCTACTCGGGTGGAGTTTCTGGGTAGACCATAGAATTGAGAAGATTGGTGTGTAGCTGGAACTCAGCGATGACCTCTCCCAAATGCTTAGCTTTGGCGACTACATCTAGTTCTATTGTGCTTTCATAGATGTGTTGACAGGCCTCATCAACGACCTCTTCTACCTTGCCTCTAATTGCAATATGTTGCGCATTATTGACAAGCACATGGTTATTCTTCTTTTTCAGATCGATAATCACTTCATTAGCTTTCCTCTTTAGCTCTTCTTGCGTTGTCTTCAGTGTTGCAACCTCTTGCGATTTTGTTGCTGCTAACTATTCCTTTACATGGCACAGCTCCCCAACCTCTGTCTTCAGCTATGTCGCTTCCCCATGTGATTGAAAATACCCTTCATTGAGCTCCTTTTGCATGTCAGCAACTCCTAGTTGGACACCTATTGCATGTGGAATAGGGTCTGGGTCGACAGCTTGTTGATATCCACTGCAACACCCTGCATCTACTGCAAGGTGGATTTCACCTTCGCACATCCTGCGTCGATTGCAGTCAGGGGAACCTGAATGCTCTTGGCCTATGACTCAATGCAAATCGATGAGAGTCCCTGCACAGCGGCACTCTCTGGTGTTGTCTTCACAATGGATTCATAAATAGAATCTAACTTAGCTCTTATTGCGAGAAAACCCTCATGGTGGGACTGGCGCATTACTTACATAAAGACATCAGATGAATCCGTGACAACTTTAATGAGCTGCTGCAATTGAGCTTCCAATGCTGATCTGGTGCTACTTCCTACATCAAACTCCATGCGCCGCTTGGTTTTTCACTAATCCAGGATGCGCTAGGCTTTTGGGTCGGTGTTGGTCGATGACTCTCCATCCGATTCATGAGTACGCTAGCTTTCTTGCACAGGATCTACAAGGGCATCTATTGGTGGTTCCGTTGATACTTCTTCAGCACTAACTGGTTCGTGCTAGTAAGCAGGCCAGTCCTGAACTACGACCTCCACTTCATCATTAGTTCATTTAGAAGACATTGGTAGCCATTTCCTATCAAGGTCTCGTCGCACCTGGATATGAATTAAATGGGCCCCGATAGAGAACCACATGATCCTCTGATATTTTACCATTGATGCATCTGATAGGCACATAATTTTAACTGCTGCGGCTTGTAGCACTTCCCAGTAGAGCCAAAAGTGGATTGCACAATAAATATGCCAACTGGGCTCCTCTACCCACCATAAATTTTGGTATTGTGCACCTTTACACACCTTCACCGCTTCAATAGACATAGGCTAGTAGTCTTTTGGCTCCATCCAAGCCACCAAAGCAATTAGGATCAGTAGCCAACTATAAGATAAATACCTCTCCCCGGCATGAGCTGCAACCACATCCTTCATTAATTGGTTCAACAAGAAGAGGGACCAATTCATTTGGACTCCCTCAGTGCACTGCTGTGCACAAGAAACCACTCTCAAATTGCACTAAACCGACCGATTCCCCCTGATAATTTTACTTACTAGAATGTGCGTTCCAATACGTACCGCCTGCTCGTTGATGCTGTCGATGCTGTATGCACGACCATCCTGATGTAATTCGTATCTCTCCTTCAGTTGTTGAGCGTGCTTCTTGTTTGTTGATGTATTTGTAACTTCAGAATGCAATCATCTATGTATCTTATGTATTGTAACCCGATGTTTATTCCAGGATGTATCTATAATGTAATTGAGGCATGTTGTCATGCTCTGATGTTTCGATCGAGAGAATCAATAATTTAAACAAGTCATGTCAATTCATAGTGGGTAACCCTCCAATTGTCTAAGGGTTAAAGTCCTCGTAGTTCTGGGGCACTAGGGTTATTAGACTCTCCAAGTAGAGGTCATCCCTAGTAGGGTTTTAGTCATGTCGGGATTAGTATAAATAGAGAGCTGGACTCTCTATTTAGAATACATCACTCACACACTCAAGTGTAGTGCATAGTTGAGGAAGTAGAAGACACTCAGGCTAGACAAGAAGAAGATTATTGCTGTCGGGAGTGCATCTTACTATTTTTGGGTTTTACCTTTTGTGCTAATTCTATCTTTGAGGAAGTTGTGGGGTTTTCTCCATTTATGGTTTCCCCGATGAAAAACACTGTGTTCATTGTCTCTTGTGTTTGATTTTTGTACTTGTTGTTCTCTCAGTAAAGATCCTAACATAATGCTAGCTTGAATGTTGAAAAACTAACATCGTATCAGAGCTAACCTGAGAAGAAGGAACTCTGCAGCTGTGGGAAATATGGCTTCCTAGTTTGTGGATCTCTCTCCACAGATTTTCAGCAAAAGTAAGGTGGAATAACTCTCCTCCTTAGGGCGCATCTTTTTGTGGAAGCAGAATCCAATTATGAGGTTTTTCAATTTTGGACCTGTCACTACTGCCGAAAATTAGTGCTTTTCACAGAAGAGGAATTTTTCAGTGAGCCCAGGCCTGGATTGATCTCCTCCCCAAAATCGAAGTTAGGGACAAATTTCAAGGCATTTGGGTGGACAGAACTTTGGAAAAGCAAAACCCTAATTTGCTCTTGAGCTAGCTATGCAGGATTTCAGCTCAAATTTCAGATCCGACATCTTGACCTGGTAAGATCTAAAATATTTTGTATTTCCATTTGAGGTTCTCAGCTAATATGTCTCATCATACCAATCTTGATGAAAATCTTGAGGGAGCTGATAACTTTCGATCTTGGAAGTATAGGATCTCCCTGGTCTTGGAAGAGAATGAGTTAGACTCCTACATCCATGAGGAGGTTCCAGTTCTAGAGGGAGATGAGGCTAAGGCCTTGCATAAGAAGAAGTTGGTTATGGCAAAGAGGATCATTGTTGATTCTATTAAGGATCACCTTATCCCACAAGTGTCATATCTCAAGACACCTAAAGCTATGTTTGATGCCCTAAACAAATTGTTTGAAGGGAAGAACATAAACCGAAAGATGACTCTGAGAAACCAACTGAAGAATGTGAAGATTCAGAATGCAGAGATTGTGATGACTACCTTTATTGGCCTTCCTAGGTCATGGGATTCTTTCATCCAAGGAATCTGTGCTAGAAAGAAGTTAGTCAAATTCAGCAGATTATGGGAAGAGTGCTCTCAAGAAGAAGCTCGGATAGCAACTCGAGAAGAAAATATGGGAAGTGAAGATCAAGCTCTCACGGTACACTCCAAGTCACACTCCAAGTCAACAGGAAGGAAAAATCATCACTTCAGAGGTAAGCAATCTCACAAAGATAACACTAGAAGAGATTTGTCTAGGATCATATGTTATACATGTGATGAAGTAGGACATTATGCAAGGAATTGTCCTAAGAAACCAAATCCAACAAAGAGGAGCAACAAAAGAAGACATCATGCTCATACTGCAAAGGATGATGAACCATCCAAGAAAAGATCCAGATATGAAAGTGAAGACTCTTAAGCGAGGATGAATATTTTTTGATCTTCGCTCTCACAGGTAACATTACTCATGGAAGTGATGATTGGCTCATAGACAGTGGGGCTTCCAAAAACATGACTGGATTCAAGGAATCCTTTGTGAGACTATTAGAACATGAATCATCTCACAAGGTGAATCTAGGAGATGACTACCAATATCCAATAAAAGGTAGTGGGGAATCTTCCTATAAGCTAGACTCTGGAAAGTATCTAACAATGAAGGAAGTATTGTTTGTTCTAGGACTTAAGAAGAACCTCCTTTCCATATCAGCATTAGATGCAAAAGGAATGCAGGTTGCATTCATAGATGGTCATGTCACATACCCCAATTTTGTAAAATAATGTTAATTGTTTTAATTATATTCTTGAGACATTATGTTAAATTTAATGTAAAGTAGGAACTGATGACTCAGCAGAGTCAAAAGAAGTGGAATGTAATTCTGAATATTTTATTATTAATAAATAAAAAATGGAGACAACAGCATTGGGAGAGCTGTTAATAAGAGGTTACTGGTCAAACTGGTGGATGGAACTAGGTGGAGGGAAAAAGACAAGTGGCAGCATCCTCAAACACTTCCTAAGTTGCAGGTGGAAACTTCCCTATAATTGGGGTCATGATCCCCCAAGAAAGTGGGATCAGAGCAGGTGGCTCAATAAATGACAACTAACCCAAAAATACCTAGGCAATCTTTTAAAAGTACCCAATGAATAGAGCTGAGGCGGCTCAGATATTTTCAAGAGAGGAATCATTCAGGTGGAATGATATTCAGGAAATTCATTGGGGAAAAAGGGAAAAACAGTAAGGAAGTTGTTCTGAGGGGAATGCTGCAGTAACTTGGTTTATTACAGCTTGTTAGCTGGGAGAACTTACTGATAAGTTCAGATTTGATACTGAGTTTGAAGACTGGTATTTGACTATTGATGCACCTAGTTCCAGCCAGGGAAACCAGAGCAAGCTCGGGGGTCCTGAGGAGTCGTTGTTTGAGCGCTCTTGAGGAGTTGGTAGGGAGGAACGACCTCCCATTGCTGTTGTTGTCCAATTTTAAACAAGTTTTGTCACTTAACTGTCTTTGTTTTAATAACTGTGAATGGTTTAATGTTATGTTTGTAGTTTATGATATAAAGATTTAACTGGTTTAGTGACGTAAATGTTTTTAGTTTATCAGTAATAGAATCTATTGATGACAAATAAGAACCCATTGTGTTTTTCCACATCTGGGTTTACCAGACTGTACTCCAGCACATGGGTAAAATTATAAAAAGATGGTATGATGAGATTGTAGAATAGTAGATTGTTTCTTTACCTATCATCAGAAGAAATATTTGTTTTACTGACAGTAGCATGTGCTCATAGATAAAACTATTTCCTTGTACAGTATTTTACTTTCAGTAATTCTATTATTTGTAAAAGAACAAATAGAAAAGTATAATAATCGCTCTAGAGTAGGGTTAGACTAGATTTATCTATTGTTACACCATACAATTTCTTCCTTCCAGATTAGAATAACTTCACTATTATATGTCTAATAACAAACTGAAAGTAGGAATAGTTAAATAATGATTAAATCCTACTGTCGAACTAAATTGGTCTAGATTTTATGTATGTTTAGTGATGTAGTCATTTCATTATTTTTCTTCCTTTTATTTGGACTGAGCTCGAACAGTTTCCAGTGCTCTTATCCTATTTTTCATAGATTGCAAATGAATGCTATAAAATAAACTAAATATTAACCATGGAAACATTGGTACTCTCAGGAGAGATAATATCTTTATTGTATTAATAACAATAAACTTCTATTACATACAATATAGGAGTATTATCATTGTTGCACTTAAGGTAATGTTCTTATTACATTAATTACAAACTGGAACTATTTATACTTTCTGTACTACAAGGTAAATAAACAGTACTTAAGAACATTATTAAAATAAAATAAGAATATAAAGACCCTATATAAATTGAAGGGTATAAACTATGTGTTAACACTTACAATTTCTTAATAACTAGTAAGTCAAGGTATAAATCAAGTACAGAATCCTTGACAGTAAATTTATAAAAGAAATATTAAGAGTAAAAATTCAAGTGCATAATTAACAGTAAGCAAATAACAGAGTGACAGAATGCTTGACTTCGAGCTTAACTATATTTATATAAAACATAACTGGAAACCCTCATATTTGCAGAAGCGCAGTGTAATTAATAGTAAGTTTTGAGAATACATTAACAACAGGTTATTTTATAAACAAAGAACAAATTATTATTACTATATATACTTATAAAAGAATCTAAGCAAAGCTAGCAACAAAAATAATAAGTATTCCAGGTAGGGTAACATTGTTATTATAATAAGTAACAATTACTATCCTATTATTTACTGTATAAAAATAATATTATTTGGAAATCACAGTGATGTCTTAACCTACTATTGTTAAACATAAATTTAATATAAAAACCTGTACCCAAGGTTACACTGACAGTTACATAAAGAATATTATTAAAACATTAAGACTTTATAATTCGAAAAGTATAACCAATATAATAATATATATATAATTCTTTGAGTAAATAAATCTCCCAATATATATTATTAATGTACAGGAAAACCCTACCTATTAATGCCATAAATAATTTACAGATAGTAAATGAGGCATATATCAAATTACAGGAATCGGAGGTATTCGAACTCAGAAAGGCCCATAAGGCCGAGCTTACACAATATATATATATATATATTTGTTTTAAAAAGAACACAAGTAAAACTAATTGGTCCAAAACTGTAACTGTAAATAAGATATATTGTAAGAAGACTGTATAGATAGCTTCATATTTCCAAGTTCAGGGTAAAAACCGTACCACAATGAAAGTATACATTGGAGCTCATTAAAAGGAAGGAGTTACACCTCACGGCTATAAACATGTTATACAAAATGAAGCTTATACAGCCTATACAAACAGTAATACATATGTATACGTTACACAGTAAACAAATAAAGACCTAAAACCACAGTCTCGGCTTCAGCCAAAGATCCCATGCTAAACGAAGAGAGGAAACTCTTTTAACAACGCTTAGTTTCACTAAACTGAACCAAGGTAACCGCGAGGGTTACAAACCACGAGGGAAAAACCCATGACTGCCCTAAAGGACCAGCAAGGAGGAAAACACCATGGATAAAACCAGGCTTACCGAGAGTAGCCAGTCGTTGAAGTCTCACACCTTCCACACCAAGGAGAGAAGGCCAACCCTGTAAAGAAGGAGAAGCATAATATTAAAACTTTGCAAACTGCTGTTTATTTAAATTATTTTCTTTTGAAAGAAAAACGAAGGATAACCCTGTACATTACCTTAATTGTTTACGAAAATTTGACCTCTGAAGAACAGCAACACGACCACCACTATGAGGAAAATAGAACCCTTCATTTACAGAAGAAAAGAAGGAGTTCGCTGGAACGAATAGTAACCAGTTACGACGGAGGACGATTCACAGCACCAAGTTAAGGTGACGAACTACACAGTAAAGAGTGCGGGCAATGGGTGCAAATGGCGAAACCCTAAGAGAATCAACACTGCTCAACGTTCAAACAACAAGCTATTCATCACTGTATTTCCCTCACAATGCAATATACGAGCCCATGAGGAGCTTAACCAGCATATTGACTGCTAGCAGACAGTGCAAGCAATGGAGCGGACAAGGAGGTTTTTGCAGAGCGGACAGAGGCCCGAAGGCAGTGGAGGAATGACAATTTAGGGTTTGAGTCAAACCTTTTTAACATGCCAGTACATGGCTAGAAAGAGCCCACGTAATCCTTTTAATAATTGGAATGCAGTGGGAAGGAACATTATAGTTCCACGAACAAGATCTCCAATGATTTTGCAACCCAAATCATATCATGGAGGTTCTACAAGGTTCGACACACCATAGTCAACCGCCTGCATTATAAAATCAATCATGTAAACATTAGAATAATGTTTGGAAAACATTTTAACGTAGAGTTTGCTCATTGTTTGGTTTAACACATATACGTATGGAGGATTGTAATGTTTGTTAATAAGATACAAGAGCAAAGGGAATAATAGTATAAAGACTATAGAATTATAATAATCAAGTTAAGTGATCAATTGATCATGATTATGGTTTTACTCTTGACCTTTATGATAATCCCTTGCATTTAAATTAACAACCCTATTACTAGTTATAGAATCATTTTGTGACAAATAGTCTTTTTGTCAAATTCAAGCTCAAGGGTTATGAAAGATATTATAGAGTCATTATATGATAATTAGCTTTTTTAAGTTAACTTCCTTTGCTTGATAGTATAGTCATGAAAATCATAAAGTGATATTTGAGTATAATAAATCTGGAAATGATCTATAAGTTTACCATCTAATTATTGACCATGGAATAGAAATAGTATCCCAAACAATACAGATCTTTAAATACTAAAGGAAGACTTTAAAAGTGACTTGTATCAATGTAGTAAACCTTTTTCTTGAATCAAGAAAAGTATAAGTTTGGTACTTAAACCTCCTTATCATTTTATAATTTGCAGTTGCCAATTCAATCATGGCGTGATCCAGTAATTATGAACAATTAAAATTAGATCTTTGACGTTGTGACCCTGCCATACTTACTGTGCTAAATAAGAAATATTTATCAAATTTACACTTGCATTTAGTAAGTACATCAAATGGTTCAGTACTTCGTAGAGATATTAAATCCTGCTTTCATGAAGGAAAAATAGCTGTCATCTTTACTAGTAGAATTCAATTTTCTAACAGCAAGATCTTAAAAGGAATCACAGTTAAAGCTTTACCTTTATAAGCTTGAGAAATCTGACTAGCATGTATATTCTTCTACTGAATTAACTTTTGTACAATGAATCTTTATTGAATACTTTAGAAATTCGTTAGCAACACTTGAACATATTACCTGTATATCTATAAGAGAAGGAAAACTTCTGTGTTAGCTCGGAATCTAAGTAAGCCTAGTTTTTCATGACAGTCCCACCTTGTGGTCACAAACAGAAAACCATCAGTAATTGAAAAGAAACTATTTTTTAAAGAAAGGCATAATCAAAAGATCATTCAAATATGAATCTAGTAACGTATAATTAATCAAACAGTTAGTGACTGCTTTTATTGAAATTATGTGCATTTAAAAAATTTTAATTTTTTTGAAAAAAAGTGGGGTTTTGACAGGTCAAGCCATCATGTGGCCAAAAGGAAAGACTATTGATGATGCAGTAGTGATTGGAGAACAAGAAGGAGGATTGTACAAATTGAAGGGCCATCCAAAACAAGCCTTGGTCCATGACATAGTAGAGCCAAGTGAACTTTGGCATAGAAGGCTTTCACATGTGCATTACAGAGCACTACCTATTGCAAGCAAAGCTGTCGAAGGTCTTCCAGAAATCCAAGAAAAACATGGTGGGGTTTGTAAAGGATTTGAAAAAGGAAAGAACACAAAGAAGACATTTCCAAGAAGGGAAAGCAAAGCAAAAGGAATCTTGGAAATCATCCACTTCGATGTATGTTGTCCTATGTTATCAAACTCTCTAAGCGGGTATGCATATTATGTTTCTTTTATTGATGACTTTTCTAGGAAGACATGGGGTTTCTTCATGAAGAAAAAAGATGAAGTATTCAGTAAGTTCAAGGAATTCAAAGCCTTGATCGAGAACCATGCTGAAAAGAAGATCAAGACCTTTCGATTAGATAATGGCGGAGAATTCACTTCAAATGAATTCAAAGAGCTATGCAAAGAATCAGGGATTAAGAGGGAGTTATCCACTCCTTACAATCCACAACAGAATGGGATTGCAGAGAGGAAGAATAGAACTATCATGGAAGCTGCAAGAGCAATGCTTCATGATCAAGATCTTCCTATGCATCTTTCGGCGAAAGCTGCCAGAACAACAGTGTATGTATAGAACTGTACTCCACATAGAGTACTCAAGAACAAGACTCCTGAAGAAGTCTTCTTCGGCAAGAAACCAGAAGTCAGCCATCTCAGAATATTCGGTTGTCCTGTGTACATCCACATTCCAAAAGAGAAGAGGACTAAATTAGATCCTTCAGGAAAGAAGGGTATATTTGTGGGATACTCTGAAAGCTTGAAGGCTTATAGAATATATTTCCCAGCGTACAAGAAGATTGACATCAGTAGGGATGTGACATTTGATGAAGACACAGCTTACAAAAAATCCAGAAAGAGACCTGTTGAAGAACCTGAAGAAGCAGAAGCACCCAGAATTCATGATACAACCATGAATGAAGAAACTCAAGAAGAAGATCGAGAATTTGAAGAACCACAAAGACTTGTAGATCCACCTCTAGAGAAGAATCCTCATAAGAGGAAACCTACTTGGGTACGAGAACTTATCCAAGGTGTGGAAAGATATGGGGCTCCAGAAGAGAATCACAGAGAAAGAAAGAGGACCAGATCCTGCTCTGGGTATGTAGCTTTACTATGTGATTTCATTGATAAAGAACCTTCCAGTTATAAAGAATCGACAGAACGGAAAGAATGGAAGGATGTTGTGATCGAAGAATAACAATCGATCATGAAGAATGATGTTTGGGATGTTGTCCCAAGACCAGACGGGAAGTCAGTCGTAACTTCTAAATGGATCTACAAGATCAAACATGCTGCAAACGGTAGCATTGAAAAATACAAGGCAAGATTTGTGGCTTGAGGTTTCTCTAAAAAGGAAGGAATAGACTATGAAGAAACCTTTGCACCTGTAGCTAGATACACTTTTATCATATCAGTACTCATTTTGGCTACAGTAATGAAATGGAAGATACACCAGATGGATGTCAAGACTGCTTTCTTGAATGGTGTAGTAGAAGAGGAAGTGTATGTAGAACAACCACTTGGTTTTGAGACACATGACATGGAGTCTCATGTATGCAGATTAAAGAAAGCCTTGTACGGTTTGAAACAGGCACCCAGGACTTGGTATGGCAAAATTGATAGCTTTCTATCCAGTTTGGGCTTTACCAAGAGTAAAGCAGATTCCAACCTTTACTACAAGGTTGAGGATGGAAACCCAGTGATGCTTCTACTATATGTAGATGATATGCTTGTAACAGGTATGGATGGGTTGATTGCTGATACGAAGAGAAAGCTTGCTGTCGAGTTCAAGATGAAGGAATTGGGTATGAAGAATTATTTTCTAGGTATGGAAGTGTGGTAGAGTGCAGATAGAATTTCCTTGGACAAGGAAAGTATGTAGTAGAGATCCTGAAGAGGTTTGGGATGATGGACTGCAAGACTATGGCGACACCTATGGCATCAAACTTGAAGGTATTGAGCGATGCTTCATCAAAGTTGGTTGATGCTATGATGTATCATCAGATGATTGGGTCATTGATGTACCTGACGAACACGAGACCAAACATTTGCTTTGCTGTGAACACCTTGAGCCAGTTCTTGACAGATCTGAGAAATGTTCACTTGATTGTTGCAAAGCATATTCTGAGGTACCTAAGGGGTACAGTTGATTATGGGCTCAAGTAGGATGTGAATCAAAGGATTAACCTGGAGGGTTATGTTGATTCAGATTGGGCAGGCAGTGCCATCGATAGGAAGAGCACTTCAAGGTGTTGCTTCAGTATGGGATCAGGTGTGATCTGTTGGTTTAGCAGGAAGCAATCCTGTGTGGCACTGAGTATAGTTGAAGCAGAGTATGTCGTAGCTTGTTCAGCTAGTTGTGAGGCAGTATGGCTGCGAACGCTACTGTCTGATTTATTTGATCTCCAGATGGATGCTACTTGTATACATTGTGACAACCAGAGTTGAGTGACGTTGTCAGAGAATCCAGTGTTCCATGACAACTCGAAGCACATCGAGATCAAGTATCACTATATCAGGGATATGGTGCAGAGAGGAGCAGTGAAGCTCCAGTATGTTGCGATGGAGGAACATATAGCTAATGTGTTGACAAAGCCATTGGCTAGAGTGAAGTTTGAGTACTTCAGGGAGAAGCTTGGTGTTCTCCAGATCGAGGTTTCCTCCAAGGGAAAGTGATGAGTCCCATAGCCATTCTAACATGGTGAGAGGATTGGTTCCTTCCATGGTCAGATGTAAGGGCTGAGCCATTCTGTCATGGTGAGAGGATTTGATTCCTTCCATGTCAGATATGAGTGCTGAGATCCATATCCATTCTGACGAGTAGGTCAGATATAAGGGCTGAGCCATTCTGTCACAGTGAGAGGATTGGTTCCTTCCATGATAGATGTGAGTGTTGGCCATTTTTTCGAGTAGGACAAATGTAAGGGAAACTTCCATTCTGGGAATGGAGGTACTTGGTCAGTTACCAGGAACACTCAGTTCGGGATTGAGAGAGCCATTTTGATGAGTAGTTCATATTTAAGGGCTGAACCATTCTGTCATGGCTAAAGGATTAGGTTCCTCCCATGTCAGATGTGAGTGTTGGCCATTCTGTTGAGTAGGATAGATGTAAGGGCAACTGCCACTCTCCGGGAGAGTAGAGGCACCTGGTCCATCACCAGGTAGCTCAGTCGAGGACTGGGGGATATTCTGATGAGGGTGTAGGATTTAGTTCCTACCAGGTCAGATGTGAGTGCATGCCCTTCTGATGAGGGTGTAGGATTTGGTTCCTACCAGGTCAGATGTAAGTGTAGAGCCTTTCCATCATTATGAGTAGGATGCGATTCTAGTCTGGATGAAAGTATGGAAATATTTCATCATTGTGAGTAGGATGTGTTCCTTCCTGGATGGATGTAAGTGCAGAAATCTTCTATCATTGTGAGCAGGATGCAATTCCATCCTGGATGAAAGTATGGAAATATTTCATCACTATGAGTAGGATGTGTTCTCACCTAGATAGAAGTATGGAAATCTTCCATCATTGTGAGTAGGATGTGATTCCCGCCTGGATGAAAGTGCGAAGTTCTTTCATCACTGTGAGCAAGATGTGTTCCTGTCTAGATGGAAGTGAGTACTATGCCTTTCTAAGGAGTAGGTCAGATGTAAGTGCTGAAGAAGACCTACATGTTGGCTAGGCCTACAACTAGCATGAAAGAAGGCTGGCTCTATAGAACTTCCTAAGATGAGAAGAATCATGAGATAGCACATATGATGATGACCAGATGAGATCTAGATCGAGCTATGATCCAGATCTAGTTATGATGACTCCGAGAGATCCAGATCGAGTGATGATCCAAATCCAACAGTGATGATCTAGATCGAGTGATGATCCAGATCCAGCAGTGATGATCCAGATCCAGTGATGATCCAGATCCAGTGATGATGATCTAGATCGAGAGATGATCCAGATCCAGTGATGTTGTCCCATGATGATCCAGATCCAGTGATGATGTCCCATGATGATCCAGATCGAGAGATGATCCAGATTCGAAGAATGAAGATGACTTGAATATGAAGATGACTTGAAGACTCAGAAGACTTGAGATGCAAATGACGAGATGATCCAGTTGATACAGAGAAGAAGACCAGTGCTGAAAATTGTGTCGAAAGAATACCTTCCTAGTTAAGAGGGAGTGTTGATGTATTTGTAACTTCAGAATGTATTCATCTATGTATCTTATGTATTGTGACCCGATGTTTATTCCAGGATGTATCTATAATGTAATTGAGTGATGTTGTCATGCCCCAATGTTCTGATCGGGAGAATCAATAATGTAAACAAGTCATGTCAAGTCATAGTGGGTAACCCTCTGATTGTCTAAGAGTTAAAGTCCCTGCAATTCCGGGGCACTAGGGTTATTAGAATCTCCAAGTAGAGGTTGGCCCTAGTAGGGTTTTAGTCATGTTGGGATTAGTATAAATAGAGCATTGGACTCTCCATTTAGAATACATCACTCACACACTCAAGTGTAGTCCATAGTTGAGGAAGGAGAAGACACTTGGGCTAGACAAGAAGAAGATTACTGTTGTCGGGAGTGCATCTTACTGTTTTGGGGTTTTACCTTTTGTGCCGACTCTATCTCTGAGGAAGTCATGAGGTTTTCTCCATTTATGGTTTCCCCGATGAAAAAAACTGTGTTCATTGTCTCTTGTGTTTGATTTTTGTACTTTTTGTTCTCTCAGTAAAGATCCTAACATAATGCTAGCTTGAATGTTGAAAAACTAACATTGTCATTGTCTCTTCCTCGTAGATATTGGGTGGGGTTTTCCCTAGCCTTTTGCAGCCCCGTGATCCCTAAAATTATGTCCATTGTAACCACGATTGGGGTATCCAACCATAATGAACCACCATGAAAACATGCCAATAGCTGTTTAACGCATGCATTCGCTTCATTTAGCCTCCTGAAATGGGGCATGTTGATAAGCCCCAGCAACCCAGATTTGTTGAATCCTTGCACCCATGAGTACAGAATACACTCGATGGGTGCACCTGGAACTGAAGGCAAGGACTTGTAGGGCTCATCTACTACACCCTTCAACAACAAAAAGTCGTGGTCCTCATACTTCATGTTAATCAAGGTAGGGATAATTTCCACAGTGCACGTCATCCCTTTCGGCAGCGACAGTGTTTTTGGCTGATACTTCTGAGTTTTGGTTAATCACCGAGGATTTACACTAGGTCACGTGGGAGTGAAATATTCAGGGATATCATTGATGGACACACACCTGGGTGCCAAAAACTCCACAGCTCCCGAAATAGATGGCCTTGTATGCGCAGTTCCCTCCCCTTGCGCCCTAATGGAAATGCACATCTGCCTCTTCTGCAGTGGCGTTGGTCATGGATTTTGAGAGTTCTTCTTTCCCTAGGGGATCGAAGATGATCTAACCGACATACTCATGATCTCTTCCATTATGGCAGTTGGACAGATAGATGAATCCTGCTCACTTTAAATCTCCACAGTGTCAGGGTTGCTCAGCATGCCGCACCACAAAAGCCTCACTCAGCAATCCACCATGCCCCGATTACACACCCTAGATATTGCTCAACAATCTTCCAACTTACTCAGCTCAGCTCTACTCCACTCAACTCGACTAAACTCAATGATGCTTTCATCCCGCGTCCCTCATATTTTTATAACAAATTACGAATCCAGCTTTATCATTGCCAAATCTGCGGTAGTCATCATGACCAAATCCTTCATTAATGACCTGAATCCATTGGAAATCCTGTCATGCTAATGGTCTAATCGACCATAAACATGCATCGCTTTGAGCACCGTCGAATAACTACTCTTAACTATCTACATTTATTGTTGATTTGACCCAATCACAGCCTTGTGGCTGTGGCGGTCTCTCTATCTAACTACACTACCGACTCCTACACTTATGTAACCACTTCCTCCTGGCACACCCTTCTATTCTTTATCTATAGTATCTTTTTTTTTCATTGTGCAGTGCTTCAGGCAGTGCGCCCTTTCGCCTCTGTCCTATAGGGCTTCAAGTGGCTATCATTCACAAGTTTTGGTAGCACCGCTCCATCTAACTACTGCAATTGAACCGCACCACTAGAAGTAATTGAATGAATAAGATACGGGCCTAAATAGTGCATTTGTAACTTACCTAAATGCTTCATGAACTTGCTATCGTACAACAACACCAAATCTCCTTGTGAAAATTGTTTGTTTTTTATGTGGCAGTCATGCCATGCCTTCTGTCGATCCTTCTTGACACGCTGCTAGAAGCCTCCGATGAAGAGGTCCTCTTCCAGTTGGACTAGATGCGTTGCTCGCTCCTCAAGTGATTCTTCATTGAGCATACCAGTTGCTTCGATGATGCACAAACTAGGAACAATGTACTCCATAGGTATGACTGCCTCTTTCCCATATACCAGTTTGAACGGTGTCTGCCCCGTTAGCCTCTTGCAAGTGGTGCGATATGCCCACAGAACTGCAGGAATATTTAAATCCTAGTCATCACGATTAGCATTACATACATTTGTCAGTGCGGTTTCCAAGATTTTGTTGAAATATTCTACTGTTCCATTTTCCTATGGATGATATGGGGTACTTTTCTTATGTTACACCTGCAATTCCTTTGCCAGTGCTTTGACTGTGCGATTGATAAAGTGGCTGCCCTGGTCGCTCATCAGTATACTAGGGCATCCAAACCATGTCATAATGCTTTCAAATATGAACTTTGTTGTTGTTGTAGTGGTGCAATCCACAATTGGTGTGACCTCTGCTCACCTTGTTAGATAATCAGTTGTTGTAATGATGTATCGTGCACCAGTTCACTTCCCCGGTGGGTTGATGAGACCCACAAAGTCCAAAATCCATTTATCAAAAGGTTGTAAAGTTACCTACGGTACAAGCGACATCTCATCTCACCGCGTTGAAAGACATCATAGCTTCACGCATAGTTTGCGGCGTCATTATGCAAAGTAGGCCACCATAGTGCGACGTACAGTACCTTATGCGCAGTATCCTATCCTCCATAATTTCCACCCACAACACCTACATGTTCTTCTGCCAAAATTTTCCCTTGTTCATGAGGTAGAACACACTGTCACAGGATCTCATCAGGTCCAAGTTTGTATAAGTGCCCAGCAATCAACTAAAATCTGAAGCCTTCACTACCAACTACTTCTTTTGATTGGTCATCATATCCTCCAGCGCAACTTCGGTTACCAAAAACTGAATTATCGATACATAATTGTCATCTGCGATATCAACTTGAAACAACTGCGCATCTGACAATCCATCATCAATATTGGTGGGCTCTTCACTTGTTTCAATGTGGGACAGATGATCAGGACCAGCATTCAAGCATCCTGGCTTCACGATTATTTCGAAATCAAATTCCTAAAAGAGAAGTATCCAGTGACATATATTCCCCCCCAACACAAGCTTATTAACCAGATATTTCAAAGCTGAATGGTCAGTGAACTTTTTGAAGTGACCGCCCAAGAGATAGTGCCTAAAATTCTACAGCGCATAGACCATTGCCAACCCTTCTCTTTCTGTGGTCATATAATTCTTCTCAACAAAGGATAACATCCTACTAGCAAAGGAAATCGAGTGATCTAAATATCCTTTTCCTGGTTGCGCGAGTACCACTCCTAGCACAATGGATGAGGCATCAACATGGACATGAAACTCCTTGTTCTAGTCAAGGAACACAAGTATGGGTGTTGAAGCCATCTTGGCCTTCAATGTGTCGAAGCTGTTTTGACATTCCTAGCTCCATACAAATGCGACATCATTCTTTAACAATTTCTCCATGGGGCCAGTAATCACAACATAATCGGGGATGAAATTACGATATTACCCAGTGTGTCCCAATGTTTCTCTAAGCATATTCATATTTGTAGGTGGTGATAGGCTCAGAATGAGCACAATATTCACTGGATCAACCAAAAGCCCGTACTTACAAATGATATGACCCAACAGTATTTGAAATGGTGCATAGAAGATGCACTTATTTGAACTCAATGCGATCTGATGCTGTCGACACCTTTTCAGCATCAAGTGCAGGTTTTCCAAGCGATCCTTGATCAATTAATAGATTGTCCAGTCATCCATATATACTTGCATAAATTTTTGAATAAAATATTTAAATGCAGTGAAGACAACTCGATAGAATACTGCAGGCGCATTCTTCATCCCAAAGGGCATCACTGTGTATTGAAAGCAACCCCATTCAGTGACAAATGGGGTTTTGTGGTGGTCTTCCTTTTCCATCCTTATCTGGTGATAACTAGAAAATCCATCTGTAAAAGAGTACATTTCTTGACCGCCTACTCCTTCAAGAACATCACCGATGAACGGTGTTGGAAAGGGATCATGCAGAAAGCATCATTCAATTTTATTAGATTGACACAGATTCAAAATTCTCTAGTCTTATTGTCTTGGACCACCATAGGGCTTATCCATTCTGATTCTTCAACAGGCTCAATAATCCTTGCATCTAGCATTCGATCAAGTTCAGCCTTGACCCATTCTTTATATCACGGATTCAAGCGATACGACCTCTGTCGCATTGGTTTTGCATCTAGTTTTAACGAGATTTTCATTTCCCCTAGGTCACCCAATATCCCCTTCATTTCTGAGAATTTTTTGGGGAACAGATCATGAAACTCATGCAATAGATTTGTGATCTTTTCCATGGTCTCCTCGTCCCAGTAGTCCCCAATATTGGAAAATTTCAAATTCTCCTCCATCCCAATGTTAACTTTCTTAATCTTCAGCGGTTGAGTGATGGGATCTATCGGCACATCCGGTGTTGCGACGTCTCGACTTCCTTCAGAGTCTGGAATATTAATGTTGTGCAACTCGTCATCATCCTCCAGCTCGCCAAATATGTTATAGCATTCCATCATCAATTTCATGTGGAAATGTGCATGCGGGTCCATAGGATATGCAATAGGGACAACTTTCAAGACTACATCCCAAATGATATGGAGTGCATTATTAACCTCTACATTGGCATCTGCAAAGCCAAAGGTATGCGCAAAGCAAACGGTCAGCTCTTCCCAAGTAGTTATTTCTATACATAGTTCTACTAATATGTACCAAGACCTTAGCTTTTCATCCAATGTGTGAATAAAAGCATGGACCCATTCATCCTTGGGCCGCGATGCCCACATCGTCTGGCATTCCCTCAGATGACTACAAGGGTTATTCTATCCATCATATCTCCTAGTGTGATATACCTCCATATGTATGAAGCGCATAGTCATCAAACCATCAAAACTATGCCCATTCATGAATGGTCTCCTTATGAACTGCCCACCAACGTGCTCGAGTGGCCTTCAATGCTTCCCCTAATGCCACCAAGCGTTGAGGCTTAGATACCTTCGCTTCCAACTCCTCGAGGAACCCCAATAGTTTCGGTAGTCCTTCGTATATTGGTAACTCAATGATATTAGTCACGACATGGCGTAGTGACTATGTAATCAACCCACATTTTATGAGTGAGACTTCATGCATCCGGTTTTGCCAATTTTCCAACGCATCATCAGAATCAGAGGACATAGAGCTAGCGCTGTGCCACCCCAGTTCTCTATCGGTAGTAGGATGGATATAGTCTTCAAAAATATTGTAAACATGATCCTATCCTCTAATGACTTCATCTTTGACAAGTTCTATATATCACCTTTTTTCATTAGGATCCATCGAGGAAATGACTCAGATATCCTGGCTCCCAAATGTCATCAACCGCTTCTTAAAGTTTATCACAGCCATGATGTCATTGGCCCATCCAATTCCTAGCAGCAAGAGATAGGATCACCCTCTATCAATGACTTCAATTACATTAAAATCAACACAAGTCCTCATACCTTCGACATCTACAACTAGATCCGACACACGGCTGATTGGTTGAAATTTGGCTTGATTAGCCAATCTCAGCTGCATTGGGGACCAGACAAGTTTCAGCTCCCCCATCTTCTACCACATCTATTTCATCAGGATATTCACATCTAGCCCAAGATCTAGAATAAATTAATCGACTTCGTACTCCCCAATCTGTATGTTCATCTACATTTCCTTTCCCGTACTTTTCTTCTAAAAAGAATTCACCGTAGAGTCCTGCAACTCTCTATCTGGACAGTGCAACAACTTCTTGATCTCAACCAGAGCATCAAGCTCTCTTTATAGGGATAAACAACTCTTGAATAACTATTGTAAGGTACCATACTACTGTGATGGTCCAGCTTCTAACGAAGAATCAAAAGCAGAAGGCATGCCAAAAATAGGTGTCTTACCAAGATTTCTTCCAAGCGCCTCGCGAGCCTCGAAAAAGGTATCTCTCTCAGTCCCGATATCAAACTGTGCTTTCTTCTTTCCATCCAATCACACCTGTGTTTGTGGTCCATATTATCTAGTCATTGTGCCTCCTCGAGTAACAATCTTGACATCAACATCCTCTATTCACGGTTATGCAAGAATGGTCGCAATCGTTGACCCTTGATTTTGGTTCTCGAAGGAGGCTGGTTCAGGGGTAGATTTTGGTTCACTGGTGGACTCATAGGATGATTTATATTCTAATTTTGTACTAGAATTTTGGGCTGACCTTGATTGTGCAGTTGCTGCTGGTTCTGTATTTAATTCTGGGCCTGGAACTGGTTCTGATTCTGTAATAAAGGAACATTGTCGACCTACCATCGTGCAATTAACTGAGGGAAATTTTCAATAGTATGATCATTCACCACATAGTATACACATTGAAAATGGGGACAATCCCTCTGATAGTGGCCAAATGTCCCACAGTTGTAACATTGGATTGATGCATGACCTCATCCTCCTCCACGATCGAAACCTCCTTTTCCCCTGAATCCTCTGCAGAATCCTCCTTGCTACTAATATTGTGGTTGAGCTACTTGCTGATGATACTGGGGTTGCACCATTTGCTACTACAAGGGATTCGGCTGCTGCTGAATGTAGTGCACTGCTTGGAAATACTACGGTTGTGGCAGAGCCATTGGAGTCTGGTTGTACTGCGGCCGTGACTCAAACTACGCTTGTGGTACAACCTACATCTGGGGTTGCGAGGAAATAAACTGCATCTATGGTGGTGGCGTATACTGGACTTGAGGTGGTGGTTACATCACCTGCGGCTATGGCACCATGCGAATGTCTGCTCTTGAAGCATATCATCAGCTCGACAGTCCTTATCCTCATGGCCAACTGAGTGACAAAAGCTACAGTATAAGCTTGCTCGATTCGTAACCATTTTCTACATGTAGGTATAGTCTTCATGTTGCTGCCCATATACTTGACAAATTCGGCACCACGACACACCACCACAACTCAATGGGTTTGATGCTCTTGAGAGTAGATAGTTCCAAAAGGAAGGATTGTTGGTCACTCCATATGCTAGTTAATTAAAATACTATGCAGAATGCTCAATATAAATTGTCAACCTAGGGAAGTCTTCTTATTTCAAAGATAATTCACATTGTCTATGCTTAAACACTAAGTAGTTGATGAACTGAATAAACTTTCCTACTTATCTATTTAGTCAACTCTCGTAATTAAACTGATCTAAACTACCTATCTAAGAATTCATAATTGCAATCACCTTCCTACAACTTCAATTCAGCAATGAATGATTCATGAAATAAATATCTAGACTTACTTTTGCAATAAGTTAAGTCCTAATTCACCATACTAAATGCAGAATGATCATGACTAGTTTAATACAACCATAATCTGGGAATAGGAAATAATAGGAATTGAACCAAACAAATATAAGCTATAGTCTATCTGAATTAGCAAACCTAATAAAGACAAGTAATTGAAAGGAACTAAGGAAGAGCTTGATTTTTACAGCTATCACACACATGCATAAAGTAAATTAGCCTACATAGTCGACTGTCACACCACATTGCTGCAGCTTGAAGGAAATGCAAATACTGACTATTCAAGGAAACATAGTGATTTAACATTACTGTTGCATCTATTGAAAAAAGAATGCATCTAATGTAACTTCCACACCACACAACCAAATAATCAAAACATATAATTTACCCAGTGATCTATGTGGGAAGGCGAGTCCAACCTTCGAACAAACACGCCGAAACCAACACAAGTTAAAACACAGAGATATGAAGAATCCTGCTCCTTATATTAAAATGGTAGAATGAAAGTACAGTCTCTGATACAGCTCACACAGTAAAATATGATATTATCCAACCCATGAATCCAAATGTTTCCTAGTACTTATAAATCAACAATCATAACCCTCACCCACTAATATGGGGAAGCCATGAAGATCTACAATCTTCAGGCTGCCCTTTTACATGCACTGTTACAGCTGTGGGTGGAATTAAACAAAAAGAGGGAATATAGGAAATTTTGTTACTTGAGCCAATAAATGAATAAAAGAACCTATTTATGCTAGAAATTGTTTCCAGACTACAAGAAAACAAGCCAACATAATCTCAAATATTTCAATAAAACAAAACTGGGTTTTTAGGGTTTTTTAAGGTTTTCTAGTTGTGAATTTTGGTGACAAGAGGGAATTCATTCATAACCTAAATAACAACTAAATCACAAGCATAGAAAAACTGATATGCATAACATAATAACCATGTATCCAACAGAAAATATCACTGAATTTCATCCACAAATGGCAAGCACTACAAGCATAAAGACTTTAAACCAGCAATGAAATTACCAACTGAGTAGCTAAAACAAGCTATAAATGAAGCTAGAGAACAAAATGAAGGGTAAAATGGAGCATATATTTCATAATCAGTTCTTCAAATACATACGAGTCATTTACTTATCTTATGAACAAGTCTGGAGACCTCCTCTAGCCTGCCAAAAAATCGAACCCTTAGTCCTCTTTGTGACATACATTAATACTATCCTTCAAAATTCAGTTAAAGACTAAACCCTAACTGCTTTTCAGCCTACTCATCGAAATGGTTTTATCAAAATAATAATTACAAAAATGAAATATCCTTCAAAACATAACAAATAACTGATTTTGTTAACAAGCCTCATAGATCTTTAGCTGCGTCTGCTAACAAAGCTATCCCTTCTAAGGCTTGGGCCTTTCTCCTAGCCTTCAGTTGCTCTGCTTCCATCTCTGCCATCTTTCTAGTGAGCTCTTCATTTCGTTGTTGTAGATCTTTGATGGTATGTTTTAACATTGTAAACTGTGACTCTGTATTTCTTTTTCTTTTCAATGATTCTTTTGAGACTGCAATTAGCTCTTGATAGTGGCTATTCACCTCATCTAGATCTTCTCTGAGTCTTCTATTGGCCATAACCAAACTATCATTTGTCTCCTGCATATATTCTACCTGATGTTTATATTGCTTTATAGTTCTCTGTAAATTCTCTTTCTTTGAATCAAATGCTTTATTTCCTGCTGTACTTTGCATCTCATTGGGAAGCCATGGAATGTTTAGTCTCATATAGATTTCTTCATCTTCTGGCAGCAATTCTGTAGGAGTCTCATGAAAAATTAGGTTTTCTTTAGTCTCAGTTTTACAGGGAACATTTTCATCAACCATTAGCTTGTTTTCTGAGTGAGAAACCTCTATCTCACCTTCTTGTTGCTCCTTTAACATTTGGCTTCATATCTCTAAAAATACATCAGACAGTTTAATATCAATGAGGGCAGATTCTTTTTCTGATTTCATTGGTCTTTTCCCTTTGCTGTCACCCTTATCAACATCCAGTTTTTCATCAATCACAGTTACCCCTTCTTTATTCAATTTAGGGTTTAGTAATTTCTTCATATTCAGCCTGAGCTTGTTTCTGGGTCTAGTCTTTGGTTTCCACCAAGGAGCAAGTTCCCCTACCATTTTTAAAGTTTTGCCCTGATGGATGACGTAGGCAAATTCCATGACTTTTATATTTTTTTTATTTGGTACTGCTACCCTATCTTCTTGACTGTGAAATTCCTTTTTAGTGCCAACCTTAGTTTTATCAATAACGGGAAGCTTATTCTCCTGCAACAGGTATGTTTCATCCTCTGACAAGACTGTAATTGGACTTTGCTTTTGGACTTTAGTGTCTTCTTCATTACTCGAAAACTTCTCTGCAAGTACAATATTTTCATCAACAAATGTCTCTGTTGATGCATCATCCTGAACATGCTGAGTCTCCTTATTAACAGGCTTTAAATCTTTGCTTTCACTGTCATCTAGATGTTGTTTAGATTCACAATATTCTTTTGTAGGCTCTGCAACTTCCTCTAATTGGACACTGTCTTCATTTTTAACCTTTATTTTTTGTCTTAGTTTTCTGATCAAGGTCTGTCCTTTATCAGCCTGCTTTCT
This sequence comes from Pseudotsuga menziesii, assembly GCA_001517045.1. Classification (NCBI taxonomy): domain Eukaryota; kingdom Viridiplantae; phylum Streptophyta; class Pinopsida; order Pinales; family Pinaceae; genus Pseudotsuga; species Pseudotsuga menziesii. Next base: position 789,177 of record LPNX010190713.1, read on the forward strand.
ATTAGACTATCCTTCTTGACTATTCTGAAACCTTGACCAAAAAAGGAAATATTCCCAAGTTTTTCCTTCTTTCTACAAAACATTGTTGATAATGAGTTTGATAAGTCCATGGTGAAAAATGGACTGTCTAGTATGATCTTGGTGTTCTTTGATTCTGCAAGACATCTTCTGCAGGCTCTTTAGCAAGAAGAAAGGCAGGTTCATCTTTGATTCATTACTGAGGTGTTGAAGGAACCTAGAATGGTATTTAAAAATGAAGGCATACCTTCCTTCACATGTAATATAACTTTGTAAAACCTTGATAGGTTCTACCCATTCAGGCCTGAAGTTATGGATGGGCACACCCTTACCCCAATCTGGAACTCTACCAAGCAGTAGGTACCTTTGTGCATTAAAGGTAAATGGCACTTTCTTAAACCAAAGTTCTCCCTCATTTTTAACCCCTGTTGCCTCAGCCAACAAATATTTGGTCAATTTGAATTTCAAAGTATCAAAATATACAGTATCTTTGTCATAACATTGAGCAAACTTATGGGAGACCTTAGCATTGTATCCATCAATTTTCTTGAAAAATATCAACCATCCTGCATTTTCAAATAGCTCAGCACATCCTGGGAATTTATCTATCCAACTGAGATCAGTGGGCTCGGCCCTATTAGTTTTTCCACTCCTCTTCATTTTCAGTATGGTTTGTAGCACATGTCATTAATCTCACACTCTATTTTTCTTCAAATTTGCACAGTCTTCGCAGTCAATTTATCTTCAAATTCTCACAGTCTGCCCTATCACCAGTTTAGGAAATGCTTTGTGCCAAGTTTCAGTAATTTGACTTAATCACAGATTCAGAGATCTCCAATAGTTCTGCTCTGAACTTTACTAACTCAAATGATGCATATTTAGATATTTTGATTAATATCTCATCATTCAAAGTCTATTGAGTGAGTAAATTCATGTCCTTCTTTAAAATTTTGACATAATAGGATTTATCAGAAAAAACCCCCAAATTTAACAAACCCTATCAAATCTCAAGTGGGATACCTCATCGAAAGCTTAATATAGGCGCTGGAAGTCGATCCCTTGAAATATTAGGTGTCGAATTGCATGTTCCAGATGTCTTCAACCCTCTAGATCGCTTTGAACTGTCACCGTTGGGAAGCCCTAATTCTTCCTTCAACTATCAAAATTTTGATTTTTCAGCAATATGACTCCACCACGATGTTCAATTCCTTTGTAATATTCAGCTTAGGAAACTATTCCCGAAAATTATGCCTCCTTCCACTCACTGTCATCATTTGCTATGAATTTGCATACAATTGCCACGATCTCCCTCACACGATGACCAGACACCTGTTTCCATGATTAGCCTGGAAAGACACGTATCAAATATGCTAATTGATGTGATTAACACCTTATGAACGAAACCATCGAAAAAATCGGAGTGAAAAATGACTATTTTGGCACTCGTGACTTTCCTGTAGCGCGCCAGTGCAATAATTTTGCTCTTGTGCTACAAGAAAGTTCAAACACATAATTTCATGTCATTTAATCACTAATCCAGTTTAAGACTTGGTTTATATGATTAATATTTGATCTTAGTGTCATTAATGAAACCATTAATCAATATACACCTTATAGAACCCTTCAAGAATGAACTCTAAGAAAAATTTATAAAAGCAAGCTTTAAAAAATAGGGAAAAGTCAAAAATGATGAAAACTAAAAGGCATAAACTCAAAATTAACCTTTACACCAAAATTTCCTAGAAGTAAAAATATTAGCAAATTTCCAAAAACATAAACAAAAGTATAAAACTAAGGAAGACAAAATCATGACCTAACATCTAGCTCCTGTTGTGGGATGAAGTCCTCCTTGTGAGGCTTCAAGAACCTGTAGACTAGTGCCTTGTTTTCTGCTACCTACTAATCTGCAAAATTTCCATTGGGTTATGGAGTCCTTATTGTGTTTTACTCACACCGGTATATGCAATGAAAAACTAAAATTCCCCTTAAAAACTGTAGAAATGCTTGAGGAATCGTCCATTAATTGGACTTGACAATTCCTCACCCTCCAAATTCTGTAGGACAAAAGTGTTATTTTCCAAAAACTTAGATACGAGGAAAGGGCCAAACCAGAGGTTGTCAAATTTACCATGTTTTCCTTTTTTCTCTTTCCTGGCATCCCACCTTAAAACCATGCCACCAATTGAGAAAGTGTTGTCTTTGATTTTCCTGTCAAATCTGTCTTTTATCTTCAATCTGTATAACTGTGCCATTTCTTCCACTCTTTATCTGTTCTGCTGCAACTCTATCATCTCATAAATCCTTCTCTGCATATCATTAGGTTCTTCCTGACAATTCTGAAGAAAATTTATCACTGGAATGCCCAACTGAACAGGAAAAACTGCATCTATACCATACACTAATTGGAAAGGAGAAGTTCCAATTGCTTGCTTGATTGTTATTCTATCATCCCATAATGCATATTTTAGCATAGAATCCCATGATCTCTTATTATGCTTTAGCAGTTTCCTGATACTCTGAATGATATTTTTATTTGAGGACTCAGCTAAACCATTACCTTGGGGATAGTAAGGAGTTGAATGTTTCAACAAGATACCATTCTTTTCACAAAATGCTTCCATTACCTTAGACTTAAAAGCTTTTGCATTATCTGTCACTATTTTCTGAGGACACCCAAACCTACTGAGGATATTTTCTTCAATAAATTCCATAATCACCTTATCTGTGGCATTCCTAGTAGGGATAGCTTCCACCCATTTGGTAAAGAAGTCTGTTGCAGTCAAAATCCACCTGTGTTGTCCTGAGGAAGATGGACTTATCTCTCCTATAAAGTCCAGTCCCCATTGCTGGAAAATAGCACTTACTGCAATTGGTTTTAAAGGTAATGACAACAATTTTTGTTTTCCAGCAAACTTCTGACAAGGGATACAAGCTCTTACCTGCTAATATACATCTGTAAACAAAGAGGGCCAATAGTACCCAGCTCTTAAGATCTTGTATGTTGTTGCCTTCCAGTACTTGTGACCTCCACAAGCACCCTCATGAGATTCAAAAATCACTCCTTCAATTTCAGGTTTATCTAAGCATCTAAGTAGAATAACCCCTGGGTCCTTCCACAATAACTATTGTTCCACTAAACAGTACTTAGTAGTTCTTAGCTTTAAAGATCTAGCAACTTTTCTATCTAAATGCTCAGGAGATTGCAAATACAACAGAAAATACACAATGTATGCGTACCATGTGGATGCTGAATAAAAGTCCATAATATTCTCTTTCTCCAACTCTACTTTATTTTCTTCCTGAGCTAGCTCTTCTGCCATCACATGCAGTCCTAAAGCTTGGCAGTTTGATTCAGCCAATAGCTTGGCTAAACCTTGTCCCTTGACTAGTTTGGTAGGTCTGATATCTACATCATACCCCATGATTTTAGCAATCCACCTGCCTATTTTCCCTTCAGTGCCAATGTTACAATCCACCACATTCTCTTCTGAAGACTGTACAACAGGTTTTAGAGGTGTATCATCTTTCGAAAATATTCTTTCTAAAGGTACCAAACCTTTTGGGATGAAATTACCTTTTAGTTCAATGATCTTGTGTCCAGCTATTTCATTTTCAGCAATCTCTTCCACATCTCCATCCTCATCATCTTCCTCTTGATCAATCAGGGAATTAGAAAACTCACGTGTAAGCTCCAAAAATCTTTTAATTTCAATTTCATCTTCAAACACTCTGTTTGTGCCAGAAATTGTTTCCAGGCTATGAAGAAACAAGCCAACACAATCTTAAAAAACTCAATAAAGTAAACTAGGTTTTAGGGTTTTTGAAATGTTTTATTGGTTGTAAATTTGGTGACAAACAGGGAATACACTCATGAACCAAATAAAAACTGAATCATAAGCAAGGAAAGACAGAGATGCATCATACAATTACCAGAATCCAATAGAACATGATAATGAAGTTCATTCACAAAAGACAAGCACTACCATCATATAAACCATAAACCAGCAATGAATTTATCAGTCATGTAACTAAACAAGTAAAAAATGAAGCCAAAACATATACTGAAGGGTGTAAAGGATCATATATTTCATAATCTATCATCAAATACATATGAGAGTTATGATACTTAGCTCACAAGCAAGTCCAAAAGACCTCCTAAAGTCCTCCAAAAATCGAACCATTTTCTCTCTTTCTCATCTACCTAAATACTATTTCTCAAAAAATCAGTTAGGGAACCCTAACTGTCTTCAGCCAAGTCATCGATGGGATAATTGTCATATTACAATTTACAAAATAGAATATTGCTTCTAAAACTTAACAAAAGTCTAACTAATTAAACTATTCCTCAAAAACATAACAAACAACTGACTGACTTAACAAACTCAAAGGTCTTTTGTAGCCTTAGCTAGTAAGGCTATTCCATCTAAAGCTTGAGCCTTCTTCTTGGCTCTCTTTTGCTCCTCTTCCATGTCTGTTAACCTTCTTGTGAGTTCTTCATTCTGCTTCTGTAGGCTTTCAACAGTTAGCTTCAAATCTGCACAATGCAAATCAGTGGTTCTCTTCCTCTTCAGGGCTTCTTTGGACACTGCAGTCAACTCTTGAAAATGCTCATTAACTTCTTGCAAATCCTCCCTAAGTCTTCTGTTTGCTAGGATCAGCCCATCATCCACTTCCTGCATGTAATCCATCTGATGTCTGTATTGTTTAATAGTTCTTTGCAGGTTCTCCTTGTCTGAATCAAAAGCTTTCCCTGTTGTGGTATCTTGTACATCACTGGGCATCCATGGTATATTAAGCTTCCTGAAAATGTCTGCATCTTATTCTAACAGATCTATAGAAATATAAGGAATATTAGGGTTTTCCTGAGTGTCTGTTTCCTTAGGTATAGTTTCATCTATTAACAGCTGGTCTTCATCATAAGAAACTTCAGTTTCTTTTTTCTGTTGTTGTTTCAACAGTTCATTTCTTAATTCAACAAATATTGCAGATAGCTAAGTCTCGTTGTGACTTGAATATTCTACTAACTGCAGTGACCTTTTTCCTTTTGCAGGATGAAGAACTGAACTTCTTACAACTACTTCTTTCTTCCTTTTACTACTCACTTTGTCAATCTTTGGTTGTTCATCTGAAGAAACATCATCAAGAACAGTCACCTCTTTGGTATTCAAGCTAAGGTTAAGTAGTTTTTTCATACTCAACCTTAACTTATTTCTTGGCCTGGTTTTAGGCCTCCAAGTTGGGGCCAATTCTCCCATCATCTTCAAGCTTCTTCCTTGGTGTTTGACTGTAGAAAACTCCATGACTTCAACCCTGTTCTTCTTTTTCCTAGGTCTGACTGTCTTGTTTTCCAGAGTGGAAAATTCCTTACCTGTACCAACCCTAGCTTCAGTTTTGGCAATGGATTCATCTTCCTCTAAGACATAACCTTCATCCTCTAATAGGATAGTGATGGGGCTTCTTTGCCTGATCTGGATGCTTTCTTCTTTTATAGCAATCTGCTCTGTGACAACAATCTTCTCCTTCATGACAGCTTTTGTTGTTGCCTTATCCTACACAAGTTGATCCTCCTTTTGTGTAAACAGTGAATATTTACCTTTACTGTCAGCTGAAAACTTTTGAGGTTCATTGTCATCCTTCAAGGGCTCTGGTGCTTCTTCAATTTTAATCTCTTTCTTGTCTTCAACTTTGATTTTCTGACCTAGTTTCCTAACTAGGGTTTTCCCCTTATCCACCTGTTTTTTGGTTTGCTGCTCCTCTTGTTTGATTTGAAAACCAGACCAGAAAAGAAAATACTCCCATGTTTTCCCTTCCTTTTGTAGAGCAGTACTGATGATGAGCTTAATCAAACCATGGTGGAAGATGGATTGTGAAGTATGATTCTGATGTCCCTTGACTCTACTTGACATCTTCTATAAACTTTTAAACAAAAAGAAAGGAAGACTCATTCTGGATTCCCCCACCAAATGCTCTAAGAACCTAAAATGGTATTTGAAGACATAGGCATATCTTCCCTCATAGGTGATATAACTTTGTAGGATTCAAATGGGTTCCACCCATTCACTTTTGAAATTTTGAATCAGTATTCCTTTGCTCCAGTCTGGGGTAATGTCTGGTAAAAGGTATCTTTGGGAATTAAAGGTGAAAGGAAACTTTTTAAACGACATTTCACCTTTATTTCTGATTCCTATAGCTTCAGCAACTAGATCCACTGTCAACTTAAACTTTAGAGTGTCAAAAACCACCATGTCCTGGTTATAGCATTGTGCAAATTTACAGGAGACCTCAGTGTTATAACAATTGATCTTCTTGAAAAAATCTAACCAACCAGCATTCTAAAAAAGTTCTGCACACCCGGGGAATTGGTCAATCCATTTTAATTCAGTGGGCTCAGCCCTATTTGTTTTGCCACTTTTACCCATATGATTTCAATGGCTGAATTCTATGTACTTCTTGGGTTCTGTCAATGACCTAACAACTGCTTTTTCCTCCTCAAGCCTCTAAGGTTTTGATAATCAGCTTTCCTCAATCTTCCTTGACCGTTTTCTTTTTTCTTTTTTAATGCAGGATAAGCTTTACCATAGGTTCAAGTGATTTAGGTCACAGAGTGCTCCCCACTCTTCACTAAAACTGCTGGTGAAACTAGCTATCATCCCAGCTGCTCATTTAGATACTAGACCATCTCCAAAAAGTATAACAACACCTGTGTATTGTAGTGATAATGAGAGCACCTTATGTCTTGTTTATTTTCTGTCCCAACTTGGATTTAACAACAAAACCAGTTATCTTTCTAGCATGTAATCAGACTAGGTCTTCAAGCACTTGATATGATCAACTCACTTATTGTATTAGTTACAAGTAACCATTGAATCCATGAAACCTTGGTCACTACAGACTGTACAGCTCTTCACATCACCACATTTTCAGGCTTTAACAAGGTCATGATCAATAAAAACTGCTATTTTTCAACTAGTCACTCACTAATACATCTAATATCATCTTAGACCAATATCTCTTCGACGGGAATGCTGTTAAAAGCATATATTAACGTTCTCCTTAACCAATTTTAACAAAGCAAGCTTTTACTATGAAATCCCCAATTTAACGGTCACTATTAGGCTATCGTGGAATACCTTATTCCTGCACTGCTGCAGACACTTAAAATGAATGCCTAAGCTGTCTGATTGTCCAATTTAGCCATACAAGTGTCTTCATGCATCCAATTTGATTCCAGATGGCGAAACCAGAAATCCCTAAATGCTCTCTAAAACGGTGAAAACCCTAACTCCCCTTCATAACTGCAGCTTTCAGATTTTGGGCAAATTTCTTAGCTCCACTTAGTCTCTAGCTCTGTAATGCATGAATAAAGAACTCCTTTCCCTTCAATCCAGGCTCGTTTTTCCACCTGTGGCGATTCATCCAACTCTCACTAATGATTTGCCACGATCTCTTTCCCTCTGTCAAACGCACCTGTTTGCATGATAATTACTGGAGCAACACGTATCAAAATCCTTAAATCATGAGATTAGTCACTTAGGAATTGAAATCATGCAAAAATTCAGCTTAAAAAATGGTGCTTTTGGCGCGCGCGATATTTTTGTAGCCCCGCTGTGTTAATTTTTCATGGTTGCGCTACAAGAATAATTTGAATTCAATTTTGGCGCAATTTTAATCATTTTTTTCACTTTGCATGAGGTTTAAGTGATGTTTAAGTGATAACTTTGCTGATGATGTGATTTGTTAATCCATTATTCAACATAATGACCTTTAGAACCCTTGAAAACCTAAGGAGGAAAAACCATAATAAAAAGAAATCTAAGTAAAAAATCCAAATTTCAATTAAAACCAAAACTTTTCCTAAAGTAAGCAAATAAGAAAATTGAAGCATATGAGCAAAACTAAAGATAAAATCACAATCAACATATAAATTTAAAAGAAACAAGTTCATGACTTAACATCTGGCTCCAGCTGTGGGATGAAGTCCTCCCTGTGAGGCTTCAAGAACCTGTAGACCAGTGCCTTCTGTCTGCTATCTATTTGTTTGCAAAATTTCCATTGGGATATGGAGTCTTTATTATGCTTCACTCACACCAGTGTGTACAATGAAAAGTGAAAATATCCTTATAGACTGTAAAAATGCTTGAGGAATCGTCCATTGACTGGATTGGACAATTCCTCACCTTCCAGGGACTGCAGGACAAAAGTGTTATTTTCCAGAACTTTAGATACTAGGAAAGGGCCAAACCAGAGGTTTTCAAACTTACCATGTTTACCTTTTTGCTCTTTCCTTGCATCCCATCTCAAAACCATATCACCAACCAAGAAAGTGTTTTCTTTGATGTTCTTGTCAAATCTGCTTTTGATTTTCAATCTGTACAACTGTGCCTTTTCATCCACCTTTTCCTTGCTCTGCTGCAACTCTATCATTTCATAAATTCTTCTCTGCATATCATTTGGCTCCTCCTGAGAATTCTGGAGAAACTTCATTACTGGGATTCCCAATTGAACAGGGAAAACTGCCTCTGTACCATATACTAACTAAAAGGGAGAAGTTCCAATTTCTTGTTTCACTGTTATCCTATCAGCCCATAATGCGTACTTCAGCATTGAATCCCATGATCTCTTGTTATGCTTGAGCAACTTCTTGATACTCTGAATGATGTTCTTATTTGAGGATTCAACCAAGCCATTACCCTGGGGATAGTAAGGAGTTGAATGCTTCAGTATGATTCCATTCCTTTCACAAAAGGCCTCCATTGCTTTGGACTTGAAAGCCTTTGCATTGTCTGTTACTAATTTATGAGGACAACCAAATCTACTAAGAATTTTTTCTTCAATAAATTCCATGATAACTTTGTTTGTAGCATTCCTAGTAGGGATAGCTTCCACCCATTTGGTAAAGAAGTCTGTTGCAGTCAGAATCCATCGGTGTTGTCCTGAGGAAGTTGGGTTTATTTCTCCAATAAAATCTTGACCCATTGCTGGAAAGGAGCATTAACTGCGATAGGTTTCAAGGGCAAAGACAACAATTTCTGTTTTCCATCAAACTTCTGACAAGGGATACAGGCTCTTACTTGCTGATAAACATCTGCAAACAAGGAGGGCCAATAATATCCAGCTCTTAAAATTCTGTATGCTGTTGTATTCCAGTACTTGTGCCCTCCACAAGCACCCTCATGAGATTTAGAAATCACTCCTCCAATTTCATATTTGTCCAAACATCTGAGTAGGATACCCCCTGGGTCCTTCTAGAACAACTGCTCTTCTACTAGACAATACTTAGTGGCTTTAAGCTTTAAGGATATAGCAGCTTTCCTATCTAAATGCTTAGGACATTGCAAAAACAACAAAAAATAAACAATGTATGCATACCATGTTGATGATGAATAATAATCCATGATCTTCTCTTTTTCTAGTAATGCTTGATCTTCTTCCTAAGTTATTTCTTCAGCCATAACATGCAATCCCAGAGCTTGACAATTTGATTCAGCCAGCAGCTTGGCTAAACCTTGTCCCTTGACAAGTTTGGTAGGTCTGATCTCTACATCATACTCCATGATTTTAGCGATCCACCTGCCTCTTTTTCCTTCACTATCAGGCTGTGTTAACACATCTTTTACAGCAGCATTAGGTACAAATGAAATAACTTTAGAATGCAGCACATAGATTCTGAAAAATTTTAAAGCCTTTACCAGAGCATAGGCCTATTTTTCTAAGATATTGTATTTCAGTTCAGAATCTCTGAGAGTTTTACTGAAGAATGCAATAGGCTGCTCCAGTCCTTCTTTATTCTTCTGTAATAAAACAGTTGCTATTGTATCTTCCGATGCAAATGAGAATGTAAGAAACTCTCTGGTAAAATATGGGCTTACTAATACAGGAGCTTTAGTAAGAGCCACTTTAATTTTCTCAAATGCACTCTTTGCCTCAGTGGTCCACCTGATTTCTTGATCCTTTTTCAGCATGGCTGTGATCTATTTTATAGTTTCAGCAAAGTTGGGTATAAACCAACGTAGAAAATTGATTTTACCAATGAATGATTGAACATCCTTTTTACTCCTTGGTAAACTTATCTTCAATAGAGCTTTTACCCTTTCAGGATCAATTCTTATGCCATCAACAGACACCAAATGACCAAGCAATTTACCCTCCTGTACAGCAAAGTGTGACTTCTTTGGATTCAAGGACAGGCCAAATTTTCTACATTTCAGGAAAGTCTCCTTCAAATGCTTCAAATGTTCATCATCTGACTGTGAGAAAATAGTAATATCATCCAAATAGATTACCACAAACTTGTCCTTTTCTCTGATAAATGCAATATCCATAGCCCTCTGGAAGGTAGCTCCAGCATTCATTAGTCCAAAGGGCATCTTGTGATACATAAAAGTTCCCCCGGGGATTGTAAAAGTTGTCTTCTCCTTATCATCAGGATGCATAGAGATCTGATTGTACCCTGAGAAACCATCAACCATAGAGATCCTCTGTGCCCCAACTACTTTATGCAATATTTGTTCAATCTTAGGCAGAGGGTAGTTATCTTTTAATGAAGATCTGCTCAAATTTCTGAAGTCAACACACAACCTGATTTCTCCATTCTTTTTTTTGACAGGAACCAGATTAGCCACCCATGAAGAATACCTGAGAGGCACTATGATCTTTGCATCCAACAACTTCTTTACTTCTTTTTCAATAACAGGAAACAAGGCTGGATTAATCCTCCTTAGTTTCTGATGAAAAGGCTTGACATTTGGTTTTAAAAGGACCTTATGCTGTATGATTCATGTATCATAAGTTCTTAGTTCCTCATAAGACCATGCAAAAACATCTGCATGCTCCTTTAGCAGTTTGATATACTTGTTTCTTTGTTCAGCTGTAAGTGATTTAGAAATTTTGACCATTTTAGGATGTTCTGCAGAACCAATATTACACTCTACCACATTCTCTTCTGAAGACTAAACAATAGGATTTGAAAGTGTATCATCCTTTGTAAATATTGTTTCTAGAGGTACCAAACCTTTTGGGATGAAGTTGCTTTTAAGTTCAATAATTTTATGACCTGCTATCTCATCTTCAACAATCTCATCCAACTGTTCATCCCCTTCATCTTCCTCTTGATCAATCAGTTAATTTCAATGTCATCTTCGAATACTTTCCATTTCTTTACATTATCAGGTACACATGGTCTGTACCTCACCTCTATGGGATACCTTAACTAAGTGGTCTTGGGAATTCTGAAGTGTGTGGTAGCCAAGGCCAATGAATCTGTAGTCTGATTATGGTCTCTTGGAATATGAATGATGTTAAATGCTACAAAATAATTTTCCAGCATATCCCATACCTCATTCCGATAGACTTTCAGCAAACCTTGCTTCACTTGATAGTTGCTCTTTACCTGCTAAACAACTAATTCGGAGTCGCCAAATGCAGCAATCTGTTGAATGCCCAAATCTTTAGCCGCTTTTAATCCCAGTAGCAAAGCTTCATACTCAGCAGTATTGTTTGTAGTAATAAACTCCAACTTATACATGAGCTTTATTGTTTCACCTCTAGGGGATATGAGAAGAACCCCTGCACCTGCACCTTCCTTACAAGAGGAACCATCAAAATATAATTGCCACAGTTCATCCTCTTCTTCTCTGCTGCATTTTACTGGCTGTTCTTTCTCAACTTGTAACAAACCAGCAGTATTGTCTTCTTCACTGAAATGTAACATGCAAGTACCAAGGTCTTTATCAATAGCATAGAGTGGATGATTGGTAGGGTTCTTGTCATCTGTCACAATGTAAGCAAACTGCAGCTCTCTGTACAACCTTCTGTTTTCTCCACCAAACACAGGAATGGTAGCATATGATAGATCCATTTATAAGGTCCCACCAACCTTCTTTTCCCAAGACCTAGAAATAAGTAACCCAAATTTTGGTGTAATACCAGCTACCACAACATCCATGATCACACTTTTCATAGGTAACTGAGCTAGGCTGACAACCATGTCCTTTATTACACCTAAACACTTCACTTCTTGGGAATCAAATGCATACAAATCATGATAAGGCTTAGTGATACTCAAACCCAAAGCCTCCATAACAGCCTTTGGCATCAAATTGTGTGAAGCTCCCGAATCTAACAAACAATTGTGTATCATCTGTTCATGGACTGTCAAGGTGATATAGAATGGAGGAGAAGCACTTGCTTCATTTTCAGTCTTTTCAGCCAGGGCTGATCCAATAAAAATCCCAGGGTTTTCTTCTTGCAAATTTACTGTGTTTGAAATAGGCTGATTGCTTGTGGGTTTAAGCATCTTAAGAACTTATTCTTTATATGAAGTATTTTTCATCAATTCAGTTAAAGGTACAGGAATCTTTAACTTTCCTAATTCATTCTCCAAACTGAAATTCTGGACAGTTTTATTTACCTCTTCAGTCTCTGTGGTCTTCTTTGGTTTATCTGAAATTTGTCTCTTCTCGGTCACAGGATCAGATGATTGCTTAGCAGGGACAACTGCCTTCTTTTTTGGGACTTGTACCACCTATTTTGGACCTGACCTCAAATTCACAGTGTTCTTAAGCTCATTCTGACAGACAGCAGCAGTTACAGTAGTCTTTTCCAGCTATGAATCATCCTCTGTTTCGAACATGTCAGCATCATAATATTCTGCATTGAGAAATTCTTCCTTGGTGACAAAACCCCTAGACAATCCTTCTCCAAAATGATTCATATCTTGGTCAGTTTCTTCAAAAATCAGCTCATCATCAACTTCTTCCTCATCAGCCACATTGTTCTGAAGAGGTGGTGGCACCCTTTGATCCTCATTTTCTCTCCTTTCTCGCTGGATATCATTATTCCTTCGTTCTCTAGGCATAAAACGGGGAACAAATTGCCTTCTAAATTGATTCTGATTATTAGGATTTCGTTCACCTTCTGGAATAGGCTTGCTGGAATTCTTCTCAAGCTCTAATTTGTTCAACTTTGCAGTCAGAATCTTCACCAATTTATCCATTTCATCAATCTTCTTTTCAGCAAAAAGAGAAGATGAACCTCCTGGAGCTACTTCCTTTTGTCCTTTTTTGTCATACAGCTGCTGAGTTGTTTCCTCCTTCAATCTATTTGAAGCCAGTATATTAGATTCTACCTCCAATGCTGTATCCTGCATATTCAGTAAAGAAACAGGTCTCCTTTGTCTCAGTAGTAAAGAAAATTCATGGTCAAAAGCATTTGCATATGTCAGTTTAGCAGAAGTTTCAATAGGATTTATTTCTGCAAGAATTCTACTGTACATCTTGTTAAACCTCTTTGAGAAGTCTGCAACAGTTTCATCCTTTTTTCTCCTAAGAGCACCAAACTCAGTTATGTAGTAAGTATGGTCTTTGGTGTCACCCCATTGTCTCATGAAGAGATCACGAAGTTCTTCAATAATGGTGATGGAATTAGCAGGCAGCTCCCTGAACCATTTCCTTACATCTCCATCAAGGCTCTGCACAAACACTCTCATCCATACATCCTTGGCTTCAATATTTTGGTTATCAGCATAACTAAGAAAAGATTCCCAATGTTATTCAGCTGTGGTTTCCCCCTGTCCATTAAACCTAGGAAGATATTTTTGGTAGTCACCCACAGGTAGTGCACTTAAAGGCTGAGGTAATACCAATGGTGCATATCTGGCTGCAACCATCCTATCCATCATGTCTATGGGCTGATTTTGGGCTGCCATTTTTGGACTGACTGATTTTGGTGATGAAGAGGTTTGGCTAGTACTTGGATGAAAAGTATTTTTACCTACTTTCAACTAAAAGAGAGGTATCTTACCAGGAGAGGCAGTTTTAGCTTTTCTGAAGGATTGAGGATTGGTAAAGATTTGGAAACTGCTGTCAGGAATTGTTGGTTTTACCCAAGGTGAAGTGTCTTCTTCTTTCCTTAACACAGATGAAGCTAATGAACCATATAACTGGTCTGGGTCAGATAGGGAGGGTAATGACTGAGATCTTCTAATCTTTCTTGCTGTCCTCAATATCTGTTCAGGGTCTGAAATACCCACCTGCAATGGTGAAATAGGTCTATTCCTGGTTCCCACTCCTCTAGTAGCCACTGTGTCAAACTTGGTGAAAAATAGCCTTAAAGATGTGTTGGTTTAAGTTCATCTCTTAAAACCAGTAAAACTGATAAGTATCCCAGGGAAAATATGTCTTCAACTTCGTTCCCCGGCAACGGCGCCAAAGATGTTTGTGCCAGAAATTGTTTCTAGGCTATGAAGAAACAAGCCAACACAATCTCAAAAAACTCAATAAAGTAAACTAGGTTTTAGGGTTTCTGAAATGTTTTCTTGGTTGTAAATTTGGTGACAAACAGGGAATACACTCATGAACCAAATAAAAACTGAATCATAAGCAAGGAAAGACATAGATGCATCATATAATTACCAGAATCTAACAGAACATGATAATGAAGTTCATTCACAAAATACAAGCACTACCATCATATAAACCATAAACCAACAATGAATTTATTATTCATGTAACTAAACAAGTAAAAAATGAAGCCAAAACATATACTGAAGGGTGTAAAGGATCATATATTTCATAATCTGTCATCAAATACATATGAGAGTTATGATACTTAGCTCACAAGCAAGTCTAAAAGACCTCCTGAAGTCCTCCAAGAATCGAACCATTTTCTCTCTTTCTCATCTACCTAAATGCTATTTCTCAAAAAATCAGTTAGGGTTGAAACCCTAACTATCTTCAGCCAAGTCGTCGATGGGATAATTGTCATATTACAATTTACAAAATAGAATATTGCTTCTAAAACTTAACAAAAGTCTAACTAATTAAATTATTCCTCAAAAACATAACAAATAACTGACTGACTTAACAAACTCAAAGGTCTTTTGCAGCCTCAGCTAGTAAGGCTATTCCATCCAAAGCTTGAGCCTTGTTCTTGGTTCTCTTTTGCTCCTCTTCCATGTCTGCTAACCTTCTTGTGAGTTCTTCATTCTGATTCTGTAGGCTTTCAACAGTTAGCTTCAAATCTACACAATGCAAATCAGTGGTTCTCTTCCTCTTCAGGGCTTCTTTGGACACTGCAGTCAACTCTTGAAAATGCTCATTAACTTCTTGCAAATCCTCCCTAAGTCTTCTGTTTGCTAGGATCATCCCATCATTCACTTCCTGCATGTAATCCATCTGATGTCTATATTGTTTAATAGTTTTTTGCAGGTTCTCCCTGTCTGAATCAAAATCTTTCCCTGTTGTGGTATCTTGTACATCACTGGGCATCCATGGTATATTAAGCTTCCTAAAAATGTCTGCATCTTCTTCTAACAGATCTGTAGAAATATCAGGAATATTAGGGTTTTCCTGAGTGTCTGTTTCCTTAGGTATAGTTTCATCTGTTAACAGCTGGTCTTCATCATAAGAAACTTCAGTTTCTTTTTTCTGTTGTTGTTTCAACAGTTCATTTCTTAATTCAACAAATATTGCAGATAGCTTAGTCTCAGTGTGACTTGAATCTTCTACTAACTACAGTGACCTTTTTCCTTTTGCAGGATGAAGAACTAAACTTCTTACAACTGCTTCTTTCTTCCTTTTACTACTCACTTTGTCAATCTTTGGTTGTTCATCTGAAGAAACATCATCAAGAACAGTCACCTCTTTGGTATTCAAGCTAGGGTTAAGTAGTTTTTTCATACTCAAACTTAACTTATTTTTTGGCCTGGTTTTAGGCCTCCAAGCTGGGGCCAATTCTCCCATCATCTTCAAGCTTCTTCCTTGGTGTTTGACTGTAGAAAAATCCATGACTTCAACCCCGTTCTTCTTTTTCCTAGGTCTGACTGTCTTGTTTTCCAGAGTAGAAAATTCCTTACCTGTACCAACCCTAGCTTCACTTTGGCAATGGATTCATCTTCCTCTAACAGATAACCTTCTTCCTCTGATAGGATAGTGATGGGGCTTCTTTGCCTGATCTGGATGCTTTCTTCTTTTATAGCAATCTGCTCTGTGACAACAGTCTTCTCCTTCATGACAGCTTCTACTGTTGCCTTATCTTGCACAGGATGATCCTCCTTTTGTGTAAACAGTGAATATTTACCTTTACTGTCAGCCGAAATTTTTTGAGGTTCATTGTCATCCTTAGAGGGCTCTGGTGCTTCTTCAATTTTAATCTCTTTCTTGTCTTCAACTTTGATTTTTTGACCTAGTTTCCTAACTAGGGTTTTCCCCTTATCCACCTGTTTTTTGGTTGGCTGCTCCTCTTGTTTGATTTGAAAACCAGACCAGAAAATAAAATACCCCCATGTTTTCCCTTCCTTTTGTAGAGCAGTACTGATGATGGGCTTAATCAAACCATGGTGGAAGATGGATTGTGAAGTATGATTCTGATGTCCCTTGACTCTACTTGACATCTTCTGTAAACTTTTAAACAAAAATAAAGGAAGACTCATTCTGGATTCTCCCACCAAATGCTATAAGAGTCTAAAATGGTATTTGAAGACATAGGCATATCTTCCCTCACAGGTGATATAACTTTGTAGGATTCTAATGGGTTCCACCCATTCACTTCTGAAATTTTGAATCAGTATTCCTTTGCTCCAGTCTGGGGTAATGTTTGTAAAAGGCATCGTTGGGCATTAAAGGTGAAAGACAACTTTTTAAACCACATTTCACCTTCATTTCTGATTCTTGTAGCTTCACCAACTAGATCCAATGTCAACTTAACTTTAGAGTGTCAAAAACCACCATGCCCTGGTTATAGCATTGTGCAAATTTATAGCAGACCTCAGTGTTATAACCATTGATCTTCTTGAAAAACTCTAACCAACCAGCATTCTAAAAAATTTCTGCACACCCAGGGAATTGGTCAATCCAGTTTAATTCAGTGGGCTCATCCCTATTTGTTTTGCCACTTTTACCCATCTGCTTTCAATGGCTGAATTCTATGTACTTCTAGGGTTCTGTCAATGACCTAACAGCTGCTTTTTCCTCCTCAAGCCTCTAAGGTTTTGATAATCAGCTTTCCTCAATCTTCCTTGACCGTTTTCTTTTTGTTTTTTAATGCAGGATAAGCTTTACCACAGGTTCAAGTGATTTAGGTCACAGAGTGCTCCCCACTCTTCACTAAAACTGCTGGTGAAACTAGCTATCATCCTAGCTGCTCATTTAGATACTAGACCATGTCTAGAAAGTATAACAACACCTGTGTATTGTAGTGATAATGAGAGCACCTTATGTCTTGTTCATTTTCTACCCCAACTTGGATTTAACAACAAAACCAGTTATCTTTCTAGCATGTAATTAGACTAGGTCTTCAAGCACTTGATATGATCAGCTCACTTATTGTATTAGTTACAAGTAACCATTGAATCCATGAAACCTTGGTCGCTACAGACTGTACAGCTCTTCACATCACCACATTTTCATGCTTTAACAAGGCCATTCTCAATAAAAACTGCTATTTTTCAACTAGTCACTCACCAATACATCTAATATCATCTTAGACCGATATCTCTTCGACAGGAATGCTGTTAAAAGCATATATTAACGTTCTCCTTAACCAATTTTAACAAAACAAGCTTTTACTATGAAAGCCCCAATTTAACGGTCACTATTAGGCTATCGCGGAATACCTTATTCCTGCACTACTGCAGACGCTTAAAATGAATGCCTGAGCTGTCCGATTGTCCAATTTAGCCATACAAGTGTCTTCATGTGTCCAATTTGATTCCAGGTGGCGAAACTAGAAAGCCCTAAATGCTCTCTGCAACGGTGAAAACCCTAACTCCCCTTCATAACTGTAGCTTCCGGATTTTGGGCAAATTTCTTAGCTCCACTTAGTCTCTAGCTCTGTAATGCATGAATGAAGAAATCCTTTGCCTGCAATCCAGGCTCGTTTGTCCACCTGTGGCGATTCATCCAACTCTCACTAATGATTTGCCACGATCTCTTTCCTGCTGTCAAACGCACCTGTTTGCATGATGATTACTGGAGCGACACGTATCAAAATCCTTAAATCATGCGATTAGTCACTTAGGAATTGAAATCATGCGAAAATTCAGCTTAAAAAACGGTGATTTTGGCGCGCGTGATATTCTTGTAGCGCCGCTGTGTTAATTTTTCATGGTTGCGCTACAAGAATAATTTGAATTCAATTTTGGCGCAATTTTAATTATTTTTTTCACTTTGCATGAGGTTTAAGTGATGTTTAAGTGATAACTATGCTCATGATGTGATTTGTGAATCCATTATTCAACATAATGACCTTTAGAACCCTTCAAAACCTAAGGAGGACAAACCATAATAATAAAAAATCTAAGTAAAAAATTCAAATTTCAATTAAAACCAAAACTTTTCCTAAAGTAAGCAAATAAGAAAATTGAAGCATATGAGCAAAACTAAAGATAAAATCACAATCAACATATACATTTAAAAGAAACAAGTTCATGACTTAACACACTCTCCATTGCTTTACATTATCAGGTACATATGGTCTGTACCTAACCTCAATGGGATACCTCAACTGTGTGGTTTTGGAATTCTAAAATGTGTAGCAGCTAAGGCTAATGAATCTACAGTGTGATTATGGTCTCTTGGAATATAGGTAATGTTAAAAGCTACAAAATAATTCTCAATCATGTCCCATACCTCATTTCGATAGACTTTCAGCAAATCCTATTTCACTTGATAGTTGTTCCTCACCTGCTGAACAACTAATTCGAAGTCGCCATATGTAGAAATCTGTTGAATGCCTAAATCCTTGGCAGCCTTCAATCCTAACAGCAAAAATTCATATTTAGCAGTATTGTTTGTAGTAATAAATTCTAATTTATACATCATCTTTATTGTTTCACCCCGAGGGGATATGAGAAGAACCCTTGCTCCAACACCTTCTTTGCAAGATGATCCATCAAAGTATAATTGCCAAAGCTCATCTTCCTATTCCTTGTTGCATTTAACTGCCTGTTCCTTTTCAACCTGTAACAAACCAGCAGTATTGTCATCATCACTAAAATGTAACATGCAAGTACCCAAATCTTTATCAACAGCATACAGAGGATGGTTGGTAGGGTTCTTGTCATCTGTCACAATATAGGAAAACTGAAGCTCTCTGTACAGCCTTCTGTTTTCTCCTCCAAACACAGAAATAGTAGCATATGATAAATCCATTTGTAAAGTTACACCAACTTTCTTTGCCCATGACCTAGAGAGAAGTAACCCAAATTTAGGTGTAATATCAGCTACCACCACATCCATGATTACACTTTTCATTGCTAATTGAGCCAAACTGACAACCATGTCTTTAATCACACCTAAACACTTTACAGCTTGTGAATCAAATGCATATAGATCATGATAGGGTTTAGTTATACTCAGACCTAAAGCCTCCATGACAGCGTTTGGCATTAAATTGTGTGATGCTCTTGAATCTAACAAACAATTATGTATCATTTGTTCATGGACTGTCAGAGTAATGTAAAATGGAGGTGAAGCACCTGCTTCATTCTCAGTTTTTTCAGCCAAGGCTGATCCAATAAAAATCTTAGGATTTTCTTCTTGCAAATTCACTGTATCAGAAATAGGCTGATTGTTAGCTGAACCGATCATTTTAAGAACTGATTCTTTGTAAGAAGGATTTTTCATTAGTTCAGTAAAATGCATAGGGATCTTTATTTTGCCTAATTCATTTTCCAGATTAAAATTCTGCACAATTTTATTTACCTCTTCAACCTCCATGTTCTTCTTTTGCTTTTTTGGAATTTGTTTTTTCTCTGACACAGGATCAGATTGATGCTTAGCAGGTACAACTACCTTCTTCTTTGGGTTTTGTACTACTTGTTTTGGGCCTGACCTCAAATTCACAGTCTTCTTGGGTTCATTTTGATAGACATCAGCAGTTACAGTAGTCATTTTTAGATTCAAATCATCCTATGTTTCAAACATATCAGCATCATAATATTCTGCATTTAAAAACTCTTCTTCAGTGGCAAAACCTTCAGTCAACCTTTCTCCAAAATAGTTCATATCCTGATCTGTGTCTTCAAATAGCACTTCTTCATCAATCTCTTCTCCATCAACAACATTGTTTTGAAGAGGTGGAGGTACCCTTTGATCCTCAGTCTCTCTCCTTTCTCACTGAATATCATTATTCCTTCGTTCTCTAGGTATGAAACGATGAGCAAATTGTCTTCTGAATTGGTTTTAATTGCTAGGGTTTCTTTCACCTTCTTGAACAGGCTTGCTGGAATTTCTTTCTAGTTCTAACTTGTTTAATTTTGCAGTCAAATCTTCACCAACTTGGCCATCTCATCAATTTTGCCTTCTGAAGACTGAGATGTAGAAACCCCCGGAGCTGCTTCCTTCTTACCTTTCCTATCATACATCTACTAAGCTGTTTCCTTCTTCAATATGTTGGAATCCAATATGTTAGACTCCACCTCTAAAGCTGCATCCTGCATATTTAGTAAAGAAATCGGTCTTCTCTCTCTTAGTAGTAAAGAAAATTCATGATTGAAAGCATTTGCATATGTAAGTTTTGCAGATTTTTCTGAAGGTTTTATTTCTACAGGTATCCTGCTATACATTTTATTGAATCTTTTTGAAAAATCTGCAATGGTTTCATCCTTCTTTCTCCTAAGGGCTCCAAACTCAGTTATATAATAAGTATGGTCTTTGGTGTCACCCCATTGTCTCATGAAGAGGTCCTGAAGCTCTTCTATGATGGTGATTGAATTAGCAGGCAGCTCCCTAAACCATTTTCTGACATCTCCATCAAGGCTCTGCACAAACATCCTCATCCATACGTCCTTAGCTTCAATTTTCTGGTTATTAGTATAACCGAGAAAAGCTTCCCAGTGCTCTTTAGTTGTAGTTTCTCCCTGTCCATTAAACCTAGGCAAGTATTTCTGATAGTCACCTCCAAGCAGTGCATTCAAAGGGTGAGGCAAAACTAATGGTGCATATATGGCTGCAACCATTCGGCCCATCATTTCTATAGGCTGATTTTGGGTTTCCATTTTAAGGCTGACTGACTTTGGTGATGGAGAGATTTGGCTGGAACTTGGCTGAAAAGGGGTTTTACCTACTTTCAAATGAAATAGAGGTATCCTACCAGGAGATACTGTTTTAGATTTTCTGAAAGATTGAGGATCAGTGAAAACTTGAAAGTTACTGACAGGAATTATAG
Organism: Pseudotsuga menziesii; assembly: GCA_001517045.1. Classification (NCBI taxonomy): domain Eukaryota; kingdom Viridiplantae; phylum Streptophyta; class Pinopsida; order Pinales; family Pinaceae; genus Pseudotsuga; species Pseudotsuga menziesii. The sequence goes on from LPNX010190713.1 coordinate 810,360, forward strand.
GCTTTAACCAAGGTGAAGTTTCTTCTTCTTTTCTCAAAACAGATAAAGGTGATGAACCATCCAACTGATCAGGGTCACATAGGGCTGGTAATGATTGAGACCTTCTAATCTTCCTTGCTGTTTTCAATATCTGTTCTAGGTCTGAAACACCCAGCTACAAAGGTTAAATAGGTTTGTTTCTAGTGCCAATTCCCCTAGTATCCATTGTGACAAACTGGTGAAAAGTAGTCTTAGAGATATGCTAGTTTAAGTTCATCTCTTAAAACGAGTGAAATGATAAGTATCCCAGGGAAAAATATGTTTTCAACTTCATTCCCCAGCAACGGTACCAAAGATGTTTATGCCAGAAATTGTTTTCAGACTAAAAGAAAACAAGCCAACATAATCTCAAATATTTCAATAAAACAAAACTGGGTTTTTAGGTTTTTTAAGGTTTTCTGGTTGTGAAGTTTGGTGATAAGAGGGAATGCATTCATAACCTAAATAAGAACTAAATCACAAGCATAGAAAAACTGAGATTCATAACACAATAACCATGTATCCAAAGAAAATATCACTGAAGTTCATCCACAAATGGCAAGCACTACAAGCATAAATACTTTAAACCAGCAATGAAATTACCAATTGAGTAGCTAAAACAAGCTATAAATGAAGCCAGAGAACAAACTAAAGGGTAAAATGGAGCATATATGTCATAATCAGTTCTTCAAATACATACGAGTCATTTACTTAGCTTATGAACAAGTCTGGAGACCTCCTCTAGCCAGCCAAAAAATCGAATCCTTAGTCCTCTTTGTGACATACATTAATACTATCCTTCAAAATTCAGTTAAATACTAAACCCTAACTGCTTTTCAGCCTACTCATCGAAATGTTTTTATCAAAATAATAATTACAAAAATGAAATATCCTTCAAAACATAATAAATAACTGATTTTGTTAACAAGCCTCATAGATCTTTAGCTGCCTCTACTAACAAAGCTATCCCTTCTGAGGCTTGGGCCTTTCTCCTAGCCTTCAGTTGCTCTACTTCCATCTCTACCATCTTTCTAGTGAGATCTTCATTTTGTTGATGTAGATCTTTGATGCTCTGTTTTAACATTGTGAATTGTGACTCTGTATTTCTTTTTTTTTTCAATGCCTCTTTTGAGACTGCAATTAGCTCCTGATTGTGGCTATTCACCTCATCTAGATATTCTCTGTGTCTTCTATTGGCCATAACCAAACCATCATTTGTCTCTTGCATATATTCTACCTGATGTTTATACTGCTTTATAGTTTTTTGTAAATTCTCTTTCTCTGAATCAAATGCTTTATTTCCTGCTGTACTTTACATCTCATTGGGAAGCCATGGAATGTTTAGTCTCCTATATATTTCTTCATCTTCTGGCAGCAATTCTATAGGAGTTTCATGAAAAATTAGGTTTTATTTAGTCTCAGTTTTACGGGGAACATTTTCATCAACCATCAGCTTGTTTTCTGAGTAAGAAACCTTTATCTCACCTTCTTGTTGCTCCTTTAACATTTGGCTTCATATCTCTAAAAATACATCAGACAGTTTAATCTCAGTGAGGGAAGATTCTTTTTCTGATTTCATTGGTCTTTTCCCTTTGCTGTCACCCTTATCAACATCCAGTTTTTCATCAGAGGAGGAGTCATCAATCACAGTTACCCCTTCTTTATTCAATTTAGGGTTTAATAATTTCTTCATATTCAGCCTGAGCTTGTTTCTGGGTCTAGTCTTTGGTCTCCACCTAGGAGCAAGTTCCCCTACCATTTTTAAAGTTTTTCCATGATGGATGATAGCGGTAAATTCCATGACTTTAGCTTCTTTTTCTTTGGTACTGCTACCCTATCTTCCTGACTGTGAAATTCCTTTTTAGTGCCAACCTTAGTTTTATCAATAACAGGAAGCTTATCCTCCTCCAACAGGTATGTTTCATCCTCTGACAAGACTGTAATTGGACTTTGCTTTTGGAATTTAGTGTCTTCTTCATCACCCAAAAACTTCTTTGCAAGTACAATATTTTCATCAACAAATGTCTCTGTTGGTGCATCATCCTGAACAGGCTGAGTCTCCTTATTAACAGACTGCAAATCTTTGCTTTCACTGTCATCTAGATGTTGTTTAGATTCACAATCTTCTTTTGCAGGCTCTACAAATTCCTCTAATTGGACACTGTCTTCATTTTTAACCTTTATTTTTTGTCTTAGTTTTCTGATCAAGGTCTGTCCTTTATCAACCTGCTTTCTATTAGACTTTCCTTCTTGACTATTCTGAAACCCTGACCAAAAAAGGAAATATTCCCAAGTTTTTTCTTCTTTCTGTAAAACACTGTTGATAATGAGTTTGATAAGTCCATGGTGAAAAATGGATTGTCTAGTATGATATTGGTGTTCTTTGATTCTGCAAGACATCTTTTGCAGGCTCTTTAGCAAGAAGAAAGGTAGGTTCATTTTTGATTCATTACTAAGGTGTTGAAGGAACCTGAAATGGTATTTAAAAATGAAGGCATACCTTCCTTCCCATGTAATATAACTTTGTAAAACCTTGATAGGTTCTACCCATTCAGGCCTAAAGTTATGGATGGGCACACCCTTACCCCAATTTGGAACTATACCAGGAAGTAGGTACCTTTGTGCATTAAAGGTAAATGGCACTTTCTTAAACCAAAGTTCTCCCTCATTTTTAACCCCTGTTGCCTCAGCCACCAAATCTTTGGTCAATTTGAATTTCAAAGTATCAAAAGATTACAGTATCTTTGTCATAACGCTGAGCAAACTTATGGGAGACCTCAGCATTGTATCCATCAATTTTCTTGAAAAATATCAACCATCCTACATTTTCAAATATCTCAGCACATCCTGGGAATTTATCTATCCAACTGAGGTCAGTGGGCTCGGCCCTATTAGTTTTTCCATTCCTCTTCATTTTCAGTATGGTTTGCAGCATATATCAGTAATCTCACAGTCTATTTTTATTTAAATTTGAACATTCTTGGCAGTCAATTTATCTTCAAACTCTCACAGTCTGTCCTATCACCAGTTTAGGAAATGCTTTGTGCCATGTTTCAGTAATTTTCCTTAATCACAGATTCAGAGACCTCCAATAGTTCTGCTCTGAACTTTACTAACTCAAATGATGCATATTTAGATATTTTGATTAATATCTCATCATTCAAAGTATATTGAGTGAGTAAATTCATGTCCTTCTTTAAAATTTTGACATAATAGGCTTTATCAGAAAAAACCCCCAAATTTAGCAAACCCTATCAAAGGTCACGCGGGATACCTCATCCAAAGCTTAATACAGGCGCTGGAAGTCGATCCCTTGAAAGGTTAGGTGTCAAATTGCACATTCCAGCTGTCTTCAACCCTCCAGATCACTTCAAACTGTCACCACTGGGAAGCCCTAATTCTTCCTTCAACTGTCAAAATTCTGATTTTTCAGCAATATGTCTCCACCACGACGTTCAATTGTTAGTGTACACAGGGTACTCCCAAAAGACCAAACACCAAGAACAACCACTTCACACAAATAGATCACAGATCAATACACCAATGTTTTTCATGTGGTTAAAACCCTCGAGAGGGAAACAGTCCACGGCCCTAGCTAAATAGCTACTTGGAGCAATTTATTATGCAAAAGAAAGAAAGTTACATGAGCTTCTCATAATCGATCAACTAGCCAAGGACCCTCTATGCTCTTTAAATAGAGATCATAGACCAGTCGGGTGTTAAGCCACGGATCAATGGTAGGTACGATCTAAGAGAAGTTGAACCATCGGATCACTCTATGTCTAGAACATATCGTGACTGTCGGATTAGAATATTTACAAATGCATACTAATGCATACTAAAGAAACACACTTTTACCTAACGGATATATTACACAAGTTGATCTTAACTAACTCCTAAGTGTCTAAATATCCTAACATCCCCCCTTAAGAACAACTTGGGATAGGATTGAAGGATTTACAAAAGTGACACTATTAGGAGAAGGAAGGAGGCATTAGAGCCTATCCCCCCTTAAGGACACATTCATGAACTCCTAACATAGACCGAAGTTTAGAAAACTTTGCTTCTATAAGAGACTTGGTGAAGATGTCTGCAACTTGATCATCTGTAGGGAAATAGAGAACTTCAATAACACTATCATGAACAAGATTTCTGATGAAATGCATGTGTAGCTCAATGTGTTTGATGCGTTGATGTAGAACTGGATCTTTGGCAAGCTTGATGGCACTTTGATTGTCACACCAAAGTAGAGTAGGTTGTTGCTGTTCGAATCCAAACTCTGAAAGGATCTGTCGAAGCCATAAAGCTTCCTGACTGGCATTAACTGCGGCTCGATATTCTGTTTCTGCTGAAGAAAGAGAAAAAGCTTGTTGTTTCTTACAAGCCCAAGTGATAGGTCCAGATCCCAGACTGAAAACATAACCTGCAGTAGACTTCCGATCATCAGGATCACCAGCCCAATCTGAATCAGTGAAACCAACCAACAAAGGTTTCCCCCCTGTACTGTAATGAATCCCAAATTGAATTGTACCTTGAATATATCGAAGTATTCTTTTTGCTGCTTTCCAATGACTTTCATGAGGAGTTTGCATATAACGGGCAACATGACGAACGGCAAAGGAAAGGTCAGGACGGGAATGAGTCAAGTATAAAATACTACCAACAAGCTGATGATACACGATGGCATCTACTTCAGGGGAAGTACAAGTGGTAGAAAGCTTGACTCCAGAATGGAAGGGAGAAGGGGCTGGTTTACAATATTCCATGTGGAAGCGACGAAGAAGGTCACAAGCATACTTAGACTGGGAAATAAATATTCCTTCTTTGGTTTGCAAGACTTGGAGACCAAGAAAATAATGCAAATGTCCTAAGTCTGACATTTCAAAATTTTGCTTAAGACTGGATTTCACATGGGTTATAAGGTTAGGGTCACTACCAGTAAGGATAAGATCATCAACATAAAGAACAAGTATGATGAGATGGTTTCCTTATTTCTTGGTATATACATTGGGGTTAGAATGCCATCTAGAAAAACCAGTGTCAAGGAGAAAGCTATCCATTTTGGCATACCAAGCTCTAGGAGCTTGCTTAAGGCCATATAAGGATTTCTTAAGGAGATAGACAAGGCTAGAGTTATTCTGAACATATCCAGGAGGTTGTTCCATGTAAATTTCCTCATGTAAATCACCATGTAAGAAGGCAGACTTGACATCCATTTGATGGACTTCCCAGTTATGTAAGGCTGCAAGGGAAAGAACAAGGCGGATGGAGTTCATTTTTACTATAGGGGCAAAGGTTTCATTGTAGTCAATCCCTTCAACTTGGGAAAAACCTTTGGCAACTAACCTTGCCTTAAGTCATTCAACACTTCCATCTGATGCATACTTAGTTCTGTAGACCCATTTACATCTGACAAGTTTTCTTCCTTTTGGAAGAGGAACAAGATCCCAAGTATCGTTCGCCATTAAGGAACGATATTCTTCATCCATAGCTGCATCCCAATCTGGATTTCCTGAAGCTTTTGCAAACATTTCTAGATCATCATTCTCAGAAACTTGAGCCAAAAGAGAAGAGGCTCGCTGAAACTGAGAACGTGTTTGACGTTGATCTCTAGGATCACTGGCAAGATCACCAGCTGCTTCACATGTTGAACGGACCCATCGAGGAAGTATTGGTGTTGGTGCAATTGGAGGAACATGAGCAGGCGGAGGTGGATTTTCATCCTCACTATCATCATCAGAAACTGGAGTTGGAAACCTGTCAAGGAAGCTGGAAGAAGAAGAAGAAGAAGAAGACGCAATCGTCGAATCAGGCTCGCAGGCTAAAGATGGCACACCCGCCAAGTTAGGCTCGAAGGCCAAGATATTTTCATCAAATTTAACATCTCTTCTAATGATTATATCATGAGAATGTGGCTGAATAAGTCTATAACCTTTTACATCTTCAGAATATCCAACAAATATGCACTTTTCACTTTTAGGCTGTAATGCTTTCCGTTTTTCATCCGGAATGTGAGCCCATGCTTCACAACCAAACACACGAAAGTGACTTACATTTGGTTTAATTTTACTCCATGCTTCTTTTGATGTTATATCCTGTAAAACTTTAGTGGGTGTGCGATTAACTATGTAATTTCCACAATTTATGGCCTCAGCCCAATATTGAAGACTTAGTCCCTTAGATTGGATCATACAATTAGCCATTTCTTTTAAAGTGTGGTTGTTCCTTTCAGATACACCATTTTGTTGTGGTGTATATGGAACAGTGTGCTGTTGTTGGATTCCTTGTTTAGTGCAAAAAGTAGTGAACTTGTTGTTAACATATTCTCCTCCATTGTCAAATCTTAACTTAATAATTTGATGACCAGATTGTTTTTCAACAAGGGTCTTATAGGCCAAGAACATGTTAAATACTTCACTCTTAAGTTTTAGGAAGTAAACCCAAGTGTGTCTGGAGTAGTCATCAATGAAAGTTAAGAAATATTTGAAACCAGAAAAGGAAGCAGATGGAAGAGGACCACACAAGTCACTATGCACAAGCCCCAATGGAACCGAGGCGTGCCAAGAGGCACGTTTGTCAAAACTGTCCCGATGATGTTTTCTGAGTACACAACCGGAACAAACACCATCCTTGCAAGATACCAGCGGAAGACCAGTTACCATATTGTCTTTACATAGTTGTTGCAATGAGTGATAATTTAAGTGACCAAATCGCTCATGCCAAAGTTTGCTCAAGTTATCACTATGAGCAACAAAAACTGAAGGAAAAGGTGATGACCCAAAGTTGTTAAATTTGTACAACCTGGTAATATCATCAACAGTTACAGTAGCAAGGATATTTTGAGGATTTTTAAAATCCTTGATTACAACTTGGTGAGGTGTAAACGTCACAGTTTTACCTTCACCTGAATGAGTAATTTGATAGACTGATAACAAATTGCAGGAAATTTTTGGAACACATAATATATCACTGAAATGGCCATTTTCTACTGGGACTGTTCCAGATCCTACAACACTTAGAGATCTATCATCACCAACAAATATGTGTTTGGTGTTACATTCATGCATAGTAGAAAAGATGGCTTTATCCTTAGCCATATGATAAGATGCTCCAGAATCAATGAGCCATTCATTTGAAGTAGAAGAAGAAGATGCAGTATAAGAGTAACCAGAGGCACAAAGTGCATGTCCATGAGTGTTAGATTCTAAAGACGAATCTAGGCTGATGTGGTGCTTCTTCATTGCTGCTTCCAAGGTTGCCATCTTCTTAAAACATTTAGATTCATCATGATTATCTTTCCCACAAAAATTGCAATGATGCTCAGTCTTCTTTCCTTTTTGCTTGGATCCTTTGTCATTTTTTAAAGAAAGAGTTGACTGAGAGGGTTTGGGACCCTTGTTGTTTGGCTTATTATTGCGAGAATTTTGTTTCTTGGGAGGCTTATACTTTTCTTTCTATTGGGACAATAAGGCTTTCTCAGATGTATCTGCATTGTTAATTATTCCAAGATGAATGAGATTATCTTGCTCTCTAATTAAGGAATCACAAAAGGATCCAAGGCTAGGCTCTTGATAGCTAGCTACAGGCAAGGATTATTTCATGGAGTAGAATGTAGATACAAAAACTGAATATGCAGGTCCAAGTTTTGAAAGAATATGATAAATACATTGTTTGTCTTCTTTCTTAATCTTGCATTCGGCACATAATAGTCTAATAGTTTTATACTTCGATAAATAGTCTTGAATGCATGAAAAATCATTTGGATTCAAGGAAAGCAACTCATTCTCAAGTTGATGACTCCAAATTTCATTGTGTTTACCAAACACAGATTCCAACTTTTCCCAAGCTTTATCAGGTTCATCAATTCCAGATATGTGGAATCGCAAATCAGTAGAGATTAACATCCCAATCAATCCACGAGCTTCATCACATCTATTTTCCCATTAATTTTTCTTATTATGATCAGTGGGTTCTGTTTCTTTCCCTGAGGTTATCCTGAAAAGTCTCCTACTTCGCAGAACATCCTCCATACGATATTTCCATGAGAAATAGTTAGAACTTGTAAGTATAATATCACAAGGGGCGGCCATACTGTAAAATAATGGCTGAAAAAATAGAAACTAACTGTCTGGATGCAAATAGCTTGAAAACATATGCGGTTTTAAAAAAAACGGCACTTAAAACTAATTTCGGATGATGAAGTTATGCTTGATCAAAGAAAATGTTGAAGATGTCCCAATAGTGACGTGGCAGATATTAACTTGACCAACTAAAAAAATAAGCCCCATCTTCCCAAAATCAATCTTTAACAATCAATTTTACAATAAACTTGATTTGAAGTGAATCACTTTTATAGAATAAGTGATGTTCAATTTTACAATAATGTGACTTTTAAATAGTGCGGCAATAAATTAAAAGACTTAAGTGACTCACTTTTATTTTATTTTATTTATGTGAGATCCACTTTTACAATAAAGTAACTTGAAAATAGAAATTGCATGCACTAAAAAGTAGCTTGATAAGACTTGAACTCAAGACTTATCAAGGTGTAAAGCATAGTTACATATATCGGCGATATATCGCCGCTAATATATTGCGATATTTTCCCGACACTTAAAAAAATCGTGATATTTTAATATATAGTGATATATTCTGATATTATCGTGAGTCGATAGAAAATGAGAGGCCACGAATGGGTTTTTTTGGGTCATTTGGACATTTTGGCTTGGAGGAAGTGGAGCTCTGACATCTTGGGCGATCTTGGGCGATTTTCTACAAGAGAGGAAGGGGGCAATCAAGTTTCCATAGCATTTAATCAGGTATGTATTCTTAACTTTAGGCTTTCATTATTTTTTATTTTGCTTGAGATTTGTTGGTTGATGTAGATTTAATGTAGGTTTTAGGTTTAGATTTAGTGTAGGGTGTAGATTTTCCATTACAATCATAGCCTATAGGGTTTTAAGTAGGCCACCCTCCCATTTCTTTGAATTTTGAATGTTTTAAATTTTTAATAATTTCATTGTTTTCAAGAATCAAAATTTTAAAGATGAACATTTTAAAATTGATTCATTTTTGTTTGTTTGTTGTGGCAATGTGGCATAGGTGACAGTGGACACAATGCCAAAGCCATTGGATCCAATGTGGGAGTATGAGCAGCCAATTGACCTTAATAATCGGCAAAGGTTGAATTGCAAACTATGTGGGAAGGATATTTCTGGTGGAATTAGCTGCTTGAAATACCACCTTGCCAAAATTGTTGGGCATGAAGTGGATGTTTGTCCTACTGTTACCCCAGAAGTGATGCGTATTGCAAACCAATCCATTCTTGACATGGCTAAGAAGAGGGATGAGAAAGAGGAATTCAGACATGAACTTGCATCTAGAACACAGTCACGAACCATGGGAGGCACAATTGACATGCATTCCTTCTCCTCATCTACACGACCCCCACATTCCACTGTGCCTTCTTCAGCCTCACCTTATGTGGCATCATATTCGAGGCAACCTTCTATTCGAACCATGCTCAAACAAAGGGAGAAGGATGAGGCGGATAGAGTTGTGACAAAATGTTTTCTATGGGGTGATGTGCCTTTCAACATCGCCAAAAACAACCCCTACTATCATGCCATGTTTGAAGCTACTGGCGTTGTTGGTCCAGATTATAGGGGGACTTCCTATAATGATTTGAGAGGGAGACTCCTTGATGAGGAGAAGGTTGATTGCACCCGGAGATTAGATGAACTCAAATAGTCATGGGCAGTCACCGGTTGCACTATTATGTCGGATGGATGGACTGATGGGAAGGGCAGATCCATTATCAATTTCTTGGTCAATTGTTCCAGGGGGACAGTTTTTATCAAATCTTTCGATGCATCTCCCTATGTTAAAGATGCACGCTTATTATGTGATTTAATAGCTAAGTTTATCCAAGAGATAGGGCCACAATATGTTGTCCAAGTCATTATGGACAACACTGCCAGTTATGTTGCTGCTAGGAGGATGCTTATGGAGAGGTATGCAAGCTTGTATTGGACTCCTTGTGCTGCCCATTGCATTGATTTGATGCTAGAGGACATGGCAAAACTTCCTTGGATCAAAGAAGTCATTGATTCAGCTTGGAGTGTGACAAAATATATATACAATCATACATATGTTCTTTCACTCATGAGATGTTTCAAGGGAAACAAGGAGTTGACGCGGCCTGCAATCACACGATTCGCCACTTCCTTCATTTCTCTTCAGTCTATGCATAAGGTTATGATGGAGTTGCAGCGGATGTTTCTTTCTGATGAGTGGGCATCTTGTGCCTATAGCACCAAACAAGATGGGCAAGCCATTGCTCGAATGGTGCAATTTGATTTGAATTTTTGGGCACGATTGGAGGAGGTATGTGCCATCAGTGAACCTTTGGTAAAGGTTCTTCATTTGGTTGATGGTGAAAATCCCACAATGGGCTACTTGTATGAGGCCATGGATAGGGCCAAGGAAGCTATCCATCACTACTATGAGGACAAGGGGGAGGTGGGGCTCACAAGACGAGCTGAACTATGGAGTGTGATCGATGAACGATGGAATAATACTCTCCATCATCCTATTTATGCAGCAGGGCTCTACCTCAACCTTGCTTTCTCTTATGCATGTGGTTTTCACGGTTTGATGCTGAGGTCATGGATGGCTTTCTCCAGTGTGTTCAGAGGATGGTGTTAACTCCCTCTGAGCGCGCAGAGATTTCTAGACAGATGGAGATCTATAGGATGTCAGGTGGCACTTTTGGCTATGACATGGCTGTCCAAGATAGAACCACAAGGATGCCAGGTACAATTTGTTTAAAACTTTCAAATTTTGATCTCTTAGATTCTTAATTAATTACCCTTTCATTTCTATGTTTTTTACTTAGTAAAAATTTAATACATTGTAATTTGTAATTTGAATTTTGTCTTACCGTTTACCTTCCTTGTTTTCTTTGTAGATGTGTGGTGGACTAACTATGGTCGCAGAGTCCCGGAGTTGCAAAGACTTGCCATTAGAGTGCTAAGTCAAACTTGCAGCTCATCAAGGTGTGAGCGCAATTGGAGTGTCTTTGAGAAGATACACTCCAAGAAGCGCAGAAGGTTAGAATTTTCAATTTAGAAATGTTAAGTTTAAACTTAAATTTATAATCTTTGCTTCTTTAAAATTTTATTAATTTTAAATATAATTTATTGCAATTTTGAATTTGAATTTATCATCATTTATCACCCCCTAACTATGGATCTCATACTAATGCAAGTTACTTTCTCAGTGCCTTAATGACATGGTTTATGTCTACTACAATCTAAGGTTGCAGGTGAAACAAATTGAGAAAGTGCCCAATCCTTATACCATTTCATTGGATGACATTGAAACTACCAGCAAATCATTAGAGAGAATTTGAGGTCAAAAATGGGCCTCCTAAGAGATGTACTACAAAAATATAAGATATATTAAAATATTATGAGTTAGGGGTTTCATG
>LPNX010190713.1:822060-878902 GCA_001517045.1 Pseudotsuga menziesii
GAGAAAGTGAATTATGATTAATTTACTTGAAAATAACAATAATATTATTTTATGAGAAAGTGTGAAATGACTTTTATTGTGAGTACTTCACTTTATGATTTAAAAGTACTTGTACCACTACTTTGGTTAACTATGGATTTTTATCCACCATAGAAAATGTGACAAATAAGCATTCTTAACTCATGCAATGCCACCTCAACCATGGGGGATGATGTCATCTACTAGAATGTAATTGGTTGATTTTTATAGTACATTTTGGTCCTTTTGAGACCCATTTTTTACCTCAAAATCTCTCTAATGGGAGGGTGAAGAGGGAGGATCCTGTGATGGACGAGGCACCTGAATGGTTGGAGGAAGAGGGGGATGATGATGCAAATCCATCAGAGGAGGAGGGGGAAGAGGAGGATGCTGATGTTCCACTTCCAGAGGATGACTATGCCTATGACTATGAGGACATTGAGGAGGAGGTTGATACTCATTTGCAGCGCTGACCAGCTCCAGGTGGCCCACCACCTCCACAGATTCATACAGTTGGGACTGGGAGGAGACATCTCACATTCACATCCCCCTCATCCATAGCATCTACTCGAGCAGTTGGAGGTTCTAGTTCCACCCCAGGCTCATCTGGACCACCTCCACGACCACCTACTACTTCTAGAGGAAGAGTGGTGCCAGTGCCCTTGACCCGTAAAAGGGGTAGTTTGATTAGAGGATCATCCTTAGGAAGTCGATGACTTGATTCCTATTTTTATCATTGTACTATCATACTATGTTGGTGTCCTATGTATAGACTCTATACACTATCTACATGCCTCATGAGTCATGACTCATGATGATTCATCTCTTGAGAGACATTTATTTTGATCATTTGATGTGATGTTCTATCATTCCATCAAGAACATATTTCAGTATTTTCAGTTTATAGTCAATATATGATCATGATCCACTATTTGACATATTATGCATCTTATATATGGGTTGTATTTTAATATTTATGTGGAAATGTGTTTATTTGATGTTGTTGTTGCTTTAGATGTTAAAAAAATTGAAAAAAAACGTTTATTTTTGTATTTTTTAATGCAAAACGACATTTGCCGATATTTTTCGATATTTTCGCTGTTGCTGCCGATAAGTTTCATTCCGGACCCCCGGCGATATATTCGTCGACACGATATATGTAACTTTGGTCTAAAGCAACTTTGGACCAAGTGAGCTAAGTTTAAAAGGTACGTAAAACTATGGAAAGAGGAAGGGGGCTTTTTTTTTTAACTCATGTTTTCCGTGCTTGCTTTCTTTTCCTGCAAATCACAAAAAAAATGAAAAACAAAAACAAAACAAAAAAAACTTTTTCCACACAATGGGGTTAGATATTGGTTAGCTTACCCGGAAAGTCTATGTTTTCAAGTTTTCTCGCTATTTTTGATTTGCCGTGATCACACAAGGTGCACGGCAAAGAGCATACGTAGCCGAGAAGACAAGAAAAAAAATTTCCCTCACTATTTCTGATTCGCCGCGATCGCGCAAGGTGCACGGAAAAGAGCATACGCAGCCAGGGAAGGCAAAAGTCCGAGACTAAAATAAAAATATCTATTTATAAGATTGATAAAATATGAGAGATTTAAAAAAAATAAAACAAATCCGTCACTGTAACATTATACCATCAGATCTGCCGAAATGGGTGTTTTTGGAACAAACGGAAACGGTTTTCGGTGAAATGAAAACTATTTCCAAATGGAAACGGAGCTCCGAATGCAATGGAATAGCTTCCACAGGCCACAAATGCATAGAAAATCTAGAACCAGAAACCCTTTCAAAGTCTCGGCAACACCGGTTCCAGATCTTGATCAAAACCGAAAGCGGCTCTTCATAAAAGCTCTGATACCATGTTAGGGTACACAGGGTACTCCCAAAGGACTGAACACCAAGAACAACCGCTTCACACAAATAGATCACAGATCAATACACCAATGTTTGTCACATGGTTAAAACCCTCGAGAGGAAAACAGTGCACGGCCCCAGCCAAATAGCTACTTGGAGCAATTTATTATGCAAAAGAAAGAAAGTTACATGAGCTTCTCATAATCGATCAACTAGCCAAGGACTCTCTATGCTCTTTAAATAGAGATCATAGACCAATCAGGTGTTAAGCCACGGATCAATGGTAGGTATGATCTAAGAGAAGTTGAACCGTCGGATCACTCTATGTCTAGAACATATCGTGACCGCGGATTAGAATATTTACAAATGCATACTAATGCATACAAAAGAAACACACTTTTACCTAATGGATATATTACACAAGTTGATCTTAACTAAATCCTAAGTGTCTAAATATCCTAACATCAATGGCTTCGTAATAGTCAGCTTAGGAACCTATTCCTGAAAATTCTGCCTCATTCCACTCACTGTCATCATTTGCCATGAATTTGCATACAATTTCCACGATCTCCCTCACACGATGACCAAACACATGTTTCCGTGATTATCCTGGCAAGACACGTATCAAATATGCTAATTGATATGATTAACACCTTAGGAACGAAACCATCGAAAGAATCGGAGTGAAAAATGACTATTTTGGCACTCGCGACTTTCTTGTAGCGCGTCAGTGCAATAATTTCACTCTTGCGCTACAAGAAAGTTCAAACACATAATTTCATGTCATTTAATCACTAATCTAGTTTAAGACTTGGTTTATATGATTAATCTTTGATCTTAGTGTCATTAATGAAACCATTAATCAATATACACCTTATAGAACCCTTCAAGAATGAACTCTAAGAAAAATTTATAAAAGCAAGCTTTAAAAAATAGGAAAAAGTAAAAAATGATGAAAACTAAAAGGCATAAACTCAAAATTAACCTTTACACCAAAATTTCCTAGAACTAAAATATTAGCAAATTTCCAAAAACATAAACAAAAGTATAAAACTAAGGAAGACAAAATCATGACCTAACAGAACCAATTTAAGAGATGCCTCGATGATTGCAACTAACTTTAAGCGGTGGTGCGCTGTTGTAGCTCGCATGGAATGATGACCCTTGGTTGTACCCCTCGTGTAGAGATGGGACTAGTAGGTTACAGGTGGCAATGAACACTCATCTCCTCTTTAGACCACTCGAAACGCTACACTTGTATTCTCTCATAGCTTGGACTATCTTTGTAAAATCATAATGTGTTCGAATAATTCAAAAAGAAAGGTCATGATTATAGCAATTATAAGCATTAATAAGATGAAACAATAATTAATCATACCTGTGAATATCCAGGGCTCAAGTGAGGAAAGAACGTTTGTTTGGTGCGTAGAATGGAGTAAGACAAGACACACAGGGTATAATGGATGTGGTTAAAAAGGGTCATTTTGGGACCCAACATCTCCCCCCATCTGCTCTGTTGCATGTCCTCGTGCAACAACCTCCACTAGTCTGAATCAGAGGATGGAACTGTACCTTTCTCATGGAGAGATGAAAAGTTGTAGGAGGATTCAGGTGGTTCCCTCCCATCTAGATATCCATTATGGAAAACCCAATATTTCCAACACTGCTTCTCTTCTGCCTTTTTCAATGAAAATTCATCCCTATACAGCCTTGATGGCCACCAAATAAGTGGGAATTTGAATTTAAGTCCCAACCAGTTAACTCCACATTTCCTCATACAGTCGACGTACCCCTCAACCCTAGATAGAGTCTGTTTAAAATTGTTAAAGCAATGAGGGTCCCTTTTCTTTATTGATGAAGGAGAAGCCTGCCACCTATGCTTACTGCCTTCCAAATCCAAACATTGCTGCATGGAAATATGGCTAACACAAGTGGAGATGACATGATCTTGAAGTTTGACTAGCTGCTGAGTCTGGATGAGAGATTTAAGCCTATGTTCTTGATGAGTACGAAGAAGGATATGGGATTGAGGTTCACTCCGAATCTAGAGATTAGAGTTAGCCTTATTCTGAAAAAACTGTCTGAAAAGAATTCTCCCATTGCACATGATTGCTGAAAAAAGAAGCAAAATCCCTTAGCTGGACATAACCTAGGTGAGGAGCAGGATTTGAATATCGGTCCATGGGGAAATCCATTTCATGTAAATAAAGCTCATAAAGAAGATTCTGCTCGATGAAGCTACTTTCCATAAAAGTTTCCAAAAAATAGGCAGAAGATGCCACTTCCTAAAGCATTAGAGGAAATTTCAACTCAAAATGGGCCTTTTAACTTTAACTCAAATTCCATGTCATCATGTGTTAGCCAATGAAATTGCTTTAAATTTGAAATACCGTATACGTCTTAAACACTTTTTTAATATAAATTTGGGGATAGGTATCATAAAAAAAACTACTTTTTTTGTTTGTATTTTCGACATATCTCCCTGTGCTTTTACTCAAATTTTGATCGGGGGAGTTCGTTGGACGTGGAATTTAATTCCGTGTCCAATGAGCTCTCTCGATCGAAATTTGAGTAAAAACACGGGGAGATATGTCGAAAATACAAACAAAAAAGTAGTTTTTTTCTTTTCTTCCTCCAAAATTAATAAATATTATTTTATTATTTTAACTATTATTTTATTAATTTTTTTTAGGAGGCCCATTTTGAGTTGAAATTTCCTCTAATGGTCTCCCTTATTTTAATGCCTTCAAATTAAACCAAGTGAACTATTCATATAAAAATACAGGATAAGAGGGAGATGGAGCTTTAGAGCTCATCAATTTGCAGGAGAGAATGTATAGTTGGTATTTCTCCTTTTGCATGGACTTGAATTTCTTCAACTCCTTCAATTCTTTCTATACTTATTCCCAACAAAACTTATGGAATATTAGCTCTTCTCCCCATATTTCTCTCAATTCACTGACAGTCTTCCTATGCTCAGCAAGGGGAACCATCCCTTCCTAACATCTATCCACCTGACTTTTCCATTTCTTTACTTCTATTTTTAGTAGTGATATTTCTTCTATTAGACCTTGAATCCTTCCCTCTCCTACATCCTTCTCCTCATTAGAATATAAATTGACAAAACCTTAGGAAGATTGCTTCCATACCTTATTACCCAATGTTTCATCCTAATTGTTCTGAATCGGAAGTGAAACAACTTTCTCTTCTACCAATGGTCCAACAACTTCTGCTTGCAAAGGTACTTCTGCAATCAATTCTGAGGATGTTGGTTCTTGTGTAACAACACCTTATTCCTGAAACCCATTTTTGTCAACTTCAACATCCAATTGTGAAGATGTTGGTTTTTGTGTAACAACATCTTCCTGGGTTCCAATATTAACATCTTCTTGAGTTTCGGCTGTGGCTTCAACAGGGAGCTGCAGAGATGTTGGTTCTTGTGTAATAGCTTCCTACTCTCCCCGTCCCTTTAGCTGCTTGGGTTTCTCTTGAGTTACTTTGATATCCCATGAAAGATGAGACTGGTCCCCAAGTATTTCTGTGTCCCCATATAGATGAGATTAGTCCCTGAATGCTTCAGTGTCCCCTGATGGCTAGGACTGCATCTATTCGTCTTCTCCTAGTTCCAAATCGTGGATTATGTCCACCTCAAGGTTAGTTGTCCCTAGCTGAATGGGAGTCTCAGCAAGGTTTCCTGAGGATTTTGGTTCTTGTGTGACAACATCTTGATCAAAATTCAACATTTTTCTATTTTTGAAGTTCTCCCACCACTATTTCTGTGTCCTGATATTGTTCTGGGGTCATAGTAAAAAATCCTAAGTTTAGGTCAGGGATTGTTTCGACCTATGGCTCACTCATTTCCATTTGAGTAGCACCCTCAACAAACATTTCTAGGGTTGTTGGTTCTTGTTTAACAACACCCTGTGGCTGAGACTGTAATTGCTCATGTTCCCTTACCTTTATATCGGGGATCATTTCCACTTCTGGTTCTTCTTCACCCCTCAATTCCACCGTGGATGTTTCTTTCTCTTCTCCAACTGCATGTGTGGGTTTTTGTGCCATAAATGCATGCACTGTGACTTTGTATCCTGATTGATTAAAAATTTCTCCACATGCAGGGCAAACTACTTTTTCCAATTCTTCACCTTCCTCAACCGGAAGTGATCCTTCGACTTGATCTGCAGCTTCTACCAGTGTGTGCAATATCCTTTCCACCTGTTTCTTGCATGTTTCCTTCCATATTTGCACTTCATTTTGGAGTGCTTGCACCTCTTCCTTCAACAGACCATTTTCAAACAAAAGTCCCTCAATTTGAGGTTCCTCTGCAACAGGTTCTTATGGGGCAACATTTGTCCTGGGTCTCAAGATGGGAAATTCAATGTTTCCTTCGATGTTTGCCCATCTTGCCTGTGTAACTTCTGCTGCTGCGACAGATATGGTTCTCCTTATTCTCACTGGTCATGATGCCTGTACCTAATCTTTTGATATTCTTATCTTCCTTTGTGGTATAGGGGCTTCCGATTCTGCAGCTAATGTAGAAGGAATGTCTCCTATTTCAGCATCTTCTTTGCTCTCCACCATCTCTGTTTCCTCCTGAATAAGAGTTCCCCTCCATTCAAGAGAGGATTCAACGGTGAGAAACTTTGCATCTCCTTCTATCATCACAGCTCCTATAGCCTCAACTTCAACTATCGCACCATCCAATTGTTGGTAGGGGTTTTGGTAAGTGAGTTGCGCAACGTCACGGTAGCTGTGCAACCTCACACAATACTGCGCAAGGCTAGATCAGCGTGATAATTGGTTTTTGAATATTTTATGTATTAATTGACCACGTTTTGTGGACATACGTCATTAGTGGTTAGGATTTAGTTAGAAGTGGACCTCTAATGTAAAGGCACAATCCTATATATAGAGATAGTTTTGCAATTGTATAGAACACAACAGATGTTAGATAATACGACATGACATGAGAATAGATGAAGAAGCATGATCGATCTGTCGCAATCTGTCTATGGTCCTTATGAGTCTACTTCTTTGTGCAATCTGCGATCTTTCTATGTAAGATACTAAATTTTGGGATGTAATCAGTCTCCTCCCATAGAGAAGAATTCTTTGTTGTGGATCTATTGCACTTTATCAATATGACATGACGTTTGTTGCCTAAATGTTGTCTTCTATTTTCCTGTTTTCTCTTCTGCGATTGAATCTGATTATGATTTACTCATGTTGCTACACTAATGATGTGATCTATCCAAATTCTGTTGTAATTCTGATAAATGGTGATGAAGCTTGTTAAAGTTGTTTATTGAATGATACTGCTGCGATAACACTGCTGCAATGAATGAACAATGCGATTTGTTAGATCTGTAGTTGTGAAAGTGAATTTTGAGGACTGTTTTGGCTCTATTGAATGACCTAGATTCATCTGATAGTTATGCTATCGAAACCACAGATGCCATATCTTCCCTTCTTACTGATGGAAACTTGGTTCTGACAACTCTCCCTTGAAATCCTTGGGTGAGACCTCATCCACTCTGTGGATGTTGCTGGGCAGGGTAAGAGCTATATGGGCCGGTGCTCATGGAGATCGCGTTGGTTAGGCATCGATAGAGTAAGAACCCCTGTCAACGAGGATTTCTTAGTGGATTTTCACCAACCAATGGTTCCATTTCCAGGACCTAGTCATGATTGAAAGGAGAATATATTTTGGCATCCGAATCGACCGGAGATCGAGGGGTGGTTTGATCTAAAACTGTGAGAGTTTGCTGAAACAGAAAATCAGAATCTAAAGTTATCGACGGGTAATTGGTTGGACATATATATTCACGATGGTCCACATGAATGGTTCTTCTGTGAGTTTCATGTCATCTTGTATGAGTGGTTGGTGAGGTTCACTTCTAAGAAAACAAACTTCCAAGGAGGAGAGCTAGCATGTTGGACTCTAGAGATGATCCAGGAATTATAAGAAATAGACAATAGGGCATCATGGGCTGTTGAGGTGTGGTTGGACAGTACCCTGGAGGGATACATTACTGAGTTTGCAGTGATACCAATAAGTCATTTAGAGAAGCAGAAAGGGAGTTCTTCAACGGGCCACAAGGTAGATTTTTGTTGTCATTGTAGCTATCTATTAAGAAACTTGTCTATGAAAAAGGTATTCTGAAGATGGACAAAGCGTAGTGGACCTCTGGTGTGTGGAGGCTGCAAACACTGCGACGAAAGGGGGGAGATGCATGGAAAGGTAAGGGGTATATGGGCATGAGTTCTGGTGATATTGGGAAGGTATTCGAGGAAACAAGTGGTTGTACAAGAGGAGGAGCAAGCTTTCAAGAGAAGAGGAAGAGGATAGGAGAAGGTTTTGCTGCGATCGAAGTGTGATGCCACAAAGAAAAACCACATGGGACAAAGAAACCTTTAAGTGACGACGAGGAATACCAGGCCTAGGGTACACCCATAATAGCAACAGGCTTGAACCCCAGTAGTAACGTGTCCACACCTCCGCGCACTACTCCACCACTAGGAGGAAACACGCATTCTACGTCGACTTGCCCGACGTTTCAGCAGCAGTATAACAGTAGAGTA
This sequence comes from Pseudotsuga menziesii, assembly GCA_001517045.1. Lineage (NCBI taxonomy): Eukaryota > Viridiplantae > Streptophyta > Pinopsida > Pinales > Pinaceae > Pseudotsuga > Pseudotsuga menziesii. The sequence continues at coordinate 830,521 of LPNX010190713.1, forward strand.
CCAGCCAGAGGAAGAAGGCCCAGAATGGTGAGCGAAAAAATGAAGCTACCAATATCTCATGGAAACAACATTGATGGACCAGAGCAATACTGGTTTTGGTGCGAGGTGATTTGGACCTCCCGACAGACTGTGGATGACATTGTTAAGAAAAGCCAGCTGGAGACCACCCTTAGGGGTCATGCACTGGATTGGTACATGAGATTCATGCTGGTTCCTCAAGGAGGTACAACAAAAACATTGGATGAGATTCGTGAGGGGTTATTTGAAGAATTCAAGAAGCCAAATTATGAGGCTCGGTACATTACTGAGTTGAAAGAAATTAAGCAGTTCCCAACGAAACAATTTGGGACTTTGATCAACGGTTTAAGACATTGATGGCTCGAGTTAGCTTCCGAATGAGCGATGTTCAACACAAGGATTGGTTCATTGCCACTCTTGTCCCACATATCCGACAACCACCAATGCAGCAAAATATTGCCACACAGAGCGAGGCTTTGGAAATCGCGATGAAACTAGAAGCATCGTCGGTAGGAGAAACCGCGGTCGGGATGAATCAGATTCAAGTGCAGTTGGCCAATCTGACACTTCAACTGCAAGATATCAAGAAGGCTAAGGAAGACCGTGATGACCTTTGGTACACTTAGTGTCATGCGGGCGGACACACGAAGGATACATGTCCGACGTTCCGAAACTATTTACTTTCAGAAGCCCCGAATCCATTGAGCTGCGCTAGTGTACCATGGTGCCGCATATGTCAAGTCTATGGGCATCGACATGAGAACTCTGACTACATGCAAAATATGGTTACAAAGGCAGAGAGTCTATACTGTACATTTTGTCGGTCGGTAGGACACAACGCTAAAAATTATTGATCTTATGACTTGCTCCAGGAAAGGACATATGATTCTTACTTTGTGAAAGGTGAGGACCCCCGGGTAATGCAAGCGTAGCCATAGATGGCATAGCTAGCAGCGTAGGTGCAGTATACACCGTCACCCAGATGCAGTTTATCTCGTTGCAATCACAGCAATAGTTTACATCATAACCATAGTTTGCACCGTCTTAACACCTCTACCTAGCAGAGGGTCGAAGGGACCATGGTAAAGAAGGAATAATGGTTGTTTGAAAACTTTGGTTAAATATAATGGTGTGAAAGTGTGATAAAGGGTGCGTAAGCAATGAATTATCACGGGATCCAACGGCGTAAAGCGAAGAAATGGAGATAGATGGCTTATAATGTGTCCACTTTATGAAGATGCGAGGAGGATAAGGACATAGAGGGGTATTCAATGAGATATGAAGATCAACGGTCACAAATCTAGCCCGACAAAATCTATGATCAGCGTGAAGCCCGCTCCGTCAACTTGCACATTCGATAAAATGGAGAAGCCCAACAGAATGGGTACGTGTAGCCTCATTCGATGGCTAGAAAATAAAGGGAAAATGCATCGACGGTCGTTAACGGATCCGGAGCGGAGAGTTGTGCGGTGGTTGGAGACAAAAAGTGGCAGCAGAATGGAAACCATGGTACACATGGCAGTTTGTGGTGCATTCCGCGGGCAAAAGCAGTTTGGGGAAAACCACTGAAGAGGGCCCCCGGAGTGGGCTCCTATATAAGTAGAGTTGACTTGTTTGAAGAACTATTTTTTATTCCGTCGGACGAATGAAAATGACTGCTTGCTCGCCACCTTTAAACAGTCAACCTCGACTATATGCGGCCACAGTAACTGGTAAGTCTTGAATACCCGAAATTCATCCGTCGAATTACCGTTGTTATCTATATTATGGATAAAGGGAAATATTTACAAGGGTTTAACTGTATTCTGGATGAGAGAGAAGAATACCTGGTTGATAGGGATAGAGGGTTATGTTATCCTTTCTTGTCTGTGGGAAGTGTATCAGTTAGCAAAGAGAGATTATGGCAATACAATTCACAGGGTAATGACATTCTAAATGAATTCAAAGAGAGATTTTGCTATTGAGAAGACCCTACATTTTCCCGAGTTTGCTGAGTGGTGTGCAGTTAACTATTATTTTTCTGAGATGGTTATTGTAAGTCATTCTACGTCTAGGATACTGTGTAAAATTGATACAAAGGCCATTCGTGAAAATTTGAACTTTCTCGACAACTACCCCGAGAGTCGTGAGTCTATAAACGAATCTGTTTTAGTTGAAGTGTATAAAAATTGCGAAATTGAGGTTCGTTGTAAATTCTTGTCAAGCATCCTCAACGAGGGTCAGTCACTATATGGTCTTTTTCTGCCATATCATGTCCACATTTTCAGAGATGAAGTTCAATTAGTTGTATCTTTAGTCTGTCAGGTCTTGGGTCTAGATGATGACCGTCATGTCAATGAAGTCATCTTGGGATTTTTGTTAAAAATGAGTTCAATGAGTTCTGAGTCTCAATCAGTTCATGTCTTCAGTTTAGATGAGTATCTAGCCAAAACTATACATCTCCAATTGAGTGAGTTTCCAAAATTCAGGTTCTTCAAGTTTCAAAATTATTTACTGAACATGTTACTATGTTTGAATGTCACCGAATTGCAGTTTTTAAGTACCATATTCTCTTCATATTTGCCCAAGCAAATCAACATGTTTGAATTTGCAAATTCTATCATGTCAGAAATATACAAGATGTTGTTTGATGAAGTGTTATCCCGGGTATTAGAAGAAATGAAAAGTATGATGTAATCCTCACCTGAGGATAGGGTCGGAGATTGGTTCCTGTATAAGGACTTCACTGTTTTGAGAATATATGGTTTTACTGGAGAACCCTATAGATTGCCTGCTTTCCTTACTCCCAGGATTTTGCATTGGAGTATATGAGGCAGAGACTGCAGGCAAAGGAGGAACATTTTGGAGCCTTCAAGAAATCTTCTGATATTAAGTTCCCTCTTAAAGTTGGTTCTTTTATTTTTTAAAACAAGGGAGCCCTGGTGTTTATAGAGAAATTGTTGGAAAACATGGACTTTCAAAGGGAGAAAAGGGTAAATTATGATCCCCATCATATAATTTCCCTGAGAAAGCAGGAAAATAAAAATAAGCCATTTAACCACGAAGTTGTTGAAGGTCTGAATGAAATGGCCAATTTGTTTTGCTTTATGGAAATTTCAGGATCTGATAAAAATACAAGCAGTAGACCGGTTGCAGTGTCTCAAATGATAGATGGTTCTAGTATTTTGGTTAAAAGAAGTCTTTCGGAAGTTGAGAGTATGGAAGTAGATGAAGACAGTCCCCATAAAAAGGCCAAGTTGTCTCGAGAGGATAAAATTTTAAGTGAAGTTATTTCAGATGATTTAAAAAGAATTGCTTTGGTTCCTACAAAATCTGTACATGTGAGTCAATTTTCTTTTGAAAATGTAGATAATACAGAATCAGGCCCAGTTTGTAAGTCCAAAGAAGAGCTCATGACTGGTTATATGGAGAAGCAAAAGCAGTCCCAAGAGGAAACAAGGAATCTACTACCGCGGGTGCAAAGTTTAAATAATCCAAAAACTTCCTTAATTTCTACCTGGGACTCAGAAAGAAATACTTTTAAATTGGCCATGGTGAGTGATAAGAAAGTGTCAGAAATGGAGGTGAGATTAGACAAAATCAGTGTGCTAGATAAAATACAGTTACACAAATAGACGGGAGACATTATTTATTCGGACTTATTGCATGCTATGGTAAGAATTAATAAGTTACAAACTTTGGTTGATAAATTGGAAGTTCAGTTAAAACATGAGAAGGTTGAAAACAAGGCTAATTCCATTCAAATTAAAAAGCTGCAAGCTAATATCATAAGCTCAGGAAATTAATCAGGTAACACCCAAGCCATTAGAAAACTCCTAGAAGAAAAAGACAACGCCCTCTAGGTATTGAAGAAAATGTTGAAGATCCCAAGTACAGAACATGTTCAATCATCCGAATTATTAGCATTGCAAGAGGAAAAGGACAGGATTCATTAGGACATGATGGAGTATAAAGGTAAGGCTGTGAAGTTGCAGGAAGAAAGAGATAAATGGGAAAAAGAGCGGAATGAGCTAATTACACAGATTTCATGGTTGAAAAGGGATCAAAATGAAGAAAAGGAAATCATGGAGGAACTAATGAGTCAAACTCCCACTGATGAGGACTTAACTATTGTGAATATTGAAAAACCATTAAATGATTTTTCTGCAGATGACTTACTAGTGCCCATGTCCCAACTTAGCCTAAAAGATGAAGAGATAAGAGAATTAAAAGAGGAAAATGAAAAAGCCAAATCTGAGCTAGCCAAGGTGAATGAAAATAAGAATAAGATATTGCAAGATAAAAATCAGCTACAGAAGAAATTTAATGAATTGAAAGAAAGAAACATAGGAAAGGGTCCTCTCCAAGGAGCAAAGCACATAATTTGGGATACATTATCCGTAGAAATTACTAAGTTCAGGAATTACCTGAATTTCATTGATGATCAAAGTATATTGATCAATTTGGCCAATCAAAGACTGAAGTTAGTAAATGAAACTATGGAGAGGAAACCCCTTGGCATGACTCAGAATGCATTAAATTTCTTAAATTCATTAACATAGCAAAAATTGCATGATATAGGAGTCAAGGACAGAGTAGCAATGGTACTGTGGGAAAAAAGGTTTATTCATAAACATCATCTAATGAAGACAGTACAAGACAAAGCTAATGAAATGATCTCAAGGGTTAATGACTTCAAGCAGGCTTTTAAGGAACTATTTGAAGACAACCTTCCTTCCTTTTGGGACGAGGAGGGATGAATGTTTTCTCAAGAGCAGTATCACAGCCTGTTGATACGAAGCCGTATGGATCATTCTAAATTTGACGATTTGGAAAAAGGGCTGACGGGGAAATTCATCGTAGATAAGTTGACAGAAGATTTTGAGGTATTACGGAAAGTCCTGATCATCAGGGGAGGATTTCTTGTTGTGTCTTATGAATCCTACATGAAGCTGGAGGTGTCTATTTGGGAGATTATTGAGTATGATATTCCAAGCGCAGAGCAATGGAGAGCCATAGAAAGATTTGGGAAAACAAAATATATCCTTCATTCATGAAAACAGGTGTTGCATGCGGAGGAGCTGCTTGGACGGGCCTTGTTACCGAGTTGATTTTAATTAATGATCTGTTAGTATTGAAGAAAGTAGTTTATTCCTAGTAGTTAGGAATATAGTTACAAGACTTTGATTAAGCAGGTTATTCAGTTATAAATCTTCTTGGAAGAAGAGATCATTTTATGTATATAATTGCATTTATTTTATGTGATGGGGGTTGGAACCCGTCTTGTTGTTGAATGTTATTTTGAAGACATATAATTTTTTTTGAATAACAAAGCTGAATGTGTGAAGTTGTCAGAGATTCTCGTGCTGTTTACATTACAATCTGTATTTCCCTTCCTTTATGATTGTTTTTTTCAGTGTTACACTCCATTTTGTTTTCTTTGCATCTGAAACATAGTGTTGAATGGTTGGAATTCATATTATTTATGCTCTGATCATTGTCTCAGATATTCTATGAATGTTTCTACTAAAGTTGATATAGAACTCATCTTTTGATGCTTTGTATTGATGGACTGTTCATTATCTCTTCTGTCCCACCTGAAATTGAATGAACGACTGTGATTGAATGGTTATCTTGCCTTTGATAAAATCTCATGCTTGTGTCTTTGTGATATCTTTATGTATATGTGACTCCATTTCCCAATGGTTATGTGTATTGTTTCAACCATCTGTATAATTTTCAAGTGTTGATTTATATCTGGCCTTATTAAATCTATATTTGAGAGATCCCTCTCTAGAAAGAAAAGCCAGTTTCTTTCTAAAAGTGGTTTTTGCTGTTACCTTTGGGATTTACCTTTGCAACCTGGGTATATTCTCAGTGCTAACAAATTGGCGCCGTTGCTGGGGAACGAAAGTGCACATCTTCCCTGGGAAGAACGACAAAGGTTGAAGAAACATTTCTGTGGGAAAACGGGAATTTTTATCAATAGGAAAGGTTGTATATTTGCCCTTATGATTCCATTGTAAAACTTTTCAAATCTTAAGGAGTCATTCTGGCTTCGAGAAGACACACACGAGGTAATTTTGATACTGAAATCTTAAAAAGTTTGGAAAATCCAGAAAGGTTATTCAAGAAAAAAGATAAAGAAAAAATAGGTTTTCCTTTGTTTGGTGCATCATCTTCTCAAGATTCTCCTACTGATCCAGAATGGGAAGTTAATGTTGGAAAGAGTTTTTTGAAAACTAAATCTGATTCTGATCTTAAGAATACCGAATTTAATTCTCGTAGATTAAAATCTTATTTGTTGGATTCCCTCTGGAGATATTTACAACAGACTATGAAAGTTGAAGCATTTGCTGTTCAAAATACTCAAAAGTCTTCAGTTCCTTTGAACCCACCTAGACCAATGGCAGCCAAATTTGCTCCCTTGTGTTTGCCTGCTATATTACATGACCTCCCTCAGAATTATTCCCAAAGAATTTCTTTATTTGATGGAGAAGGTGACATAACCGCAAAGCAACACGTCACTAAGTTTGAGGATTTTGTCGACTTAGAGGAAGGTTATTATGCAGATGTTAAAATGCGCTTATTCGCACAAATTTTGTCAGGAGAGGCAAAGAAATGGTTTAAATATTTTCCAGATGGGTCTATAATGAATTTTCAGGCTTTCCAAAATGCATTTCTAGATAGGTGTGGGATGATAAACAGAATCCTTTACAGCTTTTGTCTCAGTATAACAGTCTCAAAAAAGGAGGTTTTGAATCTGTCCATGAATTTTCCAGCAGGTTCATGAGGGTTTATAATTCCATTCCGGAAGACATAAAACCTTCTACAGCTGCTGCCAAACTACATTACGCTGGAGCCTTTGACAATGATTTTGCATTCTCATTGAGAGAGAGAAAATTAGCAACTCTTGCTGCAATGTTTACAGATGCTTTAGAAGTGGAAGCAAATATGATGGCAAGTGGAAAAATGAAACATAGAGATATTGATAGGAGGAAAAAGGAATAAATTTTGTCCTCCACTTCTTCTTCTACCACTGATGTTAAATTTGAAATGATGTTAAAGACAATGGAAAAATTGATGGACAGATTGACTATGGATAACAGGGTGTTCAACAGAGAACAAGTTGATCCTCAAATCCGGAATCCTAATTTCAGAAGACTAAATCCCCTTGTTCCTCCCCAAAATAAACAGAGAGACATAAGAAACCCAAGAAACCAGGAAGAACAGCACATTCGCCCATCGTTTCTTGAGAATTATGTCGCTGATGAAGAGGACCCTACCGAAAATGAAATTCATCTTTTTGGAGAGCTGGATTCAGAGATATATCTTACTGAAGAATAACATAACATGTTTGAACAGGAAGGTGAAAATGAGGAATTTGAAAGGGAGACAGAGCAGTATCAAAGGGTTTATTTACATGCTATGGATGATGTGCAGAGGAAAATCAGATTGAAAAATAGGGAAGTTTTCATAAATAAGGGGAAGGCAAATCCAAATCAACCTTCCACGAGTTCCCTAAATGTAGAAAAGGGAAAAGAAGTGCAAAAAGAATCTCTTGTAAATAAAGAAGTTGAAAATGAGATACAAAGAGACAAAAGAATGAAGCAAGTGGCCCCAATTGATGTAGAAAGGGCTGGTTCTAGTTTTAATTTGCAAAATGAGCTTTCAAAGTTAAAAATATCTATTCCGTTTAATGAGTTGTTGAAAAACAATGAGTATAGAAATATTATCACAAAAATGGTCAAAGGTCAAGGAAAATTTCAATCTGATATTTTAGAGTTGAATGATGATAATCCCACTATTTCATTTGGGTCAAAGGTTGAAAATTTAGAAAATGAAGTTTTCTATTTGAGTTTGAATGTGCATGATATGGTGGTCCACAATGCTATGTTAGACTCAGGAGCATCACATAATTTAATGCCGAAGGGAGTATTTGAAAGTTTGGGACTGAAAGTGACAAGACCCTATAAAGATTTGTATTCTTTTGACTCTAGAAGAGTAAAATGCCTTGGTTTGATCAAAGATATGGTAGTGACTCTGAATAAATTGCCATCTAAAACTATAGTCATGGATGTGGTAGTAGCAGATATTCCACCTAAGTTTGGGGTATTGTTGTCAAGATCTTGGACTTCAAAGTTGAAAGTTAGTTTACAAATGGATATTTCATATGCTACGATTCCTGTTCAGGATGGGAGCCAAAGGTTGTATAGTGAAAAAAGAACTCCTTATGTAGTGAGCAGTCAAGATAAACCTGAAGTTCATCATATATATGTTGTTGATACTGATTTAGGGTATTCTATTCTCTTTAATGATACTATCCCGTGTGATTTAGAAGCCACATTACAGGGGAAGTCTAAGGAAAATAAGAAGGAAGAGGTGATGGAACATGACGCTTTGGAGGCAAAACAAAAAAGGGAAGGTTTGTGGACCATGTATTTTGATGGATCTGCTGCAAAAATAGGTGATGGAGCTGGTGTGTATATAATTTATCCTATTCGAGATTTCAAAGATTTGTCATATAAATTAACATTTTAATGCACCAATAATGTAGTAGAATACGAAGCTTTATTACTGGGGTTGCATGCTTTAAAAGATTTGGGTGCGCAAAGGATAAAAGATTTAGGAGATGCAGAATTGGTGATAAACCAAGTAAATGACAGTTATCAAACCAGGAATCCCCGGATGAGGGCTTATAGAAATGAAGTATGGGATATGATTTGTAACTTTTTTATAGAGCATACGATTCAGGTAGTCTCCAGACATGAAAATATTGTGGCAGATTCTTTAGCAGTAGCTGCTGGAAAATTTAAAACCCCTGTTGCTGGTCAAAGAGAATACCAGGTCGACATTGTGAATAGACCATCTATTCCCGATAATTCTAAGTATTGGTAGGTGTTTGAAGATGACATGCAGATCAGAATATTATTAGAACTATCGGGAGAATTTGTAAATACTCATATTGACACCGAAAATGATGCTGGTGAGATCTTTCAAGATGATGAAGAACCTGGGGAATAAAAGGGGTGCGCTGAAAAGTTAAAGGGAACCTTGGGAGGAAAGGATATTATTCAATTAAAAAATAATTTCATACCAAGAGGTTTGATTCCTTTGGAAAAGCTTTTTGATCAGAATGATGTTGCTAAGAATCCTAAAGTAAAGCCCGTTGAGAATGCTGTTGAAGACAGAAATATTGGCACTGAAGAAAATCCTAAGATTATAAAATTATCCAAGAATTTTCCTGAAAAAGAAAAAGAAGAATACACGAATTTAATGAAGAAATATACAGATGTATTTGCTTGGAGTTATGAAGATCTTAAGGAGTATAATACATCTATCATACAACATACTATTCCTATAAAACCTGGGGAGAAACCTTTCAAACAAAAACTCAGAAGGATAAACCCTAAATTGCTCCCCGTTATTGAGAAGGAAATTAAAAAGTTATTTGATGCCAAGATCATTATAACTCTAAGATTTTCAAAGTGGGTTGCGAATTTAGTTCCTGTCAGGAAAAAGAATGGAGAAATAATATTGTGTGTAGATTTCTAGAATTTAAATAAAGTTTCTATGAAGGACAATTATCCTTTGCCAAAGATGGATCATATATTGCAGAAAGTAGTTGGAGCTGAGAGAATCTCAATGTTGGACGATTTTTCTGGCTATAATCAAATCAAAGTGTTACCTGAAGATCAAGAAAAAACTGCATTTACTACACCTTGGGGCACTTTTATGTATGCAAAGATGCCTTTTGGCCTAATGAATGCAGGAGCTACTTTCCAACGAGCTATGGACATTGCTTTTGCAGGTGAAATTGAGAATTTTGTGGTAATTTACATGGATGATATCACAGTCTATTCAAAATTTGACAGAGAACATCTGCATCATCTAGAGAAAGTTTTCATGAAATGTAGGAAGTTTGGTATATCATTGAATCCAAAGAAGTCCAATTTTGCATTGGAAGAAGGAAAGTTGTTGGGCCATATAATATCTAAAGATGGAATAAAAATTGATCCTGAAAGGGTGAGTGCAATTTTGAAAGTAGGTGAACCCAGGAGTAAAAAGGAGATACAATCATTCTTGGGGCAGGTGAATTTTTTAAGAAGGTTTGTGCCAAGTTTTGCTGAGATCTCTTAATGAATATCACAAATATGTTGAAGAAGGGTCATGAGATAAAATGGAATGCGGAAGCTAGAAAGTCTTTTTGGGAAATAAAAAAAGCAATATCAGATGCTTTTGTGTTAGTAAGTCCAGATTTTACCAAATATTTCTCAATATTTTTGTATGCTTCAGAGTATACTATAGCAGCAGTTTTATTGCAAAAGAATGATGAGAATTTGGAACAGCCCATAGCATTTTTTAGCTAAGTGTTGAGAGATGGAGAATTAAAATATGACATCATGGAGAAACAGGCGTATGCTTTAGTCAAAGCATTGAAATATTTCAGAGTATATATTTTGCATTCGCATGTTATCGCACATGTTCCAACTGCTGCAGTGAAATGAATTTTGACACAACCTGATCCAGAAGGCAGAAGGGCAAAATGGATAGCTATGTTATTGGAGTACGACATAGAGATAAGACCTACTAAACTGGTTAAGGGACAAGGATTAGCAAAAATGATGACAAATTCAAATTGTGAATCTTTGCAAATTAATTTCTTATCTCCCCGATCTAATTAGTTAGATACAGAGGTGGAAGTAATGGATGATTTTGTGGCATCTCCATGGTATTCTGATATTGTATACGTCCTTCGAAATTTACAAGCACCAAAAGGATTGAGTAAGTCTAGGGTGAGATCCATAAAATTGAAAGCTGCCAAATTTTGTATTATAAATCAGTATCTTTATTGGAAAGACCCCGGAGGAGTGTTACTAAATTGTCTCTTAGAAAATGAAGCTCAACAAACAGTCAAAGAATTTCATAAGGGAGATTGTGGAGGACATCATTCTTGGAAGGTGACTGTAAATAAAATTCTAAGAGCAGGTTATTATTGGCCTACATTATTTTCATATGTGTATAAAGAGACCAGCAGGTGTCATCAATGCCAAATTTTTTATGGTAAGATAAAGGTACTTCCTCTTCCTTTAAATCCAATAATGATAGAATCCCCTTTCCAACAGTGGGGTTTGGATTTTATTGGTGAAATAAACCCCAATTCATCAGGGCAACACAAATGGATTCTGACAGCTATGGATTATTTTACAAAATGGATTGAAGCGATTCCCATCCGAAGAGCCACTGAAACTGTAATCATGGATTTCCTTGAGGAAAACATATTGGCTCAATTCGGATTCCCCAAAAGAATAGTAACAGACAATGTAGTTGCTTTTAAATCCAAGAAAATGATTGATTTTTGTCACAAATATCATATAAGTCTCAATCATTCAACTACCTATTATCTGCAGGGAAATGGGTTAGCTGAATCTTCAAATAAAAGCTTAGTAAGGATCATCAGGAAGCTGTTGGAAGATAATAAAAAGTCATGGCACTCCAAACTCAAATATGCTCTATGGGCCAACAGGATTAGTACCAAAAGGGCAATTGGCATGTCTCCGTTCCAACTGGTGTATGGAACTGAAGTCGTTTTTCCAGCGTCATTAGGTGTTCCAGTTATGAGATATTTCCAAGATCAACAAGAAGAACCAAATCACATGCAAAGGAGGATAAATCAGATTATTGAGTTGGAAGAGTGAAGGAATAAGGCTTATGACAAGGTACAGTCACACCAGGAAAAAATGAAAAATACTTTTGACAGGAGAATCAAAGAAGACCAGTTTCAGATCGATGATTTGGTTTTGAAATGGGATGCTCCTAAAGAAGATAAACATGGAAAATTTGATCATATGTGGGTAGGTCCTTATGTTGTTGCTGGATACAGAGGACAAAATGCATTTCTTCTAGAGTATCCGAACGGGGTTCCTTTGGATAGTAACCCTCTTAATGGAAGGTATATGAAACATTACCTATCCTAGGGAGGAGGGTAAAACTTGTATTATAGCCTGTAAATATTTATTTTTCTTTACAAGTCAATACGGATGGTAAGCCGAATGTGTTTGAAGCCCATGGTGAAGGCCCTGAGATTCAGGAGGCTTGCCCTTCCTTTCTAAAAAATAAAAATTATATATCTACCAAAAACAAAAGACAAGTTTTCTGGAAGCTATTATGAAAGATTAAAGACAGGCACCTGGTCTATGAGTTCTTTGATACCTCACATGGAGGATATCATCCCCAGATGGAGCCAGTTGTTAACACCTCTACCTAGCAGAGGGTCAAAGGGACCATGTTAAAGAAGGAATAATGGTTGTTTGAAAACTTTGGTTAAATATAATGGTGTGAAAGTGTGATAAGGGGCGCATAAGCAATGAATTATCATGGGATCCAATGGCGTAAAGTGAAGAAATGGAGATCAACGGCTTATAATGTGTCTAATTTATGAATATGCGAGGAGGATAAGGACATATGGGGGTATTCAACGAGATATGAAGATCAACGGTCACAAATCTAGCCCGACAAAATCTACAATCAGCGTAAAGCCCACTCCGGCAACTTGCACGTTCAATAAAACGGAGAAGCCCAGCAGAATGGGTTCGTGTAGCCTCATCTGACGGCTAGAAAATAAAGGGAAAATGCATCGACGGTCGTTAACGGATCCGGAGCGAAGAGTTGTGCGGTGGTTGGAGACAAAACGTGGTAGCGAAACGGAAACCACGGTACACGCAGCAGTTTGTGGTGCATTCCGCGAGCAAAAGCAGTTTGGGGAAAACCGCTGAAGAGGGCCTCCGGAGTGGGCTCCTATATAAGTAGAGTTGATTTGTTTGAAGAACTATTTTTTATTCCACCAGATGAATGAAAAGGACTGCTTGCTTTCCACCTTTAAACAATCAACCTCGACTATATGCGGCCACAGTAACTGGTAAGTCTCGAATACCCGAAATTCATCTGATGAATTACAGTTGTTATCTGTATTATGGATAAAGGGAAATATTTACAAGGGTTTAACCGTATTATGGACGAGAGAGAAAAATACCTGGTTGACAGGGATAGAGGGGTATGTGATCCTTTCTTGTCTATCAGAAGTGTATCAGTTAGCAAAGAGAGATTATGGCAGTACAATTCGCAGGGTGATGGCATTCTAAATGCTTGTAAATCGTTTTTGTACCATTTTGCTGTTGAGCAGACCCTGCATTTTCCCGAGTTTGCTAAGTGGTGTGCAGTTAACTATTCTACTTCTGAGAGGGTTATTGTAAGTCATTCTACGTATAGGATACTATGTAAAATTGATGCAAAGGCCATCCGTGAAAATTTGAACTTGCCCGACAACTACCCCGAGAGTCGTGAGTCTATAAGCGAATCCGTTTTAGCTGAAGTGTATAAAAATTGTGAAATTGAGGTTTGTTGTAAATTCTTGTCAAGCATCATCAACGAGGGTCAGTCACTAGATGGTCTTTTTCTGCCATATCATGTCCACATTTTTAGAGATGAAGTTCAATTAGTTGTGTCTTTAGTCTGTCAGGTCTTGGGTCTAGATGATGACCGTCATGTCAATGAAGTCATATTGGGCTTTTTGTTAAAAATGAGTTCAATGAGTTCTGAGTCTTAGTCAATTCATGTCTTCAGTTTAGACGAGTATCTAGCCGAAAATATACATCTCCAATTGAGTGAGTTTCCAAAAGTCAGGTTCTTCAAGTTTCAAACTTATTTACTGAACATGTTACTATGTTTGAATGTCACCGAATTGCAGTTTTTAAGTACCATATTCTCTTCAGATTTGCCCAAGCAAATCAACATGTTTGAATTTGCAAATTCTATCATGTCAGAAATATACAAGATGTTGTTTGATGAAGTGTTACCCAGGGTATTAGAAGAAATGAAAAGCATGATGCAATCCTCACCTGAGGATAGGGTTGGATATTGGTTATTGTATAAGGACTTCACTGTTTTGAGAATATATGGTTTTATTGGAGAACCCTATAGATTTCCTGCTTTCTTTACTCCCAGGATTTTTGCATTGGAATATATGAGGCAGAGACTGCAGGCAGAGGAGGAACATTTTGGAGCCTTCAAGAAATCTTCTAATATTAAGTTCCCTCTTAAAGTTGGTTCTTTTATTTTTTAAAACAAGGGAGCCCTAGTGTTTATAGAGAAATTGTTGGAAAACATGGACTTTCAAAGGGATCAAAGGGTAAATTATGATCCCCATCATATAATTTCCTTGAGAAAGCAAGCAAATAAAAATAATCCATTTGACCACCAAGTTGTTGAAGGTCTGAATGAAATGGCCAATTTGTTTTGCTTTATAGAAATTCCAGGATCTGATAAAAATACAAGCAGTAGACCGGTTGCAGTATCTCGAATGACAGATGGTTCTAGTATTTTGGTTAAAAGAAGTCTTTCGGAAGTTGAGAGTGTGGAAGTAGATGAAGACAGTCCCCATAAAAATGCCAAGTTGTCTCGAGAGGATAAAATTTTAAGTGAAGTTATTTCAGATGATTTAAAAAGAATTGCTTTGGTTCCTACAAAATTTGTACAGGTGAGTCAATTTTCTTTTGAAAATGTAGATAATACAGAATCAGGCCCAGTTTGTAAGTCCAAAGAAGAGCTCATGACTGGTTATATGGAGAAGCAAAAGCAGTCCCAAGAGGAAACAAGGAATCTACTACCGCGGGTGCGAAGTTTAAATAATCCAAAAACTTCCTTAATTGGCCATGGTGAGTGATAAGAAAGTGTTAGAAATGTAGGTGAGATTAGACAAAATCAGTGTGCCAGATAAAATACAGTTACACAAACAGACAGGAGACATTATTTATTCGGACTTATTGCATGCTATGGTAAGAATTAATAAGTTACAAACTTTGGTTGATAAATTGGAAGTTCAGTTAAAACATGAGAAGGTTGAAAACAAGGCTAATTCCATTCAAATTAAAAATCTGCAAGCTGATATCATAAGCTCAGGAAATGAATCAGGTAACACCCAGGCCATTAGAAAACTCCTAGAAGAAAAAGACAACGCCCTCTAGGTATTGAAGAAAAGGTTGAAGATCCCAAGTACAGAACATGTTCAATCATCTGAATTATTAGCATTACAAGAGGAAAAGTACAAGATTCATCACGACATGATGGAGTATAAAGGTAAGTCCGTGAAGTTGTAGGAAGAAAGATATAAATGGGAAAAAGAGCGGAATGAGCTAATTACACAGATTTCACGGCTGAAAAGGGATCAAAATGAAGAAAAGGAAATCATGGAGGAACTAATGAGTCAAACTCCCACTGATGAGGAATTAACTATTGTGCATATTGAAAAACCATTAAATGATTTTTTTGCAGATGACTTACTAGTGCCCATGTCCCAAGTCAGCCTGAAAGATGAAGAGATAAGAGAATTAAAAGAGGAAAATGAAAAAGTCAAATCTGAGCTAGCCAGGGTGAATGAAAATAAGAATAAGATATTGCAAGATAAAAATCAGCTACAAAAGAAATTTAATGAATTGAAAGAAAGAAACATAGGTAAGGGTCCTCTCCAGGGAGCAAATAACATAATTTGGGATACATTATCCGTAGAAATTACTAAGTTTAGACATTACCTGAATTTCATTGATGATCAAAGTATATTGATCAATTTGGCCAATTAAAGACTGAAGTTAGTAAATGAAACTATGGAGAGGAAACCCCTTGGCACGGCTCAGAATGCATTAAATTTATTAAATTCATTAACATAGCAAAAATTGCATGATATAGGAGTCAAGGACAGAGTAGCAATGGTACTGTGGGCAAAAAGGTTTATTCATAAACATCATCTAATGAAGATAGTACAAGACAAAGCTAATGAAATGATCTCAAGGGTTAATGACTTCAAGCAGGCTTTTAAGGAACTATTTGAAGACGGCCTTCCTTCCTTTTGGTACGAGGAGGGATGAATGTTTTCTCAAGAGCATTATCACGGCCTTTTGGTATGAAGCAGTATGGATCATTCTAAATTTGATGATTTGGAAAAAGGGCTGACGAGGAAAGTCATCGTAGATAAGCTGATAGAAGATTTTGAGGTATTACAGAAATTCCTGATCATCAGGGGAGGATTGCCTACTGTGTCTTATGAAGCCTACATGGAGCTGGAGGTGTCTATTCGAGAGATGATTCAGTATGATATTCCAAGCACGGAGCAATGAAGAGCCATAGAAAGATTTGGGAAAACAAAATATATCCTTCATTCATGAAAAAAGGTGTTGCGTGCATAGGAGCTGCTTGGACGGGCCTTGTTACCGAGTTGATTTTAATTAATGATTTGTTAGGATCGAAGCAAGTAGTTTATTCCTATTAGTTAGGAATATAGTTACAAGACTTTGATTAAGCATGTTATTCAGTTATAAATCTTCTTGGAAGAAGAGATCATTTTATGTATATAATTGCATTTATTTTATGTGATGGGGGTTGGAACCCGTCTTGTTGTTTAATGTTCTTTTGAAGACATATTTTTTTTTTGAATAACAAAGCTGAATGCGTGAAGTTATCAGAGATTCTCGTGTTGTTTACATTACAGTCTGTATTTTCCTTCCTTTGTGATTGTTTTTTTCAGTGTTACACTTCATTTTGTTTTCTTCGTACCTGAAACATAGTGTTGAATGGTTGGAATTCATATTATTTATGCTCTAATCATTGTCTTAGATATTCTATGAATGTTTCTACTAAAGTTGATATAGAACTCATCTTTTGATGCTCTGTATTGATGGACTGTTCATTATCCCTTCTGTCCCACCTGAAATTGAATGAATGATTGTGACTGAATGGTTATCTTGCCTTTAAAATATCATGCATATGTCTTTGTGATATCTTTATGTATATGTGACTCCATTGCCCAATGGTTATGTGCATTGTTTCAACCATATGTATAATTTTCAAGTGTTGATTTATATCTGGCCTTGTTAAATCTATATTTGAGAGATCCCTCTCTGGAAAGAAAAACCAGTTTATTTCTAAAAGTGGTTTTGGTTGTTACCTTTGGGATTTACCTTTGCAACCTGGGTATATTCTGAGTGCTAACACACCGCAGCCACAGGTCATAGCGCAACCACAGTTTGTGCCATGACCACAGTATAATCAGGTACTGCTAATTTAGCCACAATATGTTCAAGATGCACACTATGTCCAATAGCAACCAAACCACCCGCAGTAGCAAGTGGCCCAGACTCAATTTAAGAAAGGAGGAGTCAGAGGAGGATTTTGCGAAGGATTCAGGGGATGAGGAGGAGGCTTTGGTTGAGGAGGAGGATGAGGTCGAGAGTCAATCTAGTGTTATACCTGTGGAGTATTTAGGCACTACTAGAGGGAGTGTCCTCATGCGCAATGTACATACTATGCGGCCAACAAGCATAATGTTGAAAATTTCCCTTAGTTGATTGCAAAATGGCAGGCTGGATACATTCCTCTGTTGTAGAATGCACAAAATTAGAATCAGCCAACTTTCTAGGTGCAGAACCAAATGACAATGCAAAATCGGATCCTACTGCAAACTCAGAATCAGTCGACCAACCCGCTGTTGAATCAGAACCCACCGCTGAATCACGCCCAGAACCTAAACCAAGGATCAACAATTGCAATAATTCAAACCGAACCGTGTGTGAAGGATGTTGTTGTTGTAGTTGTCACTTGCGCCGATGTGACAACTGGAGAAGATGGACCGCGTCAGCAATTTCATTTCGCTGGAAAGAAAAAGGTAGCATTTGATATTGCGACAGAGAGAGACAAATTCTTCGAATCCAAGCATGCAATCAGGAGAAATATAGGTAAGCTACCTATTATCGACATGCCTTCTGCTTTTGATCCATCTGTAGAGGCAAGACCATTGTGGCAGCATGGTACTGTTATCTCCCAAAATAATTTATTTTCGTACGAAGAATTTAATTCATGCAATGAGGGATATGAATGTCACTAACAGTTTGAAAGCCTTTGTTTTTTATGAAAATTTCACAAGTTGTAGCTTTTGGTGGCTTGGGTGAGGATCAGAACATCTCATTAGCCACCAAAAGATGGAAGATAAATAACAGGTGGAAACCCCCTTCGGCGGTTAGGCGTATTGCTAAAAAATTTACTGCCATCGGAACATTTTTTAAACAATGATCGGAGGTGTAGTCATCTATTACGTCGATCTTTCATATTTTTAGTTCACTGCGGCGCCACCACTGTGAAAAATCATCGGTGATCGAAGGAACTAAGGACCATGCGTCGAAACTTGAAAACACTAATCGTCGGCACAATAGTCCACTAGGGAGCCGCAGCGGTGGGAGGCAAACTGACTAAGGCTTCTGATCAATCAATAGAAACTCATCGACGATCAGAAGAACTAAGGGCTACGGATTGATGAGATAGTCCACTAAGGAGCTACAATAGCGGGGGGCAAACTGACTAAGGCTTATGATCAATCAATAGAAAATCATCAGTGATTGAAAGAACTAAGGGCTACGGATCAGCGAGTTAGTCAACTAAGGAGCCGAAACAGCGGAAGACAAATAGACAAGGCCTTCGATCAATCAATAATCATTCTGATAGCGTGGCAATAGGAAATCATCGACGATCAGGAGAAATAAGAACTACAGATCGACGAATTTAAAACTAAGCTCCTCCGCAGTGTCGACGGCACAAAGAACTAAAGCTCTAATTCCTTCATCAAAAGACTTCAAACAGTGATAAAATGTGCTCATTTCACCTCCAAAATAGAGGCAGCGTTCCGGTCTAAGGTGCTGACAGGCTAGAAGACAGAGCTTCTGATTGCCGACGCTGAGAATATTAGTTGTTGGAACCTCCGACACTACGGCACCATTCTTCTTTGAGATTTCAATGCATTAGTTGTTTTAGCTTTTGATCGCCGACAAGCTAGTGATGGAAAGCGTCGATGAAGAAACCATCGTGACGCTAGGGATTTAAGATGCCGACACTGTGGCAACAGTCGGGCTTGAGGCGCCGACGGGTTAGAGGTTAGAGTGTCCGACCGGCAACTACAGTGACAAGGTAGAAAAATCCAGCAATTTAAGCAAGAAAGGCCACTTGAGTAAACCGTCGAAACATTGGCTGTTGGTGGCAATTTTACACTTAACCAACAGTGGTGATTATCAGTAACCACTTCAGTTATTAAAAGTTCACTCAATAAAATATATCTTCACAATATATAGACAAATAGTTAGCAAGGGTTTGAAGCACTAATCTGAAAAAACTACCACTTTCAAGTATTTTTGGTGTAAACAAATCAGATTTTCAGGATCTGTCATTTTTGTAGAAGGATATAAAT
Organism: Pseudotsuga menziesii; assembly: GCA_001517045.1. Taxonomy (NCBI): domain Eukaryota; kingdom Viridiplantae; phylum Streptophyta; class Pinopsida; order Pinales; family Pinaceae; genus Pseudotsuga; species Pseudotsuga menziesii. Next base: position 849,800 of record LPNX010190713.1, read on the forward strand.
CCCATGATTGATTTTATAATAAGATTTCAAATTCAGGGATTTATGAGCCAATAATTCTTTCAAGCTTCTCATTTTACTTATTCGTGATATAAGCTCTTTTGTTGTGATCTGTTCAGCCATCATCTCTTTCTTTACTGTGTTTATGCCTAAATGTGCATTTAGGTCTTTAAGCCAATAGCTGTCATCCTATTGGTTTATTAGTGATATTTGATTTATAAATATCATCTTTAGTAGGATTTAGCCATTTATATGCATGTGTTATGTGTGTAAATCTACCATCCTGGTGAGTTCTCCATCCCTGCACCTTATTGTCAAACTTCTAAGCAAATTGCAACTAAAAGCCTTGTAAATGAGTGAGTTTTATGCATGCCTTGAGAGTGGAAAGGCTACATAGGTCAACTGACTCGACCCATATCTTAAAACCCCAAAAAACATTGTAAGTTACCAGGCATCCTCGAGCTACAACCTAGAGGAGTTTCCTGAAGTGATAACAAAGTGGCGTTGTTGCCGAGGAGAGGAGATTGAAGCTCAGCTTCCTTGGGAGACGACATAGATCCATGCTTTGATGATAGACAAAGATCGGATATTATTATGGTTGTAATCATCTATCTGGTGACTCCATTGATATAAGGTGGCTTCAAGAAGACCAAGTACCAGAGGAAACCCAAAGGGGCCACCAGCAACAATGGTTTCAGATCCAGAAGAAATTTTGAGGAAAGCTAGTGCTTTACAAAGATAGACAAGCAGCACTGCACAAAAAGATACATCAGGTATTTCAAGAAATATTTATGCTATTATTTCTTCTGCTGAAACTCTTAATTCCCACGAATTTTTAGATACATCAGAAAAATCTAGGGGTTGGGCATCTTCAAGCACTGCTGCTTATGAAGATCCAATCCCTGGTGACTCCACTGGGATAAGTATGCCACCGCCTTCTCAGCAATTATCTTCATCAGTGCTGCCTTCCACAACCCTGTCCATACCCATTTCCAATATGGCTACCCCTCAATGGACCAAGATGGAAAGGATCCTAGTAGCTAGGTATGCACCCCTAGTTTTTCCAAATCCCCTCGCAGCCATGCCTACTGGGGATTATCAAAAGTATATGCCTAAGTTTACATGGGAGGGGGATTTCACTACTGAAGAACATCTAGAGGATTTCTACAGCTATGCTGAAAATATTAACATAACAAGCAGATGTATGGACCAGGGTTTTTGTGCAAAGCCTAGATGGCCAGGCTAGGAAGTGGTTTAATAAACTGCCTGTTGGGTCAGTGGCAGACAAAGAGGCCCTAGATGACATTTTCCTAAAGCATTGGGGAGAGAGGAGAGACCACCTCTATTATATCACAGAATTCAGCAACCTAAAAAGAGAAATTGGAGAGTCTGTCTCCAACTTTACCAAGATATTCAACAACATGTACAACAAGATCCCCACTAAGATTAAGCCCACCAATACCTCAGCTATGATAACTTATGCAAATGCCTTTGACTCTGACTTCTTCCTACTTCTCAGAGAAAGGAGGTCTACCTCCTTATCACTCATGCAGGATGCTTCCCTGGAGGTAGAGTCAAGCATTCTAGCATCTCAGAAGGTCAAAGGGAAGATAGACAGGAAAAAGGAGCCAGCAAACAATAGTGGGGCTTCTGCATCATAGAACAAGATTGACAAAATGGCCAAACTTTTAGATAACTTGACAGCTGAAATGTCTAAATTGAGGGACCAAGGACATTTGCCGGTGAGGGGTAAAGGGCCAAGTGACTTCGCTCCTCGAAGCCCAAATTTTGTTCCTTATAGAAGAGGAAACCCCCCTGTTCAGATTCTCAGAAGGGAGAGAAATCAAGGGGAAGACAAGAGGATAAGAGCTCCATTTCAAAATGTTGTATTAGAAGAAGAGCCAGAATTCATTGAAGATGAAGGAGAAGCTGAAGACAATATCCACTGCATGGAGGATGAGGTGGACTATTCTTTTCTAACATAGGTAGAATATGAGGAAGCCCTGAATGATGAGCAGATCACTGAAGAGTATTTCTATCAGGATGATGGTCAGGGAGGTTACCAACCGAGGTCTAGGTTGGTTGGTCCCCCCAAGAAGAATGTTGTACTTATCAAGTAGCCTATTGCACCTGCTAGAAAGGTTGCTATTTTACCAAAGATAGTGGTTGTCCCATCCAAAGCATTGCATAAACCAGCACCTTCAGCCACACCTGATCAAGTCCAACTCAAACCTACAGCTCATGAGGTAAGGTTTCTAGATAAGCTGCATTATTCTTTCAACCTTGAGTCTGAAATTCAAAAATTGAAAATCCCTTTCCCTTTAATTGAGCTAATGAAGAATGATGCATTTAAAACCTCCATTCTAAATTTCCTTCATCCCAAGGTGCACATTGACACTAACTTTGTGAACCTACAAGATGAAAAGCCTGTTGTAACCCTGGGCCCCATGATCAAAGACCTAAAGGACTCCTGCCCACCAGTCTATATATCCTTGAACATCCATGATAAAATCCTCCATAACTGTCCGCTGGATTCAGGAGCCTCTCATAACCTAATTCCAAAGGCTGTGATGGATGAGATTAGCCTCAACATCACCAAGCCCTACCATGATTTATTCTCCTTTGACTCCAGGAAGGTCAAGTGCTTGGGCCTCATCAAATACCTTGTTGTAAACTTAACGTAGCTACCTTCGAAAAGCGTAATCATGGATATTGTAGTGGCTGATATTCCCCCAAAATTCGGCCTCTTGTTGTCTCGGTCATGGAGAAAAAGACTGGGCAGCACCCTTCATATGGATCTCACATATGCCACCACTCCCATGTTTGGAGGGGAGACTAAGAGTTTGTACAGGGAAAATCAGCTAGCATACATTATTGGCAAGGAGAGCCACTCAGTAAATCACCCCATCTACGCAGTAGACACTGATTTTGGCTCTTGCATTTTGCAAATAGATGATAATCAATAGACATCAGTTCAGCTCACTGAGCCCACCCATCAGCAGCCCGAAGAAGTCACGACAATGATCTGGACCATGTATTTTGATGGTGCTAGCGCTCAAAGCTCAACAGGCACGAGTGTAGTATTGATCTCCCCATCTAAGGAAAACATTCACTTATCTTATAAGCTTGATTTCAAAACCACTAACAACGTAGCAAAATATGAAGCCTTGCTGCTAGGAGTTAAATCTGCCAAGGATATGGGGATCATGTGCGTGAAGATTTTTGGAGATGCAAACCTCATCATACAGCAGGCCAACAACACTTTTTAGACAAAAAATATCAGATTGAAGGCCTACAGGGACGAGGTAGGGAAACTCAGAGACTCCTTTATGTTTTTTGAACTGTCATATATTCCTAGGGATTCGAATCACTTGGATGATTCCCTGGCCATCTCTACAAGTATATTCGTTCCTCCTTTACCCCCTAAGCTCAGCTATGATGTTCAAGTCAAGTATAGACCCCCTCTTCCAGACAATGTAAAATTTTGGAGGGTGTTTGAGAATTATGAGGAGCTTAGTAAATTCCTTCAGTTAGTAGATGAATTATCTAACATACACATAGACCAGGAAAACCTTAACATGGAGGAATCCAAGCAGCTCAAGTTAAAAGATAAAGTGATTGAGCACAATATTGTCCAATTTCCCAACAACTACATACCTCGAGGTCTAGTACCATTGGAAGAACTGTTTGATCACAATGACATCCCTTTCAAGCCTGCCAAAAGGGAGCTAGATCTTGCTATCTAAGAGCAAAACATAGGCAACCAAAGCCATCCAAAACTGATAAATCTATCCACTGGGCTGTCTACTGGGTAGAAGTATGAATTTTGCAGCTTAATAAAAGAGTTTGCTGATATCTTTGCATGGGAGTATAGTGACCTAAAAACTTATGACACCAATATCATCCAGCACAGAATTCCTTTGGAGAAGGACACCATTCCTTTCAAACAGAAGCTAAGACCCATCATCCCTCTCCCATTACCAGTGATTGAAAAAGAGATCCACAAGCTCCTTAAAGCCAAGATCATAATTCCCCTCAGATATTCCAAGTGGATTGCAAACCTGGTAGTAGTAAGAAATAAAAATGGAGAAATCAGGTTGTGTGTGGATTTTAGAAACCTGAACAAGTGTTCCAAGAAGGAAAACTATCCACTGCCCAAGATGGAACACCTATTGCAGAAAGTCTTAGGGGCTAGTGTTATGTCCTTCCTTGATGACTTCTCTGGATACAACCAAGTTGTTGTGCACCCTGATGACCAAGAGAAGACTGCCTTTACCACCCCCTAGGGCACCTTCATGTATGCTAAATGCCATTTAGGCTAATGAATGTTGGGGCTACTTTTCAGAGAGCCATGGACCTAGATTTTGTAGGGCTAAAAGATAAATTTGTGCTGATATATTTGGATGACTTAACAGTTTACTCTCACAGCCATCGTGACCACTTGCAGCATTTAAGGAAGGTATTTCTGAAGTGCAGAAGGTATGAAATATCACTGAACCCTAAGAAGTCCCAGTTTGCACTCAATGAAGGAAAGCTCCTAGGACACATAGTCTCAGCTGAAGGTGTAAAGATCGATCCGGTAAGAGTGGAGGCAATTCAACAGCTGTCAATACCAAGGTCAAAAAGAGACATTCAGTCCTTTTTAGGCAAGATAAACTTTGTCAGGAGATTTATTCCAAATTTCTTTGAGCTGGTAAAGCACATAAAAGCCATGCTAAAAAAGGATGCAGAAATAAAGTGGACTGACCAGGCAAGAAATTCTTTTGAAGACATTAAGAAAGCCATCATGGGGGGCCCAACCCTGATTAGTCCCGACTACACCAAGGGTTTTTACATTTTATCTTTTGCATCTTATGACACAGTGGCAGCTGTACTATTACAAAAGAATGATGAAGGTATTGATCATCCAATTGCTTTCTTCCGCAGAACCCTTAGAGATGTTGAGCTGAAGTATGACCCAATTGAGAAGCAGGCTTATGCTCTCATAAAATCTTTGAAGACTTTCAAAATCTACATTCTCCATGCAAAGGTCATTGCATATGTCCCTTCAGCTACTGTGAAAGATGTTTTGACTCAGCCTAACATTGATGGGAAGAGAGATAAATGGATTGCCAAACTCATTGACTTTGATGTAGAGGTGAAACCCACCAAGCTGGTAAAGGGATTAGGTCTGGCCAAACTCATGGCCAAAGAAAACTGTGAACTGATGGGAATAAATTTCACATGTGTCAGGTCAGCAAAGGTGCAGATTATGGTAGCAACTGAAACAGAAGTAAATCAAGATCAGAATAACAATCCATCAGTAGCTGAGAACGTATCTTCATGTGAGTGGTACTCAGGTATCATTTAATTTTTGCTAAAATTAGAATTTTCTCCTAATCTCACTCCTAACCAAGCACGAGCTCTTAAGTTGAAATCTGTTAAGTTTTGCATAATTGACAAATTGTTGTATTGAAGGGATCGGTCTAGAATTTTGTTAAGGTGTCTAGATAAAGAGGAAGCAGAGCAGGTCATGCATCACTTTCATTCCACTACATGTGGAGGCCACCGCTACTGGAAAACCATAGCCCACAAGATATTAAGAGAAGGATACTATTGGCTAGTCCTCTTTGCTGATGTTTACACTTTTGTAAGTGCCTCTGACCAATGTCAAGTATTTATAAGGAAGCAGCAGCTCAAATCCTTGCCCCTTAGGCCTGTTACAGTGAATGGTCCTTTCCAGCAATGGGATCTGGATTTCATAGGTGAAATAAATCCATCTTCGAGTGGACAACATAAATGGATCTTAGTAGCCACTGACTACTTTACCAAATGGATAGAAGCAGTGCCCACCAGAAATGCCACTCATCAAGTCATCATGAGATTCTTATATGAGAACATCTTCAGCAGGTTTGGTTTCCCAATAAGGTTAGTAACTAATAATGCACCAGCTTTTAAGGTTGGGGCATTAGTTAAAATGTGTGAATCAATGGGTATTCAATTGGTGCACTCCACATCCTATTACCCACAAGGCAATGGCCTGGCTGAGTCATCCAACAAAAGCTTAGTCAGAATCATCAGGAAATTACTAGAGACAAATCAGAAAAGCTGGGATTCAAAGCTTAAGTTTTCTTTATGGGCTGATAGGGTGACAGATAAAAGATCTATAGGGACTTCTCCATTCAAACTAGTTTATGGCATTGAGGCCATCTTTCCTATCCAGCTCATCCTTCCAGTGGAAAAGTTCTTTCAGGAAGAGGAGGATGAGCCAAATGATATGATGAGAAGGATGATGGATTTGGTGGAGTTACAACAGATTAGGGAGCAAGTTATAGGAAAATCAAGAGCTCATCAATAGAGGATAAAGGGCATGTTTGACAAAAGAGCAAAGGTAGACAACTTCTAGGTCATAGATTGTGTCCTCAAGTGGGATCTTGTCAGACAGGACAAGAGGAAACATGGAAAATTTGACTCTTTGTGGATTGGCCCTTTTGTGATAGCCTAGGTACATAAGAATAACACCTTGAAATTGCAGATTCTGGAAGGTGAAGAGGTATTTGATGGCCCAGTAAATGGGAAGTTCTTGAAGCTCTATTTTATTTTAGGCTCTGAGGCCTTATGATTGTAAATTAGTAGATAGTAGGTTGTTTTTCTTTCAGAATAAGACTCCATGCCCAATGGAACAATAAATTCTAGTGTTAAGTTACTTAGTTGCTTTTAGGGAAAGGAATTTTGGTCTGGGGTTCTTGGGACCTCACTGGGAGGTTCCCATCCCCAAGTAGGAGCTAGATGTTATCTCCAAAAATAATTTATTTTTGTATGAAGAATTTAATTCACGCAATGAGGGATATGAATGTCACTAATAGTTTGAAAGCCTCTATTTTTTATGAAATTTTCACAAGTTGTAGCTTTCGGTGGCTTGGGCGAGGATCAGAACATCTCATTAGCCACCGAAAGATGGAAGATAAATAACAAGTAGAAAACCCCTTCGGCTGTTAGGCATATTGCTAAACTTTTTACTGCCATCAAAACATTTTTTAAACAGTGATCGGATGTGTAGTCCTCTATTACATCGACGTTTCAGAGTTTTAGTTCACTGCAGAAAATCATCGACGATCGGAGGAACTAAGGACTACGCGTTGGAACTTGAAAACACTAATTGTTGGCACAATATTCCACTAGGGAGCCTCAATGGCGGAAGGAAAATTGACTAAGGCTTCCGATCAATCAATAGAAACTCATAAGTGATCGAAAGAACTAAGGGCTATGGATCAGCGAGATAGTCCACTAAGGAGCCGCAACGGTAGGAGGCAGACTGACTAAGGCTTCCAATCAATCAATAGAAAATCATCAGCGATCGGAAGAACTAAGGGCTACGGATCGATGAGTTAGTCCACTAAGGAGCCGAAATGGAAGAAGAAAAACAGACAAGGCCTCCGATCAATCAATAACCATTCTGATAGCGCGGCAATAGGAAATCATCGACGATTGGGAGAACTGAGAACTACAGATCGACGAATTTAAAACTAAGTTCCTCCACAGTGTCAGTGGCACAGAGAACTAAAGCTCTGATTCCTTCGTCAAAAGACTTTCAACAGCGATAAAATTTGTTCGTTTCACCTCCAAAATAGCGGCAGCGTTCCGGTTCTAAGGTGCTGATAGGCTAGAAGACCGAGCTTTCGATCATTGACGCTGAGAATATGAGTTGTTGGAACCTCTGATACTGCGGCATCATTCTTCTTTGAGGTTCCAATGCATTAGTTGTTTCAGCTTCTGATCGCCAACAAGCTAGTGATGGAAAGCACTGATGAAGAAACCGTTGTGACGCTAGGGATTTAAGATGCCGACACTGCGGCAACAGTCGGGCCTGAGGTGCCAATGGGTTAGAGGTTAGAGATCGGTGACAAGGTAGAAAAATCTAGTGATTTAAGCAAGAAAGGCCACTTCAGTAAACCGCCGAAACACTGGCTATTGGCGGCGATTTTACACTGAACCAGTAGTGGTGATTATCAGCAACCACTTCAGTTATTAAAAGTTCGCTCAGTAAACTAGATCTTCACAATAGATAGAAAAATAGTTAGCAAGGGTTTGAAGCCCTAATCTGAAAAAACTATCACTTTCAAGTATTTTTGGTGTAAACAGATCGGATTTTTAGGAGCTATCATTTTTGTAGAAGGCTATAAAGTCCATGATTGATTTTATAATAAGAGTTCAACTTCGGGGATTTATGAGCCAATAATGCTTTCAAGCTTCTCATTTTACTTATTCATGATATAGGCTCTTTTTTTGTGATCTGTTTAGCCATCATCTCTTTCTTTACTGTGTTTATGCCTGAATGTGCATTTAGGTCATTTTCAGATTTATTAAAAAGCCGATAACTATCATCCTATTGGTTTATTAGCGATATTTGATTTATAAATACCATCCTCAGCAGGATTTAGCCATTTATATGCATGTGTTATGTGTGTAAGTCTACCATTCTGGTGAGTTCTCCATCCCTACACCCTATCATCGAACTTCTAAGCAAATTGCAACTAAGATCCTTGTAAATGAGTGAATTTTATGCATGCCTTGAGAGTGGAAATGCTACATAGGTCGAATGACTTGACCCATATCTAAAAACCCCAAAAAACATTGTAAGTTACCAGGCATCCTCGAGCTACAACCTAGAGGAGTTTCCTGGAGTGATAACAGGTACCTTGCAGCAGTTCTTTGAGAGTTGTCTGTTGCTGGAAAGGGATCCTAAAGCACTTTTCAAGATTGAGAAATTATTGTACCATTGGGATAAGGCATTGAAGGATTCTATGGTGAACTCCTTGCAAAAAGGAAGACAGGCAAGGAGATGAGGATGAACATCCAGATTGGAGATTACGAGGTTAACTCGGTTATTATGGATCTCGGATCTGATGTAAAGAATATGACAAATCAAACTTGGAAGCTGATGGGGAAGCCAACATTGGGATGGTCTCCAGTGTAGCTGCGACTAGAAAATCAGGCAAAGGTTCATCCCATTGGTCACGTCTTAGACATGGTTATCGATGTTGAAGGTATGACAATGTATGTTGATATTGACATGACAGAAGTAGTTGAAGATGACAGTTCCTACCCCGCACTACTAGGGATTGGGTGGGATAATGATAGCATGGAGGTTATAAATTTAAAAAAATGGGTTATGGTGTTTGAGAACCAGCATGTCAGGGTCATTGCTCCCATGGACCCTCAGGAAGGATGTTGGAATATTGAACCAGTGAGAGATTAAACTGGTAGAAGTTGGGATCACGCCTATAATATCTCTGAAGATTATATTCAGCCTACCGTCGATGGTGAAATTGGATGGCACATCGCTAGTTCTGCGTCCTCTGATTCTGATGATGCTTTGGAAAATTGGCAAAATAGGATGCATGAGGTATCGTTCAGGAAATGCGGGTTGATCACACAGTCTCTCTGTCGCGTAGCAACTGAAACTATCGAGTTGCCAATTTATGAAGGGCTTCCAAAGTTATCAGAATTCCTTTGAGAATTTGAAGAGAGAGTGTTCAAGCCACAAAGGGTATTGGCTCTAGATGTAGCACTGAAGGCTACTCCAGCCCGATGGTGGGTGACGCACAAGCAGACGATCCATGACTGGGGACAGTGTCGAAGATTGATGATGGTGTACTTTGGAGATTCGGAGGTCTATCATGCTGGGAGACATGATGGACAGAATGAACCCACCAGTCACTTGATGGAATGTCAGGTCTTATGGGCATCATGACCTAAAGATGAGTGGGTCCATTGCTTTGTTCATACTCTAAACGAGATGTTGAGATCCTGGTATGTAGTAGTAGAACTACGCAGAACTATAACCACTTGGGAGGAGTTGTCCGTTTTCTTTGCACAAACATTTAGTTTCCAAGATGCCAACCCCGAGGTACATATTGCGTTGCAAATCATTCATGACATAGTGTTGAAGGTTATCCTTTTCGCATACCCAGATGATCCACGTGCGCACGGTTCGATGCAATCCATGATGACATGTTACAATCTATCTAGGGAACCTGAAGATGATGGTGAGTTGTGGAATGTTAATATTCTGGAGTCAGAAGGAAGACACGATGTTGCAGCGCCAGACATACTGATGGATTCTATGAGTCAACCACTGAAGATCAGGAAAGTCAACATTGGGTCATAAGAGAACCCGAAATTCGCTAATATTGGGGACCATTGGGACGAGTAAAGAATGGCCAAAATCATGGACTTGCTGCATGAGTTCCAGGATATTTTTTCGACATGGTTCTCAGAAATGAAGGGGATATTAGTGGACATTGGGGAGATGAAAATCCCATTGAAACCAGATGCAAAACCTGTGCGATAGAGGCCGTATTGACTAAACCCACGATACAAGGACCATGTGAAGGCTGAAATTGATTGGATGCTGGATGCTGGGATCATTGATCCTATTGAAGAGTCAGAATTGATAGGCCCTATGGTTATTCAAGATAAAAAGACCAGTGAAATCCGCATTTGCATCAACCTAAGAAAGTTGAATGATGCCTGCCTGCATGATCCATTCCTGACTCCGTTTACAGATGAGGTCCTAGAAGGAGTAGGCGACTAGGAGATGGATTCCTTCACAGATGGATTTTCGGGGTACCACCAGATCTAGATTGCGGAGGAGGATCACCATAAGACCACATTTGTCATTGAATGGGGTTGTTATCATTATATAGTCATACCTTTTGGGTTGAATAATGCACCATCGATCTTTTCTAGTGTGGTTGTCACTGTGTTCAAGGATTTCATTCAAAAATTCCTGTAGGGATACATGGATGACTGGACAATTTATGGGTTGGTTAGAGATCATTTAGCAAACCTGCGATTGATGTTAGAAGGTGTCGACAGCATCAGATTGCATTAAATTCTAAGAAGTGCATATTCTATGCGTCATTTGGCATACTACTAGGACACACAGTATGTAAGCAAGGGATGTTAGTTGACCCTGCGAAGATCGCACTAATTCTTAGTTTGTCGCCACCGAAAAATGTGAATATGCTTCGGGCAATGCTGGGGCACATGGGATACTATCGCAAGTTCATCAAAGGATACACTGTGATTACTGCCCCTATGGAGAAGATATTAAAAAAGGAAGCTACATTTGAGTGGAATCAGGAATGTCAAGGAAGTTTTGACACATTGAAGGCCAAGATGGCCTCCACATCCATCCATGTCGACGCATCTTCTATTGCGTTCGGGGTTGTGTTGGTGCAACCAGGTGAGGGCGACCTATATCACCTGATCGCATATGCCACTAGGAAGTTGTCGTTTGCTAAACGAAATTACACCACGACTGAAAGAAAAGGCTTGGCGATGGTTTATGCCTTGCAAAAGTTTAGGCACTATTTGTTAGGTGGTCACTTCAAGATGTTCATCAATCATTCTGCTTTGCAATATTTGGTCAATAAGCCTGTGTTGGGGGGAAAGATCTGTCGATGGCTGCTACTTTTTCAGGAATTTGACTTTCAAATAGTTGTGAAGCCAGGACAGTTGAATGTTGGTCCTAATCACCTGTCTCACATTGAGACCAGAGAAGAACCTACGAATATTGATGACGGATTTCTAGATGCACAGCTATTCCGTGTCGATATCGTAGATGATCATTATGCCCCAATCATTCAGTTCTTAACCACTGGTGTTTCCCCAAAGAACCTGTCGACTAGTCAGAAGAAGCAGTTGGTAGTAAAGGCTTTAGATTTCCAGCTGATTGCTGGAAAATTATACAAGCTTGGACCAAATGAAATCTTGCGACGGTGTATCCAACCCCATGAGCAGGGACCCATTCTAGAAGAAGAATATGCAGGAATCATAGGAGGTCATTATGGAGGAAGGGCTACTACATGAAAGGTGTTGCGCACTGGGCTATGGTGGCCTACATTGCATAATGATGCTGCAGATTATGCGCGGAGTTGTGACATCTGTCAGTGCGTCAGTAAACCATCGCGGTGGGATGAGATGTCGCTTATGCCGTAGGTAACTCTACAACCTATTGATAAATGGGTCATGGATTTTGTGGGTCTGATTAATCCACTGGGGAAAAGTACTGGTGCATGATACATCATTATCGCAACTAACTATATGACCAGGTGGGCAGAGGCCGCACCAGTTGTGGATTGTTCCGCCATGACAACAGCGAAGCTCATATTTGAGAATATTGTGACACGGTTTGGGTGTCCCAGGATATTGATGAGTGACCAGGGTAGTCACTTTATCAACTGCACTGTGAAAGCGCTAACTGAGGAGTTGCAGGTACAACATAAGAAAAGCACACCATACCATCCACAGGCGAATAGGATCGTCAAAGCATTCAATAAAATTTTGGAAACAACGTTGACAAAGGTATGTAATGCTAATCTTGATGATTGGGACTTGAAAATTCCAGCAGTGCTATGGGCCTATCGCACCACTTGTAAACGGTTCACATGGCAGACACCGTTTAAGATGGTAATTGGGAAATAGGTAGTCATTCCCATGGAATACATTGTTCCTAGCTTGTGCATTGTTGTGGCGACCGACATGGATAATGCATAAGCATTAGAAGAGTGCATTGTGTAGTTGATCCAGCTTGAAGAGGACCGTTTTATTGCAAGCTTCCATCAGTGCGTTGTGAAGGATCGACAGAACCCATGGCATGATCGTCACATTAAGAATAAACAGTTTGCAGAAGGATATTTGGTGTTGTTATATGACAACAAGTTCATGAAGCACGTAGGTAAGTTACAGATGCACTGGTTAGGCCTGTATCTTGTTCATTCCATTACTTCTGGAGGTGCGGTTCAGTTACAGCAATTAGATGGTGCGGTACTGCTGACGCTTGTCAATGGGAGTCGCTTGAAGCTCTATAGGATGGGCTCTGAGCCATGCACCGCTTGAGGTGATGTGAAAAAAAAAACCAGAATATTTTGTTAGATAGCAGCAAGGTAAGCCTAGTGGAAGAGGTTGCGCAAGAATAGGCATTAGTAGCGATGGAAGGGAGACCACCTGCGACAGCCGCATAGCTATGGGTTGGTCAAATATGCAATAAATAAAGGTAGTTAAAATATTTAGTTGGTGGCACTTGTTGAAGCAACGCGCATTAATGGCCGATCCAACTGTTAGAAGGGTAAGATTGACGGCGGATTTGGTGTCATTACTGCTGGATTTGGTCATGATGGGTATGGTAGATTTGGCAATGATGGGTTCGACTTAGGAAGTAGCTATAAAAAGTGCGCGAGATGTAGGAGGAAGGCATTGTTCAAAACAGTTCAGTCAAGTGAGTAGAGTAATGATCCGAGTACAGTTTCTGAGTATTGAGTGCGAGTTGCAGAGTAGAGGTGTAGAGTCGTCGGGTGCATCATAAGGGTTGGGAAGAGCGGCATGCTAAGCGACCCCAAAGCAATTGAGATTTCCAATGAGAAAGAATCCCCCATTTGGCCCACGACCATTGAGGAAGAAGTCATGACCATACCAGTAGGCTCTTCGTCTATCCCCAGGAGAAAGTGGTAGGCTCAGAAGTCCAGTTCCACGCCGCCGCAGAAGAGGCACACCCGCACTTCAGCTAGAGTGCAAGGAGAGGGGACTACACAGTCTGGGCTATCGAACTCTGGAGATATAGAGTCTGCAGCACCCAAGGGTGTCTCTATCCATGATATCTTGGGATATGTCGCTCCAACACATCTGGGAGCAAAGCTGAGGCAGCCCACGAAGAACCAGAAGTATCCACCAAAAAAAATTTCGCTACCGAAAGGGATGACTTTCTCAATTGACATCATCCCTTCCTTGATCAAGTTGAAGTTTGGGGACCAAGACTTACTATTGCTCAAAGATGTCTGGAATGATCCCTATGAATTAATTTCGACGGGGCCTAGTGCACCGATTCAGAGGATTCCTCAACCTTGGGCGAGTGGGTTGAACAACTCTGGATTGTTGGGGCTCATCAATATTCCTTGTTTTGGGTGATTGAATGAAGCCCATGCATGTGTTAAACAACTTTTGACCTAATTTCATGGTGGGATTCTCTGGTTGAATGAGCCCATTCCGGTCACGGTCGACTTAATTGCAAGCATTATAGGCTTGCTGAAGGTTGGGGAAGATCGAACGAAGTATATCCATGGGCGGGATGCTGATAAAAAGCTTGCTAAGCAAATGAAAGAGAGGTTCGACTTGCAGCCTGATTTCCACACCTATCATATCGACAACATTAATTCACATGCGGTGCAGATCGAGGCACGCATTTTGGCAAGTAATATTGTCTGGGGGAATCGACCGGTCCAGTGCGATTCGGGTGTGGTTGCATGTGCCTTAAAATACGCAGAAGGCGTATAGATGAACTGGTCCTTATTTTTGCTCAATCAGTTGCTCAATGATGCTCTCACTGCTCAGGCCGGGTGGCCATTTTCGTACAGCTGGCTATTAATTCTTATTGCGCTTATCGCATGGATGGAACCTAAAGATTATCAACCAATGGCAGTTGATGCAATGAAGGTGTGTCGCAATGCACACTATCAGAATTTGTGGTGGGTTGAGGATCCCAGTCAATAGATGGACTGTACAATCCATTTTTGGGTCTATTGGGATGCGCTGTAAGAAGCTGCTGTAAAAGTTCCCCGCTTATCCAACTACGCAGCAGCCAAGTATCAGCAGCTCATTCAGTTCGCTATTGGGCCTCATTCTATTTATATTCAGGCGCAGCGGGACACCGACAGGAAGTGGCTACCTTTGTCCTACAAAGTCACCGATGAAGAATTGGATGCCCTCATTAATGAGTGGCCAGTTGAATGGCGCAACCCCATGAGCCAAGAGGAACTCTCTAAGGAGCCGCCCGCTGATGGCCCTGACGAGCTTGTCCAGAAGGAGCTAAGTGTTCACAACTCTAAAAATGACTCATCGACGGACTCTAAGGTAGAAGCATAGTGCATGCGGGAGGAAACTTGAACCATATGGCGCTAAGAATATGACGCGGGTAGAGGTACTCGATCAGGCATGGAAGACCAACTACAGTGACTCATCAAAGCGGTCACTGCCTCCTCTACAGCTACGACAAAAGTGATACAAGAATCCAATGAAGAATGGTTTGCTGACGTAAAAGATAAGTTGAATTCTATTTATGATATTGTTTCTAGGAAGACACTCGAGAAAATAGTGATGCAGGAAGTCCCATTGATCAACACTGAGCCGCGGGCCAGGAACATTCAAGTTCCCTCGACTGCGATCGATGCGGGGAATGAAGAAGTGAACCAGTTACTATGGCCAATCTAGAGCATTGCCTTGGATCTGAACAAGTTACCTGCTCAAGTGTTGGTGGAGCTGCAGTATGTTGCCACCCAAGAATTGGTAGATAGACAAAAGGAGTTGACTGGTGGATATGTACAGTCACAGAGGGCAGCCAAGAAGCTGCAGAAAGAAGCAGAGCAGCTACACCAGGTTAGGGTGTAGCTGGTGGAAGAGAAGGTATGAGAGATCAACACATTGAAGGTAGCACAAGGCTACCAAGGAAATCACTGAGCTGAAGAAGATGCAAGATGGCCTCATCATTGAGAAGGCGCAGTTGTGCACAAGTGTTGGAGAGGTAGAGCAAGTTGTTGATGAGGCTTGTCAGCACATTTTTTAGAGCATGGCTGAGCTTACTGTAGTCGCCAAGGCCAAGTAACTTGGGGAAACTATTGTCAAGCTCCAGGATACCAATCTTCTGCTCAATTCCCTGGTCCATATAGAGACACCGCCGGAGCAGGTTGCTGAACGAAAGGCCACTATCGAGAAGGTCGTGGTCCGGTTTGAAATAATTGAGCAAGAAGCCAAGACAATCATGGAAGCGACGATGCCATTATGGCACAACGTTGTCTAGGATGAATAGCTCAACTAGTTGACCATGCAGGAGCAAGAAGCTGAAGGGCAGTTGACGACACTAAAGACGACACTGCAAGCATTGTCGCTCATGGTGTAGATCACACGGTCTAAGGAATTGAAGGACCTTCAGGAGAGAGATACCCATGCCCAAGAACGCCAACAAACGCGTCGTGCCCAATTGGATGAGTTTCAAGACATTGGTGGGCAGTTGGCTATCAAAGCAGTCGCAACACTGCAGGCAATGCAAGAAAAGTGGCAGATGGTCGATAGCAAGGTTGGGATAGTGCACCCTGTGTAGCATTATTTGCTTAATTGTCAAAGTACTGCCAAAAAAGTCCAGCTCCAAGTTCAAGATATCTCATAACAGATGGAATATTTCAAGGCCAAGACATCAGCATATACCCTGTCAGCCTGACGTGGCTCGAGGACGAGCCACAAGAATGTTTTGGGGGCCTGTTGGCAGGGGTTTTGGTAGTAGTGTCATGGTAGCTGCGCAACCTCACGCGACACCGTGCAAGGCCAGATCAGCGCAACAACCAGTTTTTGAATATTTAATGTATTAATTGACCAAGTTTTGTCGACATAGGTCATTAGTGGTTAGAATTTAGTTAGAATTGGACCTTTAATGTAAAAAGGCAAGCCTATATATAGAGCTAGTTTTGCAATTGTATAGAACACAACAAATGATAGATGATACGACATCACATGAGAATAGATGAAGAAGCATGATCGATCTGTCACGATTTGTCTATGGTCTTGATGAGTCTACTACTTTGAGCAATCTACGATATGTATGTGTCAGATACTGAATTTTGGGATGTAATCAGTCTCCTACTGTGGAGAAGAATTCTCTGTTGTCGATCTGTTGTGCTGAATCAATATGACATGACATTTATTTCCTAAATTTTGTCTTCCATTTTCTTGTTTTCTCTACTGCGATTGAATCTGAGTATGATTTACTGATGTTGCTACATTGATGATGCGATCTATCCAAATTCAGTTGCAATTATGATAAATGGTGATGAATCTTGTTAAAGTTGTTTATTGAATGACATTGCTGCGATAACACTTTTGCAATGAATCAATAATGCGATCTCTTATATCTGCAGTTGTGAAAGTGAATTATGAGGACTGTCTTGGCTCTGTCGAATGACCTAGAGTCATCTGATAGTTATGATGTCAAAACCACCGATGCCATATATTCCCTTCTTACTGCCAGAAACTTAGTTCTGACAGCTCTCCCTTGAACGCCTCGGGTGAGACCTTGTTCGCTCTGTAGATGTTGTTGGGCAGGGTAAAACCTGTCCGGGCTGGTGCTCAAAGAGATTGCGCTAGTTGGGAGTCGATAGAGTGAGAACCCCTATCGAAAAAGCTTTGTTGGTGGGTTTTCACTAACACCAATGCTGCTCCAGCTTCAGCTTCTGCTGCTGGAGCTCCCAAATTATCTATCCCCTCCATAGGGTTTGTTGTTGCTACAGTCTCAACCGATTCTTCTTCTTGGTTATCCGATCCTGTCTCATCTCCCCCTACAACTGAACTAGAGGGATTTCGGTCCTCCTGCTCTTCTTCCATTCCCCCCAACTGTGCAGGTGCCTCCTCTTCTTCCTCTATTTGAACACCCCACAAAAGTGTAGGTGCCTCAACTTCGTCCTCTATTAACACCATCCAAAAGTACAGTTCCCTGGTTTATTTGAGGTTGACCAATAAATTGTTCCTAGGTTTGATTCCTTTAAGCTAATTCCCTTAAGATCAGTAGTTTTATTAGGTTGTGATGGGTGAGGGAAGAATGTGGGTGCGGGGATGATCTTACAAATCCCGCCATGTGATGTAGGTCTTTAAATAGATAAAATGGAACATTGAGTAAAGCCTTATGGCGTAAATGAGACAGTAGGGGAAACTCAGAATAATAAACAGTATAGTACCTACCTTCAAATGTGATATACTTCTTGAGAAAAACTGCCACTTGATTCCAAGGGTGAGGCAGTGACTATAATACTATCCCTCGATTTGCTTAACGGATTTGTTCACCAGCAACCAGGAAATCCCGTAGTGCGGAAACATTGTGAGTTCTTCTTCCAAACTAGGCCCTTCCAATTTGAGGAAGGTCACTAACCTCTACTACAATATCCTCAGTAACTTCTATATGTAAACCCCTAACCTATGAATGGGTTTCTGTGAGATTTAGAGCAAACTACAGAGCTGTTTCTCGATGAAAACCATTTACACGTTGGAAAAATTCATTCCAACCAGATGCTTCAAAGATGGCAAAAACCTCAACATTTCTTCGCAATTCCTGCATGTTTGTAGGTTCATGTCAGGATGGGATACCCATGTTTCCTCTCTTTCTGAATACTGGTATCATCTCAACAATTTATAGGCCTAGTAATGGAGGTTACAGCATAGGGACATGCACGAACGACTGAGGTTGGGGTTGGGAAAATGAGGAAAGTTAAGACAGTCATAAGAAGGGAACCATTGGTAAGATTTGGCCAAAAATTAGGAAAAAGGTGACAACCGTAAGATAAGCTCGAGTACCCATTTGATTGTGCGGATTGATAGTTAACGAAGCATGGGTATAATGACTGGTATAAAAAGGCAAGCATGATTAGTTTTGTCAAATCTACTTAATGCTTGATCATGTAAATAATTGAAATCGTGCCTTAGTAATTATGTGAGGAACCATGACTTCTCAAAATAATATAGTGTGTCAATTGCTGCCATCAAATTTAAACATGATTGTGCACGTGTTGCCATGATGTTCCCTTCGGCAAACCAAAACTGTCTTTTCAACAATGACAGAAACATAATTGAAGTTGTGAGGTGAGTCAGAATCAACAAAATCACAGGTGGCAGAAATTCTGGACAAATCTGAAGGAATCACAACCCTTCCATGGATAAATCTAGAGGATTCGTAGCCGTGGAAGATAGGAAATATGTTGGAATTTGGCAGACTCGTAGCCGCGAGAAATAGGGAAATCTACTAAAATTGGTGGAGTCGCAGTCGTGAGAAATAGGGAAATCTACTAAAATTGGCGGAGTCGCAGCCACGAGAAATAGGGAAATCTGCTAAAATTGGAAGAGTCACAGCCATGAGAAATAGGGAAATCTGCTAAAATTGGCGAAGTCGTAGCGGCGAAAAATAGGAAAAATGGGCAAAGCTTTATGGAGTTGCAACTACGCAGAATGAGAAAGATAGGCAAATTTTACGTAGTGCAGTTGTGTGGAATGGGAAAAATAAGCAGATTTTATGGAGTTGCAGCTGCACAAAATAGGAAAGATAGGAAAATTTTATGGAGTTTAAGCTACGCGGAAAAGGAAAAATAAGCAGATTTTACGGAGTTGCAGCTGCGCGAAATGGGAAAATAGGCAAATTTTACGGAGTTGCAGTTGCACAGAACTCGAAAAATAGGCAGATTTTATCGAGTTGCACCTGCACAGAATGGGAAAAATAGGTAAATTTTACGGAGTTGCAGCTGCGCAGAACGAGAAAAATAGGCAAAATTTTATAGAGTTGCAGCTGCGTGGGACTGTTCATCATTCAAATTTTTTTCTTCTTCAAGGAGATTTTTTTGAAACAGGAAATTGGAATTGGGGCTCACGATCGTTATGCCCAGTCATGACCATTGCTCCTTAAGTAAATTCCTGCATAGATTCTTCAAAGAAAACCGATCAAGCGTAAAGGAAAACAAAAATGAAAAATAAAACAAACATCAATTTATTTATTTATAATTTTTGTTTTTGTGTGGAAATCATAGTGACTGTCTAAAGATTGACAGGGGCAGAAAAAGATTCTTTCCCTTGTGCTAACTGGTATCCCAGATTAGCCGCAACCTGTGAAATAAACACATCCCTTGAGATTGTTTTGTGGTACAGTCGCAGCATATGACCATTAGCAAATAATGGTGTACAATTTTCATCGATGGTGACCATGCAAACTGTCTATCTGATATGGACCCAACCATCTTGTGTGCATCTTACCTTTGAAGTCCCTTTTGAATATTGAATCATATAATAATGCCCAGTCTCCTTCACAGAATACTTTCTTCTTGATGAACTGATCGTGCCATTTGGATCACTACTGCTGAATCAATGTTGTTTGATCCACCGCAGCTATATGTTTTTCATCGAGTTCATCAGAAATTTGGGGTCTAAAATGGGCCTCCTAAGGAAAATAAGAAAAAATCCGCATCACACTATAGATATGCCATGTCACATTAAATATAATGAAAGTCAACCTAAATTGTCTCATTAATGGTAGTTGACAAGTGTGTTGAGTTAATGTAGAATAAAGAAATACTGGTTAAGAATATTAATGAAATATTTAGGTTCTCGTGCACACATAATAAATGATATAGTGGAATTTTAAAAAAATTATATTATAATATTTTTAAATAAATGCACCACTACTTTTTATATATTTAATAAAATGCAAAACTCAAATATATTCATATTTAAATTATAATGGAAAATATAATTACAATAGTATTAAAAAATAAAAAATCACTATTATTTTTTAATATAAATTTTTTATTGATTCATATAAAAAAATATTACATTACATAAAATAAAAAATAATAAACAATATATGTTCTTATAATTTATACAATCTAATAAACCATATATATTCTTATATAATTTTTTTATATCATGTTGATTTTTAAAAATTTATATATAATATTTATAATAAAATTATAAAATATTTAAAATATAAAAATATAAAAATATAATAGTTTTATTATCATGTTAATTTAAAAATAAATAAATAACATTTATAATAAAAATCTAAAAGATTTAAAATATATAAAAATATTGAAAAATTATTCGATATTTTCATTTATATAACGATGAATTTGCTTATAACCATTAATCCTTTTTTAATAAAAAAAAACATTATATTTTTATAAGTATATGTAATTTTTTTTGGTTATTATTAAAAAATATTGAAAAAATATTTTTAGACCACATAGAAAATTTATAGTGTAAATGTAATATTGCAAATTTTAGTGTAAATGTAATATTGATAGAATTTTTTTTATACTTTTACCAAATGGAAATGGAAATGTAATAACGTATTATTAAACTTTTACTATGAACAAAGCCGCTTGAACTACGACTTATCCCCAAAAATGGAGACTAATATTAAAAATACTAAATATTTTTATTTAGTATTTCAAGATAAGTCCTTTTAAAATTAAATACTATTTAGTTTTGCTTTTTAAATATTGATTAGTAAATGCTTTTAGTATTTCAAAATGTCTCCACTATAATTTTAATTAATGCGAGAATTATTTTTTAAATGAGTTGGAAGTAGTGATCAAATAAAATATTATATTTATATTATTTCAAGTATATATATCATATTTCGAGATGATCGTTTCACGATCTTAACTAAGGTGAGGTTGATACAGAGTTAGCTATTGTCAAATAAAATTATGACACATAAGCATTATATGTCAAACTCAACCATAATGGTTGACCAAATATATTGAAATTCTATTGGCTTAAAAAATCCAACTCTATCCAACTCATCCATGGCACATGTTTTTATAAGGCCCATTTTAGACCCCAAATTTCCTCTAATAAGTTAATTGATTCAATCTACTCCTTTGGGCTTTCGTTACATCTAAGTTTACATCCATGGTTGTCTTCAAGGTCTTGATTTTGAATTCGATGGGGAAGACAATGCTCTTACCATACACCAAGTCATAGGGGAAGAAACCTGTAGTATTGCACCAAGTAGTGCGATATGTCCATAATGCTTCTGGAAGCCTTTCAACCCAGTCTCTGTGATGGCTTCTAACTGTTTTAGTAAGGATAGCTTCAATAACTTTATTAGTACTTTCCACCTGGCCATTGGCCTGGGGATGGTAAGGTAAATTTATCCTATGCTGAATATGGTACTTCTGTAGCAAAGCTTCTAATTTGTGTGACACAAACTGTGGTCCTCCATCTGTGATTATTTCCTTGGGTACTCCAAAACAAGGGAAGATTTCCCTGTATAGGAAATCTATTACAGCCTGGTCATTGGCTTTCACCAAACCCACAGCCTCCACCCATTTTTTCATGTAGTCGGTGCAAACTAAAATGTAAGCATTCTGCTTCGAGGAAGGGTTGATAGGCCCAACAAAATATAAGGCCCATCTGTCAAAGGGTTCAACCACGAACTGTGGTTAAAGATGGATTTTGTCCAATATGTTAGGTTGGACCAATCTCTGAAAGTTGTCACAAGCCTGAACATACTTCTTTGCATCCCTGAAAATTGTTGGCCAATAGTATCCCATTCTTAACACCTTATGACCTGTCCTTTTATCTGCAAAATGTCCACCACATGGTTCATTGTTGAAATATTGTAACTTCGAAGAATATTCTATATGTATATTTTTGTGGTCATCGATGGTCCTACCAGGAGAACCACTTGTATTACTTTGTACCCCGATGCTTCTAATCGGAATAACTAATAAGAGTCATGAGGTAGTCCCCTCTAATTGTAAAGGTGGGTCATTAGCACTCCAGTGTGGTAACTTGAGCCTACATGTGTAACTCGAGCCTACATGATTAACTCGAGCCTACATGTCAAAATTAATAATTAAAGTAAACAGATGAATATAAATAGAGGTGTGGCGCTCCTCATTTGAAACACACACTCTCACTTGTGTAGCGCACTAGTGGAGAAGAGAGAGAAGTAGCTGGAGAAGGAGGAGGATCAGGATTTGATCTCCTTGTTGGTTTTATCTTTTGGGGCATCTATATTGAGGAAGCTTTTGTTGGTTTTTTCCCTTTAGGGTTTTCCCAGGATAAATATTTGTGTTCTTTTTGTATGGTTGTGCTTGTCTATCTTTCAGTGATCCTGTTTATATTCTTTTGTTATGAAATCGAAATGAAATACTAATGATCTAGCTTAGCATATGAAAATTTAACATGGTATCAGAGCCACCCTGAAAGAAGACGTTGTGCAGCTACAGAATCTAGGGATTCTTAATTTTTGGTTCTCTCTCTACAATCAATAAGCAAAAGAAGGCTAGGCTGACTCTTCATTGAAGGGCGCATCATTCTGTCGAAGCGGAATTCGATTCCGAGCATTTTCAGTTTTCAGTGCGGGAAATTAGGGATTCTTTCTGAAGAGGAATTTTTGAGTGAGCCCAGCATAGGATTTCTCTCCTCATCAAAATCGAATTTTAGAGACCTGGATCAATATTTTTGGTCAGGTGAAACTCCAGGAAAGTCAAACCCTAGTTTGACCCCGAGCTAGAAAAACCCTAAATACTAAAACTGCTAAGTTTTGGTACATTCGCTATATCCCTAGATTGGGGAAGGGTCAGGAGCTGAAAATTAGGCCAAAGATACAATCCTTATGTACACTGTGTCCAAAATTCAACCTCCAATTTGCTATATTCTGGGAGATATGATCCCTCCAAGTTAGGGTTCCAGCCTCTTCCAGAATTCATCCCTAAACAGGACACCTGGGGAGAATTGATATATCTTTGGATACAAATGTACAAATGGAATTAATGACAATGTTCTAGAAAGAGCACATAATTTAATTTTTGTGATCCGAAGTTCAGAACCATAAGATGAAACAGTGACATGTGGCAGGCCGTACAACTTCGCTGTTCTGAACAGTCCTGTAACAAGTCACCTTAGGAAAATGATCATAAGTCCCAATTGGTGAAACAAATTCAGATTAAACCTATGGTGTTGGAACAAGGACATGCGAGGTTACCTCAGTGCAAAATTTTAGACATAGAGGAGTAGTAATTTTGGATATATCATAGAAACATTGACAGGCATTTCTATAGAAGAAATTGGTAAACTAGGGCTTCCTGTTCCGGGAGCTTCCCTCCACTGTTTTAAGAAAATGAGTACATTGGACAGCTCCATTTGAAGAGATCTATCTTTATATCCAATTAGATCTAAAATATTCCAAGTTTTGAAAACTATGGTTTCTCTGACAAACCCTAGATCAGCCAACTCCAGAACCAGGATGGACACCTCAAATCGGTAAGATCTAATCTTTTTCTATTTGCATTTGAGGTTCTCATTTCAAAGTGATCTATCACATCAGCTTGATGATAAGCTTGGTGAAGTTGAAAAATTCCAAGCATGGAATTATTTGATCTCTCTAAAGAAAATGAATTGGACACCTTCATGAGTAGAGAGGTTCCAGTTCCAGAAGGAGATGAGGCTCAAAGCCTTACACAAGAAGAACTTGATCAAGGCCAAGAATATCATTGTTGATTCAATCATGGATCAAATTGTACCACAAGTGTCTTCCCTAAAGACACTGAAGATGTTTGATTCCTTGATCAAGCTATTTGAAGATAAGAACATAAATCAGAAGATGGCTTTGAGAAAACAGTTGAAGAATGTAAAGATCCAGAATGCAAAACATCTTGGAGCAGTAGAAGAAGAAGAGGAGAATGCATAAGTGGTGATAGCCACCTTGAATGGTCTCCCAGGATCATAGAATTCATTCATTCAAGGAATGTGTTCCAGAAGGAAGTAATTACTTTCAACAAACTCTGGGAAGAAGAAGAAGCTCGTCTCATAAGAAGAGAAGAAGAAAGATGGGAGCAATTGAAGATCAAGCT
This sequence comes from Pseudotsuga menziesii, assembly GCA_001517045.1. Lineage (NCBI taxonomy): Eukaryota > Viridiplantae > Streptophyta > Pinopsida > Pinales > Pinaceae > Pseudotsuga > Pseudotsuga menziesii. The sequence continues at coordinate 874,222 of LPNX010190713.1, forward strand.
CTCACCATTCAAAGAAGATCCCTCAAGTGATGAGGAATATGAAGAACTCAATTCTTAAAGAACCTCTTATTCATCTTATCATTTGGATAAGAAATAATGATTTCATGAATGAAGAAGATGATAAAGCATAATGATCAAGATGGATTCTACCCACTAAACAAATAAAAGATAAGTATTCAATTGTCATTTCATGATATTGTTTTGTTATACATTTGATTATATCCAGTTTATGTGTTATGCATGATAGATTGTTTTCATTAATGACTGTATACTAATAATATGCATTTGATGGGTAAGTAGCTCATGGTGCTATACAACTCTCCATCGCTACTTATCTAGAATGAAATCTCTTTGCTGACATATTGGATTAGTGCACAATCTCAATGATGTCATGGTAGAGATGGAAGGCATCTAGAAAGTTTCTGTGAGATATGGATGAATGTTGTATTGGCTAAACAGTTGCATGATGCATAAGAATTTGTTTTTATGCATATGTTTTATGAAATAGTTCTAACCATGCAACTGGTGCATTTTAATTGTAGGAAAGGTCCTATACAACCGCCTACAAGAAAAGAAGGATGATACTTGTTCTGAAGAACAAGTGATGACAATTCAATAAACATGAATCTAAATCTCCCAGAGTCAGAGACATATTGACGAAGGAAAGAGCTTCAGAGAGCAGTAGATCCACCTCAAAGGATGAAGACCACCATGGCTATGAAAGAAACTATGATCCAACAGTAACAATTGATCATGAGGAATGATGTATTCGATATGGTTTCGAGACATAAAGGGAAGTACGTAGTATCTTCCATATGGATCTACAAGAACAAGTGTACAAAGCAAGGTTCATGATTTGCCTCAGAAAGAATAGACTATGACATGACATACTCTATTGACAAGTATATATCAAGCATAGAACCACCTGTACAGAATGAAGAGGGAATATGATACTCCACTTCAGGGGGAGTGACTACAGAAGATATCTGAGTTCGACATGGTACGACATGATGGACAACTTCCTGATGGATCGAGACATTACCAAGAGTAAAGTGGGTTCCAACCTTCATGGTTGAATGCAGAAGACTAGGATATGTTGATGATCTGACAAGACGAACTCATGGAAGATGTTATGATGAAAGAATACTAGTGTTAGAATAATCCGTCGGGATTATTGTAAATAAATAATAAATAGGAATATGAATAGATAGGAAGGTGAAAAGGCTGGTTCTCAACCGCCACATTGTAATGTATAAATATTTGCTTTGGTGAGGGAATAAGATGAATCGAGAGTTATTACCAACAAGTGGTATCAGAGCGCTGCCATAACTCCTTCATGTTGCCATTCTGCCCATTCCTGGCATTCTGCTTGCCAGTCCATTGCCAGACTACTCCATCAGTCTGCCATTCGAGTCGCATGCATTGTCTGCGTTACAATTCCTTCATGATTGAGTTTGTGTGCTGCAAACCCTAATCCGGACGCGTTTTGTATGTGTATTATTCTGCTCTTTGGTGTTGTGTTGGAGACTCACACATATCCTGAGTGAGGAGTCTGTACATTGTGTTGTACATGCCATTCCTATTGTTTGGAATCCGAGTCCATTAAGCTGTGGCGAGTTATATTTGAAGTACTGATTTTATATGAATCATATGAGTTCAAGACATAAAAAGACTGAACCCGTGAGATGCTTTCATTTGATGCTGTGCGTGAAAGCTGTGTGGTGATCAAGACATAAAAAGACTGCGCCCTCTTGTAGCATCCTTCCACATTTCCAGAGGTTGCGATTTCTGGAGTAGATGCCTTCTTGCTGCATATCAAATGGTTGTTGTGACCTCTGCATTGAACCACTGCGTGCGTTGAAGGATACGAACCCTAATTTTCTGTTGACTGCTGCGATTTGCCTGAAAACTGCGTTGATCAACCGGTGGTGCTCTTGACTGAAGCTGCGTGCAATCATTCAGCTGAGTGGAGACCTGCGTGGAGTATGCTGCGTGGAGTATGAGCCTGAAGGCTACTGTCATTTGATGCTTGTGTGAAGCTGCGTTGGAAAGATTGCTACCAGCGTGAAGACCAGCCGTGGAGCTGTGAGCTGCGACCTGCGTGGAGCTGTGGAGCTATGAGCTGCGACCTGTTACACCCACTCATGAGTTTATAATCAAAGCTGCGATTTCATGAGTTTATAATCTGAAGACTGATATATATATCTATTACGTTGGAGCCTGCGTGGAGAAACTGCGCTGTGACTGCGCTGTGCATTCTATTGTATTTGCAGTTAGGATAATGTATGCTGCGTGAATGGTGAAGCTCTGCGTTGAATGGTGAAGCTGCGTGAATATTTTGATCTATTTTGATATATTTTGATATTTTTGAAGTAAACCCTAATTTCTATGCATGGAGTTTAAGTGAAAAGTCTGCAATTTTTTTCATTTGCATTGTTTGAAAGAGGACTGTGACTTATATGAGCTGCATCTGAACCTGCGTGGTAGCTGCGTGGAGTGAACGCCCTCTGGCATGAGCTTATGGAGATTTAAATTGAGGATTCTGGTTAGATGTAAGAGCGACTTTACACATTCTGTTGCACTATGGAAAGCTAATTTCTGTGTGAACACGTTGAAGATAGCATTGGTGTGGCTGCGTTGAAGCCTGAACCCTAACTTCTGTTGAGTTTTTTGTTGAAGAATAATGTATGCTGGAGAGTGCTGTGATTTTTGGCTGTGTATTTGCTGCTGAAGACTGAGATTGATAGATTGCAGACCGATCTCAGAGACTGAATACTGAGACTAATATGTGAAAATGTTGAATGCTGTATATTATGCTGACTAATTGCTAGTGATTGATATAAAGAAGCCTATGTATGACTGACAGTGATATATTTTGTATCTACTGATATATTTGTTATAAACTAGCATTGTATTCACCTTGGCAGAGACTGTAGACCTGCAAGGTTATTATTTTTTTACTTCTCTTAGAAAATTACACTTACAGTTGTAATAATGCAATCTATAGCATCTATAGTCGGTGCCACTCTCACTGGCAAAGACACCTATTCAAAATGGTGGAGGAAGATCAAATCTGCCTTCATTTACAATGACCTTTGGGACGGCATTTGTGAAGGCTGCACAATAGAGACAAAATCTGGAAAGCCCATAACCATAGACCCAAGACCTCCAGAATCAGAGAAAGAGAAGGCCATTTGGAGAACAAAAGACAAGAAAGCCTTAGCTTTTATCACTGCCACTGTCAGTGAAGAGGTGAGCCAGCACATATTGCCTGCAAAATCATGTTTTGAAGCATTAAAAACATTAAAAGAACTATATGATTCACACAGTGAAATGGAATTTATTCAACTAATGTTAAAATTATTCAGTCTTGAAGTAAAAGACAATGATCCTATGTTAGTTGCCTCTGAAATCAAAGCCATCATGCACAAGATTCAAGCCTCTGGTATGAAACCAGATCTTCCTCTTGCAGCATTTGTAAAATCTTTGTATCCTACTCACTCCAACTATCTTGAGTCATTGCAAGCTAGTGACAAGTTCAAATCACTAACATTTGACACCCTAGTAGAAAAGATAGCTGACAGAGAGAAAGCCTTTGGTAAGAATACAACCGAGCCTACTGGAGAATCACTTTGCTTTGCTCAAAAAGAAAAGAACCATGCCAAAGACCAATCCAAAGATCATCCCAAAGGAGAAAGCAGCAAGAGAGGCAGAGGAAGAAGCTTCAGAGGCAGAGGGGGCAGAAATAACTTCACCAAAAGATCAGATTTGCAGTGCAAGCGTTGTGGAAAGACTGGGCACACATCAGATCAGTGTTGGGCTTCATGGGACTCCATCAAAGACAAGCACAACCAAAAGAAAGATGATAATAAACATCAAGATGCTAGTAAATCTTCTGATTCTACTCATTGTATTGTTTCAAATTGTAATCTTGGAATTAATGAAATGACTTCTCTTTCATCTTATAAAGATTGTTGGCTGCTTGATACTGGTGCAACATCACATATGAAATTTAGAAAAGACTGTTTTGAAGAACTGAATGAAACAATAGATGGCATAGTTTACTTTGCAGATAAGTCAAGTATTAAACCAAAGGGAATGGGCACCATTCGACTGAAGATGCCTGGATTTCCTGATTTCTTGTTGAAGAACGTTCTCTATCTTCCAGAGTTGCAGAGAAGCCTGCTGTCCATGGTGGATATTCGACAGCAAGGCCATTCCATCCACATATTTGATGGAATAGTTGAAATAAGAAATTCCTTTAACAACCAAGTCATCATGACTGGAAACGAAGATGGAAAGTTGCTGAAGCTCAAGGGTTCATCCGCAAGATTTTAGAACTATGCCTACCTCTCTCAGCATGGAGAAGGTAATATGTCATCTAGCTCATTGTGGCATGCAATATTTGGTCATCTAAATTATAACAGTCTTCGTTTGTTGAGAAATAATGGTGTATTTGGTTTTCCCACCATTCCCAAAGAGAAGGAAAAATGTGATGCATGTATATTAGGGAAACATAGTAAGCTGCCATTCCATGAATCTAATTTCAAAGCAAGTAGGAAATTAGAACTAGTGCACTCTAATTTATGTGGCCCAATGCCAACTCCTTCAGCAAATGGGAATAAGTACTTTATGACATTTGTTGATGACTACTCACGAATGTGTTGGATTTACTGTTTAA
>LPNX010190713.1:880817-916697 GCA_001517045.1 Pseudotsuga menziesii
AGCGCCACATTGTAATGTATAAATATTTGCTTTGGTAAGGGAATAAGATGAATCAGGAGTTATTACCAACAACTAGAATGATGTTTGGGATATAGTACTCAAACCAAAAAGCAAGAATGTGGTATCTTACAAATGGATTTGCAAGATAAAATATGTTTCTGATAGAAGTAAGGAAACACTTGTGGCTAGAGGTTTCTATAAGAAAGAGAGAATTAATTCTGAAGAGACACTTACTCTAGGAAGCAAGGTACATGATGAAGTAAATACAAGTCTTCTTCAATGGTATGATCGAGGAATATTTTTTCATCGAATAGTCACAAGGATTTGAAGTTGAAGACAAATGGACTCACATATGCAAGATGAAGAAGGCCCTCTATGGCCTGAAGCAAGCTCCCAGAGCTTGGTATGGAAGAATAGATAGTTTCTTGTCGAACATGGGCTTTACCAAGAGTAAAAGCTGATCCTAATCTTTACCTCAAGGTTGTAGAAGATGAACCTATCATCTTGTTATTATATGTGGATGAATTATTCTTGACAAGGAATGAGAAACAGATTATGGAAAGCAAGAAGAAACTAGTAGAAGAATTTGAGATGAAAGACCTTGGGTTAATGCATTATTTCCTAGGTCTGGAATTATGGCAAAGTTTAGAAGGAATCTTTCTCAACTAGGGAAAGTATGCAGTAGAGATTTTAAGAGATTCAATATGTTGGAATGCAAAGCCATGGCCACACCCATGGACTCCAACCTGAAGCTGTTAGCTGATGACTCATCAGAGTTAGTGGATGTGACTCACTATAGATAGATCATTGGGTCATTGATGTACTTAACAAATACCAGACCAGACATTTGTTTTGCTGTGAACACCTCAAGTCAATATCTTGTTCAACCAAGACGGGTTCACCTAGTAGCTGCAAAACATGTGATGAGATATCTGAAAGGGACTATAGACTTTGGTCTATACTATGATGGTAGCCATGAGTATAGATTGTATGGCTACACAGATGCATATTGGGCTAGAAGTATCTCAGACAGGAAAAGCACATCAGGTAGATGCTTTTGTTTGGGGTCTACTATGAGTTCATGGTTTAGCAGGAAACGGTCCAGTGTTTCTCTTAGCACGGCTGAAGCAGAATACATAGTAGATTGCTCTGCTAAGTTGTGAAGCCATATGGCTTCGAAAGTTGATATCAGGTCTCTTTGACCTGAATATGGATACTACAATGATTCTATGTGATAACCAAAGTTGTGATGATAGAGAACCCTGTGTTCCGTTGTAACACATAGAAATCCGGTATTTCTACATACGAGATAAGATGCAGATGATGATGTTTCAGTATTCCCATACTGAAGATAGAGATGATGATGCTTTCAGTATTTCTATACTGAAGATATAGATGATGATGCTTTCAGTATTCACATACTGCAGATACAGATGGTGATGGTTCAGTATTCACATACTGAAGATGTAGATGATGATGGTTTGGATGATTATGTACTGATGAAGCCTTTGTCTCGAGTAAAGTTCGAACACTTTCGAGACAAGATTGGTGTTGTTCAGAAAGACCTTCCTCGAAAGGGGGAGTAGTGATGTTGCAGTGGGATTGTATCATCCTGAGACATTTGTCCAGAAGTGATCCGGTGACCTCGGTCCTTGAGAATGAAGAGGGATTGTATCATCCTGGGACATCTGTCCAGAATAGATCTGGTGACTTCGGTCCTTGAGAATGTGCTGGGATTGCATCATCCCTGAACCTTGGTTCAAAATGTATCCAGAGGTCTCGGCCCCCGTGAATGTGGTGGGATTGCATCATCCCTGAACCTCGGTTCAAAATGTATCCAGAGGTCTCGACCCCCGTGAATGTGGTGGGATTGCATCATCCCTGAACCTCGGTTCAAAATGTATCCAGAGGTCTCGGCCCCTATGAATGTGGTGGGATTGCATCATCCCTGAACCTCGGTTCAAAATGTATCTAGAGGTCTCAACCCCCGTGAATGTGGTGGGATTGTATCATCCCTGAACCTCGGTTCAAAATGTATCTGAAGATTTCAGTCCCCGTGAATGTGGTAGGATTGCATCATCCTTGGACCTAGTCCTAAAGTGATAGGGACTGATTATCCCATAATCAATCTGGTGACTTCGGTTGTCGAGAATGTGGTAGGATTGTATCATCCCTGCACTTAGGTCCAAAAGTGATCCAAATACTCTTTGTCTTTGTACTGTGGATTGCAGGTTGTTGCTGATGATGATGATGTTGCTGTTCGAAAGATCAGAGTATGATGATGATATTGTTGTTTGAAAGATCAGAGTATGATGATGATGTAGCTGATCGAAAGGTCAAAGTGTTGAAGATGATGTTTTTGATAGAAAGGTCAAAGTACTGAAGATGTTGTTGCTGATCGAAAGGTCAAAGATGTTGCTGATCGAAAAGGTCGAAGATGTTGCTGATCGAAGCGGTCAATGTTGTTGCTGATCGAAGCGGTCAAGGTGTTGCTGTTGCTGAAGACTGAAGATTGAATATGAATACTACATGATATTGAAAAGCTTCCAATGATTTATAGATGTGTTACCCTGATGATGTTGATGATGTCCTCTCTCTCTCTCCTATTATTGTTGTTGTTGATGTTGTTGTAGAATACACTTCTTTTTAAGGGGGAGTGTTGAAATATTGTAACTTCGAAGAATATTCTATATGTATCATTTTGTGGTCCCTGATGGTCCTACCAGGAGAGCCACTTGTATTACTTTGTACCCCGATGCTTCTAATCGGAAGAACTAATAAGAGTCATGAGGTAGTCCCCTATGATTGTAAAGGTGGTTCATTAGCACCCCAGTGTGGTTACTTGAGCCTACATGTGTAACTCGAGCCTACATGATTAACTCGAGCCTACATGTCAGAATTAATAATTAAAGTAAACGGATGAATATAAATAGAGGTGTGGCACTCCTCACTTGAAACACACACTCTCACTTGTGTAGCGCACTAGTGGAGAAGAGAGAGAAGTAGCTGGAGAAGGAGGAGGATCAGGCTTTGATCTCCTTCAGTTGGTTTTATCTTTTGGGGCATCTATATTGTGGAAGCTTTTGATGGGTTTTTCCCTTTAGGGTTTTCCCGGGATAAATCTTTGTGTTCTTTTTGTATGGTTGTGCTTGTCTATCTTTCAGTGATCCTATTTATATGCTTTTGTTATGAAATCGAAATGAAATACTAATGATCTAGCTTAGCATATGNTCATCATGACAGGCCTTCAAGATATGGAAGACTTCATCCTCCGTTACACATCTTTTTATCTCAAGATAGGGACCTGTGTAGAAAATATGACCATCTATCCAACAATACCTGGCACTTTGTTGAATAATTTTCCTTTTCTCTCTCTCTTTGACAAATGTGCCAAAAGCTTTCCTGCAGCCAATTAGTTAGCAACATCTGATTACCAAGGGGAATGAGCTGAAACTGCAAACAAATGTTCATCTAGGAAAGAATCTTCAATTGGTAAGATTTCATCACTGTTAGTAAAATGAGATAAAAAATCAGCAAAAACATTTTCTTTCCCAGGTCGGTCAATAATGGTAATATCGAATTCCTGTAACAGTAACAACCATATAGTTATCCTAGCATTTGTAATAGGTTTGTTCATTAAATACTTGATGGCTGAGTGGTCATTGTGTACAAAGGTGGGGTATCCAGTGATGTAGTGCAAGAATTTGTTAATGGAGTAGACAATGGATACAAATTCTTTCTCTGTAATAGTGTAATTGATTTCAGCAAGGACCAAGTTTTTACTGATGTAGTAAATTGCATATGGTGCTTGACCATCTTGTTGTCCCAACACTGCTCCAATGGCAGTGTCAGAGGCATCTGAAGAAATGTGAAAAGGCAAAGCCCAATTGGGTCCCCTTAAGATAGGAGTTGTATACAACCTCTTCTTAAGTTCAGTGGACGTTGTCTGGCATGCATCATTCCAAATGAACTGTACATCCTTCATCAATAAGGTAAATAAAGGAGAAACTAGTTTGGAAAAATTTTCTATGAATCTTCTATAATAACCGGCATGCCCTAAAAAGATACGTACCTCTTTCTGTGTTTCAGGAGTGTGTATATTTTCAATTACCCTAATTTTGGATGGATCTACCTGGATACCATCAGTAGAGATAAAGTTCCCTAGCACTACACCCTCTCTCATCATCATATGGCACTTTTTAGTGCTCAAAGATAGTTGGGTTTGCTCACAGTTCGTTAAAACCTTCTCTAAGTTTTTCAGTGCCTCTTCAAAATCACTTCCATAAGGGGTAAATTCATCCATGAAAATATCCATAATGTCATTAACCATCTCTGAAAAGATGTCAATCACGGCTCTCATAAAGGTGGCAGGTGCATTGCACAAACCAAAGTGGAGTACCCTATATGCAAAGGTACCCCAGGGACAGGTGAAAGTGGTCTTATCTTGGTCCTCAAGAGCAATTTGGATTTGATTGTATCCATTGAACCCATCTAGAAAGGAGAAGAACTTCTTCCCAGATAAGGTGTCAAGTACCTGATCAATGAAAGGCAGAGGAAAGTGGTATTTATGTGTTGCCTTGTTTAACTCTCTATAATCTATGTAGAATCTCCATTTCCCATTCTTATTGGGCACTATCACGAGTGGGGAAACCCACTCATTGTCTGAGATCAGGTATATAAACCATTATTTTGAGAGTTTTTGAAGTTCCTCTTTCACTATGTCCCTAAGATTGGGGTTCATCCTTTGTTGTGTTTGGCACACAAGCCAGGAGTCACTCTTGATATAGATGTGGTGGGTGCACATATTAGAAGGGATACACTTCATATCCGTGTACTCCCAAGCAAATTCCCCCTTATGATTTTTCAAGAGAGTGATCAGGTGTTCTTGTTCATCAAGAGCGAGATTGAGATTGATGTTCAGTTTTTTTCCAGCCTCTATCTCAACTGGAACATTTTTTCAAATTTTTCAGCACTGGAATTATGTGGGTGTCACTGACTAATGTCTCCTCTGTGATATTTTCTTGCTCTTATTCACCTAGAGTAATGTTCAGGATCTGATAAATTTGTTTGTTGATAGAAGTTGGCTCACTGATGAAACTATTAATGGCATTGTTCTCTATTTCATCCTTGAAGGTCAAGGCCTTCCCTATTGTTAACAGTGGTTGAACGCCATCCTCTTTCTCTAGCTCCATCCATAATGGAATTTCATCTTCTAAAGTAGGTCGAGATGGAGGATACAAGGTAAGGTTTTTTGTCTTGTTCCCATCCGATATGGCCATAAACCCTGACCGACAACTGATGCAAGCATCTGCTTTGGCTAACCAGGGTCTTTCCAGGATCAGCGGGTGTCCCCCTAGATGTGACTTAGGATGTAAAACCAAGAAGTCAACAGGGTATTCCCACAAGTCAACTGAGATGACGAGGTCATCCAATATTCCCTTGGGTTTGATAATGGACCTATCAGCCAGTTCTAAAATGGTAGGGGTTGGCCAAATATTGGTGAGCCCAAGTTTTTGTACAGTTTATATGGTCATAACATTAATAGTTGTGCCTAGATCTACTAGCACATTTGGTATCTGCGTGTTCCCAATATGCACTGTGACAGTGGGGTTCCCAGGATCATCATTTGTCCAGGAGAGTTTTTCCCATTATCAGTTCTGATAGTTTCCCTATGACATGGACAGTGGGAGGATCCCTGGGTTTTCTACTTGGTTTTCTTACACAGGTCCTGAACTATTTTGGTGTAGATAGGCACATCATGGAGTGCTTGAAACAGTGGAATTTTGACATATAGATTTTTTAACTCTCCTAAGAGGTTAAACTAGGGTTGTTCCACTGCTTTTTGTAGTGTCAGTCTTTCAGGGTATGGAGTTTCTCTAATAAGTTGTGCAGGCTGTGTTTCAATATTTGTTTCTCTTTGTGTTTAAGCCGATTTCTCGATAGGACTTTTAGTATCCTCAATAATGGGGATTGTTGCATTGGATGAGTACTGTTGGTTCATCCTTTCTTCAGACACAAAGGATGGAACATCCTCAATGACCAAAGGCTCCACTAATCTCCTTAATCGTAAGCGTATGTCGTTACAGGGAACTGGAGTAATGGAGTAAGTGCGCATGTTGGCAGTCTCAAACTAGTGGATTGCTTTATTGTTTGGGTTGGGTCTAGGTTGAGTAGGCAGTTGCGTTCTTATGGGAATAATAGGTGCAACGTTGCTCTAGAGTTGCAGATGTGGCTGCTGAAACTGTTGGTATGGTTGAGGGTATTGTTGAGGAGGGTATTTTTGGTCAGGAAACTGTTGATGTGGAAACTGTTGATGTGGAAACTGTTGAGGAGGTTGGTTATGAGGAAATGGGTTTCCTGGATGGGAGTTCCTCCACCCAGGACACCAAGAAGTCTATTGGTTTGGTGATTGTATCCAAGGGGTCTAGGAGTTGAAATTCTGCATAGGAGGTTGAGAAGGATGCCATTGATGGTTGGAATAAGGTGAAGGGAATTGTGTATTCATGTGATTCATATTATTAAAAAATGGAAATGAGTCTGGATTCATACCTTGGTTTCAAGGTTTCCAAGGATTCTTTTGGGCAATGAAGTAGGTTGGTTCCACATATGAAGTTGATTCCTACAGAACTGCCTTCACTTGAGGTATTGAGGGGAACTCCTTCATATCATGGTTCAATTCATAGAGCTGGCACACTTCCACCTTGTCAAGTGGACACTCCTTCAGGGGGTGCTTATTTTTACATCTGAGGAAGAATACACCGAGTGTTAGATCTTATACTGCTTGCTTCCGCTTCACCCTCAGGACATCTATTTTTGAGGAGATGGAGCTCATCATCTCTGTCTTAAAGTTCTCGAGAAGGTTTCCTATTTCTGCTCGGGTGGCTCCTCCTTTAGATGACTTCTGTGTTCTGTCGAAGACATCTTGTTCCAATTTGTCCCATTTTTTGGTCATGGAGGATCCTCTGGAATACCTTCTGCATAATTCAACAATATTTTCAAAGGGTTCCTTCGAGATATCCCCCTTCCCTAGTAAGTTCAACATACCTAGATAGTCTTCTATAATCCCACGAAGTAGGATTATATTTAGCACATCTAGCCCCATAGTAGTCTTTCTGGCCCTCTGCACATTGTACATAAGCCTCTCAATGAAATCTTCCAAACTTTCTTCATCCTTTTGTACCATCTTGAATAGTTCTTCGCTTTTATCTTTACTGTTACAGTACTCCTGGTATTTTTCAAGGAACACTCGTTTCATTTCATCCCGGGTGGTGAATTTCTCACCACCTAGGCTCATAAACCAATGCAGTGCATTATCCTTCAAAGTAGCAGGGAAAATTTTTAACTTTTGCTCACTGGAAGTGTAGTCATAGCTGCGACAGAGGATGTCAAACTTGAAGAGGAATTCATCCAGATCCTCTGTGGCCTTTCCATGAAAATGGGGTAATACTAATGGTGATATGTTTTTCATGGGGGATTTTCGAGTTGGTTGTTTAATGGGGAACTGGAGTGTAGCAACTATCCCCTCATGCAGGGGATCACCGTCATCGTGATGATTCTCCCCCATCACTTCTTCATGACCTTCAGGTTCATGCCCGTTATTCATATTTTCCTCTGCTCTCTCTTGTATTTGCCTCTTTTGATCATCCCACTTCTGATGAAACTATGTCCACTCCTCCTTTGTCACCATCTTCCTGTTAATGTGCTAAATCACCTCTCAATCACTTTCTCCCACAATGCTGACTCTATCTTCCTCCACAGGGACACCTGAGGGTGTTGCAGCTCCTCCTATGTTCTCCACTGTGGAAACTAATGCTTCCACTCGAGGGGTAACCAGGCTTGTTCTGACAAATAATCCTTGATGGTGAGCTCTAGTAGAAGAGTTGGTTTTCACAACAATATCACCAATTAATTTCCTTCTTCCCAACGTTGGATTGCTGCCACGACCTTGACCACCTGTAAAATTAGTATTTTGGGGATTTCTGGGGGTTTTGGGAATGTCACGTTGTACTCTCCTTGTATTCATGCAACCCAAAACATACAAACTTAAAAAATGAACAAAAATGAACATATGCAACTACTATGGTGTCTAGTAATTACCTTCCCCAGCATCAACGCCAAAATGTTGGTCACTCTATATGCTAGTTAATTAAAACTATTATATAGAATGATCAATATAAATTTTCAACCCAAAGAAGTCTTCTCAGTTACAAATATAATTCACACTGCCTGTGCTTAAAAACTAAGTAGTTGATGAACTGAATAAACTGTCCTACTTATCTATTTAGTTAACTCCTCCCATAATTAAACTGATCTAAACTACCTATCTAAGAATTCAGAATTGCAGTCACCTTCCTACAACTTCAATCCAACAATGAATGATTCATGAAATAAATATCTAGACTTACTTTTGCAAGAATTTAAGTCCTAATTTACCAGACTATATGCAGATCCATCATGACTAGTTTAATCCAACCTTAATCTAGGAATAGGAAATAACATGAATTGAACCAAAAAACTCTAAGCTATAGTCTATCTGAATTAGAAAACCTGAGAAAGACAAGTAATTGAAAGGAACTGAGGAAGAGCTTTACTGTTACAGCTATCACACACATGTATAAAGGAAATTAACCTACACAGTCAACTATCACACCACACTACTGCAGCTTAAAGGAAATGCAAATACTGACTATTCAAGGAAACACAACGATTGAACATTACTGTTGCAGCTACTGAAAAAGAATGCATCTATTGTAACTTCCACACCACACAACCAAATAATCAAAACATCTAATTAACTTGGTGATCTCTGTGGGAAGGTGAGACCAGCCTTCAAACAGAGACGTCGAAACTAACACAAGTTAAAACACAAATATCTAAAGAATCCTGCTCCTTATATTAAAATGGTGGAATGAAAGTACAGTCTATGATATTAAAATGGTGGAATGAAAGTACAGTCTCTGATACATCTCACATAGTAAAATATGATATTATCCAACCCATGGCTCCGAATGTTTCCCAGTACTTATACATCAACAATAATAACCCTCACCCACTAATATCAGGTAGCCATGAATATCTACGATCTTCAGGCCGCCCTGTTACATGTGATGTTACAACTGTGGGTGGAATTAAACAAAAGCAGGGAATATAGGCAATTCTATTGCTCGAGCTAGTAAATGAATAATAGAACCAATTTAAGAGATGCCCCAATGATTGCAACTAACTTTAAGCAGTGGCATGTTGTTGCATCCATGCCTGTTGCAGCTCACGTGGAATGATGACCCCTGGTTGTACCCCAGGTGTAGAGATGAGACCGATAGGTCACAGCTAGTAGTGAATGCTAATCTCATATTTAGAACACTCGGACTGATACACCTGTATTCTCTCACAGCTTGAACTATCGTTGTAAAATCATAATGTGTTAGCATAATTCAAGAAGCAAAGTCCTGATTATAGCAATCATAAGCATTAATAAGATGAAACAATAATTAATCATACCTGTGAAGATTCAGGGCTAAAGTGAGGAAAGAACGTTTGTTTGGTGTGCAGAATGGAGTAAGACAAGATAAACAGGGTATAATGGATGTGGTTAAAAAGAGGCATTTTGGAACCCATCAAGGATAGGTATCTTTCGTGTGTCCATCCACATGACACTGAGTGCACCACAAGTCATCATGTTCATCTTTTGCCTTCTTGATATCCTGCAATTGAAATGTCAAGTTCGCCAGCTGTGCCTAGATTTGGTTCATGTTGACAACAGTTTCTCCGATAGGTGAATCCTCCAGGTTCATTGCAATTTCCAGAGCCTCGCTCTATGTCGTGATATTTTGTTGCATTAATGGGTGTCAGATATGAGGGACTACTACCACTATGAACCATTCTTTGTGTTGGACGTGACTCATATCGAAGCTGAACCATGCCATCAACGTCTTAAACCTCTGATCAAAGTCCCAAATTGTCTCATTAGGGAATTGTTTGATTTCCTTCAGCTCTGTAATGTACTGTGCTTCAGATTTTGGTTTCTTAAATTCTTCAAGAAGTCCCTTATGAATCTCATCCAAATTCTTCGCCATGGTCCCTTGTGGGACCTATATGAATATCATGTACCAATCAAGCGCATGACCCTGAAGGGTGGTCACTAACTAGCCTTTCTTTACATCCTCGTCGGTAGTCTGTCTGGCATTCCAAACTACTTCACATAAGAACCAATACTATTCCAAGTCATCAGTGCCATTTCCATGGAACATAGGTAGCTTCATATCATCTCCTGCCATCCTAGACCTTCTTCCTGCAGATGTTTCTTGGCACGTTGGACATGTCGACATAGATTGTGTGTATTTTCCTGATGGTGGAGTAGTGCATGGATGTGTGGACACGTTGCTACCGAGGTTTGACCTTGCTTCTACCATGGGCATAGCCTGGGTCTACTCGTCCTCTTCGTCATTGTAGGACCACTTCATCCCGTGTGGTTGTCCTTTGCAGTCTTGTGTTCCGATCGCAGCAGGACCTTCCCCTGTCCTCTACCTCTTCTCTACTCAGAAACTTGCTCCTCCCCTTATATGACCACTCTCTTCCTCAGCTTCCCTCACAGTCTTGTCGAAACTTACACCCATCTACCCCTTATCTTTCCATTCATCGCCCCCCCTCTATTGCGGTGTTCACAGCCTCCGCACACCAGAGTTTTATTACTCGAGGTGCATCTTTAGTATGCCCTTTTCACAAACAAGAATCTTGATTGACAATTGCAGAGGAAGTAAGAACCTACATCGTGGTTCATTGAAGAACTCCCATTTTGCTTCGCTGTAGGACTTGTTGGTATGAACTCAGTGATGGATCCTTCCAAAATACTATCCAACCAAACTTCGATAGCTTGCAATGCCTTATTGTCAGTTTCTTGTATTTCCTGAATTAGGTCAGGGGTCCAGGACGTCGGCTCTCCTCCTTGGAAGTTGCGCTTCTTGAGGTGAATCGCGCCAGCCACTGGTAGAGTATGACGGGAAACTCATAGAAAAACCATTCATGAGGACCGTGAACCAATCTTGGATCTTTGGTTTCATCGGATGCCACAACATATCCTCCTCCTCAGTCGCAACAAGGTCTCGACAATGGAACCATTTGTTGGCCAAAACCCACCAACAAAGCCTCATCGATAGGATTTCTCACTCTATTGACGCTCAACCAACGCGATCTCCCTGGGCACCAGCCCAGACACATTTTACCCTGCCTAGGAACACACGCAGAGTGGACGAAGTCTCACCCGAGATGTTTGAGGGAGAGTTGTCGAAACCAAGTTTTCGGCAGTAAGTAGGAGGATCAAGGCATCAACAATTTACCAGCATAAGTATCAAGTCTAGCAGAGCCATTTATTAGATATCGTAGCATTCATCACATATCTACCATTACAACCACAGATCTAACAGATTGCATCATTCGTCTATTCATCACAACAATATCACATTCTTCATTCATAAAACAGAATCATCAAACATTGACATCGCAGTACATAAAGATAGAAAAATACAAAAGACAATAGTGGTTCAGCTCAATATCCGTCATATCATATTACTTTCTACGCAACAGATCCAAAACAACAGTTGTCTTTCTCCACACGGACTGAAGGATCAACCCACAAAGTCGCATACAGATAACAAAAGATTCAATCTCTCACTTACTCTCTTCTATCACTTCTCACTTCGGTGTATCTTTTACATTTGCAATTCTAATTCTATATATAGCCTTGCACCTTTACATTCAAGGTCCACTTCTAACTAACTCCTAACTGATTTAACCACTAATGACCTATATCCACAAAATGTGGTCAACCGATACAAAAATATGCATAAAATATTCAAAACAGTTTGTTTTCTACCCATCGCGCTGTCTTTGCCTTGCGTGGTGTCGTGTGAACATGCGCAGCCTCCACGGTGTTGTGCAACTCACTTACCCCAAAACCCCTGCCAACATCTTCCACAGATTGATGAACTCATTGACAATCTGAAAGGTGCTAAGTTCTTTATGAAACTCAACCTCAATTCAGGATATCATCATATTCCAATCGAGTCCACTAATGTATGGAAAATGGATTTCAAAACCAAGGAAGGATTGTTTGAATGTTTAGTCATGCCTTTTGGCTTAACCAATGCACTTGCAACCTTCATGAGATATATGGATGACCTTCTATAACCTTTCATCAGTAAATGTGTCATTGTCTATATCGGTGATATCTTGATTTTCAGTTGATCATGGGAAGAACATTTCCAACAAATTCAACAATTTGTTGACACTCTCCAGCAACATCGACTATATCTGAACATGGACAAATGCTCATTTGTGATGACTAGCATCAAATTTTTGGGGTATGTAATTGACTCTACAGGAATTCATGTCGACCTAGAAAAAGTACAGATCCTCAAAGATTGGCACATTCCTCAAAAAATTCATTAATTAAGAATTTTTCTTGGTTTGATGAATTTATATCGACGATTCATACTTCGCTTCAACCACATCGCATGGCCTTTGAATCAGTCGACGAAAGAAAATGGGAAAAATGTCTTCAAATGGACACCGACACAACAACAATCTTTTGAACAAATAAAAAACAAGTTTTGTACTGCACCAGTACTTATGTTACCTAATTTGCATTAGCCCTTTGATATTGAGACATATGCATCGTACTATGCCCTCAGCGAGTCAGCGCATTGATCACTCAGTCAGGTCACCCAGTCGCATTTCATTCTGAGACTTCTAGCGACACAGTTAGAAGGTACTCGACGTATGAAAAAGAACTGTATGCCATTGTGCAAGCTCTCAAGCAATGGAGACACTACATTCTTGGCAAGGAAACGGTCATTCTCATAGACCATAAACATTTGTAGTTCGCTCTGACTCAGTCACAACTACAAACAACTCGACAATTCAGGTGGATTAATTACCTGCAACAATTTCAATTGGTAATTAAGTATCGAAAAGGCAAAGCCAATGCCGTATTCGATTGTCTCAACAAAGCATCCATTACTCTATTGTCTATAGTTATGAGTATGCAAGGTTATGACATCACTACTTGGCCGTAATTGTATTTGGTAGACTGTGATTTTTCTACAATCTATTTACAGCTTCAGACCGACAAGTTGTTGACTGCCGACTACTTCCTGAAAGACACCTTACTATACAATCTTGGGAATTTTTGTGTACTGACTAGTAAGCAGCGACAGAAGCTCATTTTGGAAGCCCACTACAGCAACACTGCAAGACATTTTGGAGTTGCAAAAACACTTCCTATTCTCCAAAATTATTTCTACTGGCCTTCACTTAAATATGACGTCAACAAGTACATTTGATTGTGAGTGGTTTGTGCCATTGCTAACTATCGAAATGATGACAAGGACTGTGCACACCCCTTCCAGTTCCTAGTTGACCATGGGAATCTTTTTCTATGGACTACTTGATGGGATATCCTAGTACCAAACATCAGCATGGTACGGTACTAGTAGTAGTCCAAGATGGCTATACTCATACCATGCAAGAAGACTAAGACAACACAACAGACTGCTCAACTCTTCTTTGAACACGTGTGGACACATTATGGCCTCTTGATGACCATTATTTCCGACAAAGATGCTAGATTTTTCAGCACCTTTTGAAAAACTCTTTGGTAATAGATCGACATGCGACTTTCTTTGTCGACAGCCTTCCATCTACAGACAGATGGACAGACGAAAGTTGTAAATCTCTTAGTCGTACAATTGCTTCGCATGTACAACCACAAGCATCATCGAACATGGCATGACAACCTTCCATACATACAACATAGTTACAATCATGCTCAAAACATCTCTACAGGCAAGAGTCCATTTGATATATGTTACAAATTTCAACCCTCAGCGCCTATCGACTTATTCAGTTCCTCGACATAGCCAAATGATACCGAATTCAAAGGAAGAGAAGTGGAGAAAGCATTGAAGTTCAGAGATCAAATATTCAACATCCAAAAGCAACCATAGGAGATGTTGCAATGAGAAAATGCAAAATCTAAGGCCCGACACGACAAGTATCGTATTCCTCATTCATTCCAAATTGGGGATTAGGTCTAGTTACATATAAAGAAGGAGTGCTTCACTGGTCCATACAAAAAAGATGAAACCTTTGTGATATGGTACATATAGTATCCTTAAACAGATTGGATAAAACACTTTTTAGCTCGACATTCCTACATGCCTTGGCCTACATCCAGTTTTCAATGTAGATCTGCGTCGACCATATCATGCACCATTGTTGGAACATAACAACTTGCAAACAGTAGAACCCGAAGACATCCATCCAAATGTTCAGGAACCTCTTCTTTGTGACACCATTGTGGGACGACACATATGCCTTATAAGGACGAACTCCATTCCCTTCTTGCAAGTGGCTAAAGCTAGACAGCTCCCCATGTAAGGAAAATGGTACTCTGCTAATGAAGTTTCTGAAAATTTTCCTCACCTAAATGAATACACAATGGAGACCATTGTTTCTTAAGGAAGGAAGAATGATCCAACCAGCAGTCGACAGGTTCACCTTGGTAGCCGAAAGGTTCACCTTTGATAGGTTTTCCTCAACATGTTCAGCCAACGAGCTCGCATTCGACTGGTTCTCCCTCAACAGATCTGCCTCAAATACATCATACCAACATGCTCTATGACGGTTGAACTTCTGACCATTATAACTTCTTGTAACTGAAAGTATAGGGTAGTCACCCAAGCATCTCAACATCTTATATAAGCATGTACATTAATGTAATATATCATATTTCTGATCATCATTTGATTCCTCCATCTTTCATGGAGCAGAAGTAATAAATTGGTTCGAATTATTGGATATTGTATGTGTGTATAATAGGGTGTTTTTTAAGGATTCTAATATTATACTTAAGTATAGTATTCTAGGCAATTGTTTTGGATTGAAAAAAAATGTTTATATATAGGTAGGCGAATATTAAATATGAAACATTTAATTAACATTGAAATGTGTAAATTTTGGAAAATGTTATGATAAAAAAAACATATTTTATGTAAACATAGGCGATATAAGAGACTAAAAAGAAAATTTATTTTTTGAAAAAAACCCAAAAAAATAGCCAATTAGCGAAATTCCGCCCCTAAAAATTACCCTGTTAATTTCTTGTCGACCTAGTGTGTTTCCTACTTTGTTGTTCTTTTTTATATGCTTCCACCATAACAGAACTTGACTCATTCAGTCGAATGTTGTCCCCATCGCGCACCTGGGCATGACCTGGATCATAATTGGTGAATGCCATCCCTTGATGCCTTCACAGAATCTCTAACCCAAGAACAAGATATGTTGATACCTATGGGATCCCTTAGAGCCTCTCCAAATCAAGCTCTCTTGGTTGGTGAGACAAATAATTCGCAAGCAAGGAGGAAGCAGAAAGGTAAAGAAAAAAGGAACACTGAATTAGAACCTAAGGAAGAGCTCGGTCCAGTCAATGAAGCCTCGGGATCTAAGAAGGACAAACATCCTAGGTTTGACAAGGGAAAGTGCTCCTACTGTAAGAAAGGAAACCATACAAAGAAATATAGTATGAATAATATGATAGATCATATGTCAAACCTCCTTGAGAAGCACAACAATTCCCTCCTTGAAGGCGCAAGGAAGGATGAATCTGGAGACAAGACTGAATATCATGACGAGACATGACATGCAATGAAGCTTGGTTTTCCAAAATCACATGCCTTCCTCATTTATTCAGGAGCCTCCAATCACATGGTTGCATCCAAAGAATCATTCTCTTCATTACAACTTACTGATGGTCCAAGTATTCACATGGGATATGACACTCAAATCCAAGATGAAGGAAAGGGTTCAATCAAGTTAGAGCATGGAGTGTTCAAGAATGTACTCTATGTTCTCTCATTAGCAAAAAATTTGTTGTCTGTATAACAAATGACTCATACATGCTCACCAAAGCGAGTGGTATTTGGTCCTAGATCAGTAGAGATCTCAGATATATCAACCAGGAAGCTTATAACGAAAGGCATTGAAAACCATGCCTCTAAGGCATATGAATTCGAACACTTTCTGCTATACTCAGGTCCAATGAACCTTTTGCATATGATAATGTTTCCATTAATGATTCATATTCAGAATATGAAGCACGAGACCAAGTTGAATCAGTTAATTAAATTGAATATATATTACAATCGGATCCGGATCCAGATCCAGTCCCTACTCCCAATCCTAGGCCTAAATGGGCTCAAAAGGTTACTAAGGATGATGGGAACATGACTAGAGAGTCATTTGACATGAGGAGAACAAGATCTTAGTTTCAAAAAGAGAGCCTTACGCTATTTCAAGAAAATTCACTTAATATAGATAGGTGCTACAAACTCCTAGAGAGATGCTACATAATGGTAAGGTCTGATCAACAATTTTTCTCATTGAAGAAGAAATTGGATCATGTCACTCTTCCTCCAGAAAGAAGATACAAAGGAAACATTTCTTCTCCTATCTCTAATCGGATTGGAAGAAGGTGGAAAGGTTCACATGCACAGTACTGGAAAACTAGTGCACACAAGAACCATCACACTGCATTACTGCTCCATAGAGATGCAAATTGCAAAAATATTTTCACAAGTTTTTACTCAAGAATAAATTTTTTCTCATAGTATGAAAGCTTGATCTTGGTTTATCCTGCTTATTTCGAGGGGGGGTTTACCATGAGGTTTTCCCCATTTCCTTGGTTTGTTAAGTAGTCATTTTTTACATTTATATTGTATGGGTAACCTTTGGCCTTAGTTTCCAGGGCCCAAGATGTCCAATTTAGGATTAAGGGGGGGTGTTAGGATTATTAAATTAATCCTCCCTTGACCATCATAGTATATTTGTCTTTTCCTAGATTAGGAGGTTATTTCCACTTCACTAGTGCCATGGGGGAATCACCTAGAGGCCACCTACCACTCATTACACCTGTCTGCATGAGTTTAGGATCTTAGGGACCCACTCTGAGTGCCACCAGCAATCTCTAGTAGTTGACCCTAGGTGGTATTCATTTATGTTTAGTTATGCTTTGATTCCAATCAGTTAGATCTCTCTTAGTCATCCTAGCACCATTTTGCATGATTTAAGGGAGGTAGGGAGCATTTTCTCACCTACCTACATTAGTTAATTGATTGTGAACTGATTCATTGATCCCGAGTTGCATTGGTGAGATCTAGTGGTGATTTTATCACACCAATTTAGCTCTGGAGTCAGTCTAGCTTGGTAGATTCAAATCCTATTCTAGGAATTTGAATTCTCCAATTTGTAACACCATTGTATTACATATTATTCACTGACTAATGCATGTAATGATATTATTCCAATTTTTTCTCCATGTGTCTACAATTTTTCCATGAGTAAGTGACCAGTATTTGCTGAATTCTTCTCTCTTCTGCAACCTTCTTTGCTCATTGAATTCATGTAGGCCTGAAGATCCTATGCCTCATTAAATTTAACAATCGTGTGCCTTATTCATTTAATAAAATGGATAAGTTAACCAATGATACCAAAGTAATATCGATCATTGATTATTGAGTCGAGGAGTGATATCGTCTGTTGATTACAATCCTGATATGTTGGTGTCGACTCCCAAATTTTTATGTGTTGATGTCGGGAATCAAAAGTCAGGAGTGTAAATGTTCATGTTTGTATGTGGGTGCCGACTCTCGGCTTCCGATATGCCAACGTCAGGAATTGGAAATCAGGATTGTAAATGTTCATGTTTGTATGTGGGATCCAACTCCCTAGTTATGATGTGTCGACATCAAGAATCAAAATTTGGGACTGTAAATGTTCATGTTTGTATGTTGGTGTCAATTCCTGACATCCAAATTGACAACGTTGGGAATTGAACGTCGAGATTGAAAATGGTTATGTTTGTTTGTTGGTGTTGACTTTTGACTCCTGATGTACCAACGTTAGAAATCGAAATTTGGGAGTAAGCATTATGGGTTTGTTTTCCCATCCCGACTCTCGAGTCTTGACTGTCAATATCGGGATTGGCGTGGAAAATTCAGGATCAAAATGGGAAAGTTGGGATCAACATAGCAATGTCAGGATCAGAAGTAAATTATTGAGATTGGTCCAAGGGGCGGATTAACTCGATGGAGGTTTTGTTTAACCATGTTTAATGATTGATTAATCAAATTTTGACCCGTGTTAAGATGTTTAAGCATACAAATATTTATTCTTTTGATGTTTGAGTTGTGGAGTCTCTTTTTTAATTACCTAGATGGTTGAATTAAATTCGTTTTCATAATTTAATCGCTAGTTTAATGCTTTGCAAGTGTGATTAAGCAATTGATTTAGATATGATTAGTTGGGTGACATGTGGGTATGCCACAATGTGGTATCAAAGCCAAGGTTTCAACCCTTAGCCTATGGGAATTGTTTGTTGGATGATTGTATGATTTTGAATTGTTAATTTCTTTAAATGTCTTATGTGAAATATGGTATGTGTATGATGTAAATACAATGATGCATATGAATTTTAATGTGGACAAACAAACAAGTTTAAATATTCAAATTGTTAGCACAATATTATTTCTCAAGCCTTTGTAATTGTTGGTTTCCAAATTAGTGGGAAGACAGAGCCACAAGGATGGTCAAGAACCTTGATATTTCTCATTTTGTTGAAGAGGTGAGAATTGGTGACCAAAGGATAGAGTCCAATGGCCATCACTTTGAAATGGAACCCAAGGAAGTATTCTGAACATTGAAAGACATCCAGGTTGGTAATGGAAAGATTCTGCAATATATGGAACAACAAAATTAGATTAACCAATAGTTAATACAGAACCTAATGCAAATGCAAGATAAGGTTCAACAGGTACCATCTATGATAGTGAAGGAATGAGAAGAATCCTTGAACATGTAATTTTCTTATAGGTACCAACATTCCATGGATAGGGATGCAAGAAAAAGGAAGGCGTAATCCTGATACTATTCGGTAGGGATTCATCATGGGGATGAGGATCTGAAATCTAGTATGGTCATTATCCTAGAAGATACCAAAAGAGAAAGCACGATGGAAATGCACATCAAGGTGATCTCAGAAAACTCAAACCTCCCACTTTTGATGGAGAAAAATCCAGGGAAGTTGCAGATATTTGGATTCCAGAGATGAAGAAGTATCTACAATTGCGTGATTTTCAGGATAACCAAGAAGCTCAAATTTCCATTTATAACCTTTATGGAAAGGATTACCGGTTGTGGAAGCAAGTGAAGCAAATAGGCCTGGATGAATGAGAAATTTCTTGGAGAAGATTCTAAAGTTATTTCAAGCAAGAATACCTATCCCGATAGTACGATGATAAGAATATGTTTGAGTTATTTAAACTAATATGAGGGAATATGAGAAGAGGTTCCTAGAGTTGTTAAGTTATGTGGGTTTCATCCAATAGGAAAAGGTGAAGATCCAACGCTTTCTCATTGGTTTACCATCATACTATCGGGACCGAATAACTTATGATGAGCCTCATACCTTGAAGGAATGCATATGGTAGGATAAATGCATGTATGATCAGGGTAAGAATAGGAAGGATGTGCATAAGGGTTGGAAGGGTAAATTGAAGGATAAACAAGATCAAAGGAGAAAATAATTTAAGCCCACGGGAAGAAAACAAGTTCAATTTGATTCCTTCAAGCATCCCTCTATGAAAGAGGAATCCAGGGTGAGTGAACCTATAGGATTTAAGAGTCAAAGACAAGTTAGATGCTAGAAATGTGGTGGTGACCACTACCTCAACAATTATCCTGAGAAGAAGAGAAGAGATGTCAAAGTGTATCATGTGATAGAAGCATATTCAGTGGGAGATGTAGCTCGAAGCGTTCCGTCTATTCTATGCATATTTCGACAATCGCCAAGAGGATCTGTTGAGCCTCATTTTGTTATCATTTTTTGGCATTAAAATAACTCATTTAAGTGCATATTTTATTATCTTTCATGTATTTTATGTCATGCAGATCGTTATTTAGCATGAGGTAAGAACAAATTTGATGTTTATGCAATTCTGGTTATTAGCATTATTTTTTACAAGTTTATTGACTTAATTTCTATTATTTAAAGAATATTTAATATATTTATTAATTTATGTATTTGTTTGTAGATTTACAGTTTTTGGGCAAGCTTATAATAGACATATTAGTTTTCAGCTCGTTAAAACAACTTACCATTCATCCCGATCTGCGCAACCACTATTCAGCTTACCATTCATCCCGATCTGTGCAATCGTCCACCTCACCTTCTAGCTTTCCATCCAACTCGTTAATCAAGCTGCGCACTATCCATAATCGGTTTCAGGAATTTAATGTTGAAACAATTCTACAAACGGCCTACTATCCATGTATTTGATGATTGAACAAGCTATCAACCTAAGATCGCCATCACTTTGCTTATCACCCATGTGTTCAAAGGGAAGAATGACTCCAGTCTAGAAGGATCGGTCGTGGCATCCTCTGCTTAACCTCCGAATTATTACCAGTCTGCGCGCTTTGAAGAATGGAACGACCTGCCCACCGTGTACTCTCATTTATTCAACACCACACCGTCAGTTGCGCTAAGGAAGGGTTTGCATGCCACATCACACACATTGAGGAGATCTGTTCACGTTGAAGAAGGAGCTCTCATTCTAGAGACTTGTTACTCTGTATTCTTTGCTTCCCAACATGCCACTATCAACCACGCTGGAGAGGGAGTCTGCATTCCACATTCACATTGAAGAAAACAAGACTTACGCCAAATAAGGGATATGCCTATGCGTTGGCCTGATATTTATTATATGGCTTTAAGATCGACTAAATTTAGAGAGAATTCGACCACTAAAGGATCAACTTGCTCATCTCTGTAAAAAATATATAAACCAGCCTCTACATGAGAGCTGGAGAGCTCATAATTTTACTAGTTCAGGCTGTGATTTGTTGCTCTTCAACACACTGTAATTTCGTTCCAGATTCTAAATAAAATTCTGTACATTCTATTGTTCATGGTTGTGTTTTCATAGGCGTTAGACAGGCATCCCCTGATTGCTGAGAGGGCCCCTCAACAACCAGTGGCTTCCATGTCCGTATGTGTTTTTGTTATTTTCTCTTTCACAGATAGGTAGTTTTGTTTTAATGTGTTCATGTGATTATGTTAATATAATTGTACATTTGTTTACTTTCTGTGATATATGTTTGTTGTAGTTAATGTAATTTACATTATGTTGTTAATGTAGTCTTTGTCTATAGAATTAGAGTGACCGGTCACGTGTAGTTTGTTTTTAGTTTTCCTTTCAGTCTTCTCTTTCGGTTAAATGCTTAATGTTATATTTATAGATAGATAAAATTTAGTTAGTCTTAGGTCTGACTTGTAGTTAGAATTAGTTTCGTTAACTTTTGTTTAAATATAGATTAATTCAGCAATGTTTCAATTTGTTTTATTTTGTAATAGAAACAATTTCTTCATACCCATAGATTAGTAATCCCTTTTGATTATTTTAATTATTAATTAGGTTTAAATTTTGTCCTTTATGCATATTGTTTTCATATGCAGAAAATCAGCTGATAATTAAGTCATTCAAGTCTATTTTATTATTTTCTATATGCATCCTCTCATTCAGACTGTGTGTTTGGACTGTCATTCGGACCTTCCTTCCAGACTGTTGTCCAACCTTCCATCTGACCTTTAGTGTTCTTAGTTTATTTTTTAACCTGATTTCAGTTTTATTTCTTTGGCTTTTTGAATTCTGTTATGTTTTGGTAATTAGGTAATAGTTACATCAGCCTCTAGGGCCTTAGGTGAGATTATTTTAAAAGTACTTATTAAAATCCCTTTTTGTATTTCTTTTCAATTAAAGCATGTTTTTGAATTATGATTTGATTTGCTTATTTTGTCTTTGATTTCCTCATTTATCATCGCTGTAATAAATGTATCTCTAGTTTAATTCACTATTGTTTATATTGAATTTAGGGCTAGACATGTTAATTTCTCGAGAATACACCAATACTTTGTAGATTGATACCAGCATAGGATTTATTCCTTTAATTGTATGTTCACTAAAAATGCTTATAGGCTAAAGAATTAGAGAAGTCTTCTTAATTAAGTTTTCTTTGTTAAGTTTTCTACTATGCTTCTTTATTTATTTTTCTACTTATTCATAAATCAGACCTTTCTCAGTTTATAAAGTTGTTTATGAAAGTTTTCTCATTCTTAGATTAAGAAGAAGAAGAGTTAATTAATGAGTAGTCTGATATTATCCTAGTATGATGTTCTGCTTTAATCACATTAATAATTAAATTTTTAGGAGTTTGACTCGGTTTTTTATTTTGAAATATTTTTCAATCTTTTGTTTATTAAAGTATTTATACAACGCCCTAGGAAAACCTCTACCTTCGCATATATTTTGTAGCAACTCTAAGCCTACCAACACCGGTCGATAATTAAATATTAGGTGCATTTAAGATTGTAGAACACACCCAAACATTTTGGCGCCTTTGCCGAGGAGTTGTTTTGTAAGGTAGAAAAAATAGAATTTGCTTATGAGGTTTAGTGATAGGTTGGTGGCAGGGGAGCAGTAAGATGAGAAGTAAGAACCTGTGCATCTGTTATAACAGACGCCGCCAAACCCAGCCGTAGAAGTTGTCTAGGTTTTCCTTTAGTTTAGTTTTTCATGAATAGAGTCTAGATAGATAAGGGTAGATAGGTTTCCTTTACGTTACACAGCAAGGGGGAGGTAACGATAAGACACAAAGACGACTTCACTACGGGATTTCTATAGTGTGATAGCCTCACACATCCACTTTAGTGGGTCGTCCCAAAGCCTTGTTGTTCCTTTTTCGCACAAGTGTGTTTACCTTACGCAAATTTTGATTTATTTCCCTTAAGCGTACTTTTATTTTCGCAAACGTAGATAGTTTACTTTTTCATAAGTTCAATTTGATGTACGTGTGCCTTTCGGTAATTTACTTTCGTACAATTTACTTGTATGTGAGTGTAGCACTTATTTTACAGTTAAATCACTTCATGGTGTTGTAAGTGCCACCCATCCTTCTAACAAACTAGCAGGAACATTTGAAAGGAGAACCTTAAGATAACACATGAAAAACTATATATATTGTGGGAAGATATGGTAGGAGAGAAGGATGAAGAAGTTGTTACCTTTGATCTCCCTATTAGAGATCCAGGAGGAGTGACACAAATACAATACGTTCCCCCATCCATTTTTCCAAATTTTCATGGACTAGAGAATGAAGACCTTGATGAATTTTTATTTCAATTGGAAATAATTTGTAGAGCATATAATATTCAAAATCTGAATTTTTTTCCTCTTACTTTGAAACGAGCAGCCCTCCGATGGTTCATGAGCCTAGGTGGGAATTGCATTCAAACTGGGGAAGACATGAAACATATGTTCTTGAAAAGATACCAAGATTATTGCAGGGTCAATGAGGACATCTTTGAAATAACACAAGGAGAAGAAGAAACTTTGGAAAATTATGTCGAACGCTTTCAATACAACCTTCAAAGATCAAAACTAAGACAGTTAGGAAAGGATACCTTGAAAAAAAATTTACTCAAAGGCATAAAAAATGAATATTTAGAAATTTTAAGTCTGATGGGAACAGGTGACGTATTTCAGTTATAATATGATAATGTTTGTGAATTATGTAGAAGGTATTCAAGAGGAAAGTTCAAGATTAGTAAAAATATACCTCATCTTAACCCTTGTCAACCTTGTTCACAAATCCTTTCTGTCCCATCTGATGATCATAGGGATACTCTCTCTTATGATGCAACACTTCCTGTTCAAGATTTTCAACAATATCCCATTTTCCAGGAAGGATCAACCACACAAGCTAGTCAATTACACCTGCCACAATTAACTTCTCATAAATCTCCTCTATGCCCTACGCACATTCCTGTTCAATCCAGTCCACATTCTAACAACAATAAAGCAGTACAATATGCTTACAGTGTTGAACTGCAACATTTATCCACCGTACCTATCTCTCCAACATTATTGCAAGAAATTCATACGAGATTTGGAGAGGTTATAGATCAAGGGATTGTAAAGATTACGAAAAAAAGTGAAGTTTCTACTTGGCCTTTTCCACAAGAAGACAAGATCAACCTAGAATACCTCTCATTCGATGAGGGAGGGACATTAGAACCTGAATATTCCCCGTCACCAAACTTAGATTCTTTATACATCCTAGAGTTCAATGAAAGATCTCATGACATAACAAATGAAGAAGAAAACATAGAATACATAAGTCATATTGAAATATGGTTCCAAGAGGGAACCAAGCCACAGTACCATCCTCTCCTTCAATGTTTATTACTTCTAAATCAAACAGCTCGGTTGATTCTTCATATCCCAGTAATCATTGTAATATTTTTCTTATATGTGGATAAAGGGATATTTATAATTTTCTTCGAACATGGTTACATTGGAAGAATTCATATACTTGAATTGTTTTCTTTCTTTTTAGTAGAATAGGATATTATGTAAATATATTTTTGTTTTATTAAATAAATAAGAGTTACTACAGGTGACTCTTTTTCTTTCCATAATGTTATATATGTTTTTATAAATAAATATGAATCATCTAACAAGTGGTTTTGAAGTCTGATTATAAGAATTTTATCTATAAGCAGAAGATGGAGTATTATCTGAAAGACAATTTATGATCGTAAGATATCTTTTACCTTTCTTAAAATTTGCAGCTTATAGTGAAAATTAAAAATACTTCTCTGTATATCATTCTTAACTGTTTTTTTTTATTCATATAGTTCTTGGTATTTTGATTTAGACATGTATATTTCTAATTCGTTATTTCAACCAGTTGCTTGATACAACCTACTTTTATTATCATATTTTTCAAATCTTACTCTGTGCCTATGGATTACTAGTTCATTCTATCCTTATTATCAAAACTTGTCTCTTGAGTATCTTTGTGTGATAACTCGATAGTAGGTGGAATTTTTGCCTATGGGGAACATTATTTATCTTTTACAAAGAAGAAGGGTTATAAGGTCAAAGAACAGCTTTAAGTTATTCTCTTTTGACACGATCTATGATTAAGGCCATTATGAAAGTTACTTATAAAATTGAATTATGTGTTTTAGCAGGGCTTAGCATGCTCTAGTACCAATCGGCTTCCATATACTTAATATCATTATACAAGGCAAACCCGTCGGGGTACTAAACAGGCCTGCTGGCAGCGGGTCAATGCTAAGTAAAAACTTAAAATAAGGAAGCTCAATAAATGCAAGTAAACTCGTCGGGGTACTAAACAGGCTCGCTGGTAGCAGGACTATGCTTGCATGGTACCAAGATAAACCTTTCGGGGTACTAAACAGGCCTGCTGGTAGCAGGGCAATATCAGGTAAAAGAGATCTGGTTAATGCACTACTATGCACATGATTCGGAGAATAATGATAAATATGAAGAAAAATTTTCAAATTTTATTTTAAGTCCGATTGTTTTAATGTCATTTGAGAATCACTATAAGTTGGGATTGGACCTAGCTATCTACTTCAACAAATACCTAGGATGTCATTATACTAGAAATGGAACCCATAGCTATAAAATCTAACACACTCCGAGGTAAACTCAAAATATCTTATGATGACAAGATATATTTACAATAAGGCATGGATGACTAGATTTTCCTATGTCATACTTTCAATTATCTTATCACCATTTAAGTGGTCTTTCTAAGCATTGTTATATTTTTCATGAATATACATATCTGAATCATTTCCATTTACTAGTTAGTTTTTCTTTTTACAAAATAATAAAATGGCATGATAGCCCTCTTTTTATATGGAACAATTGAATCTTCTTTCTCATGGCTTGAGGACATGCCATACCTTTGGTTTGAGGGGGGGGGGGAGATTAGGAAAAATTAGACTGCTTTTATTATTTATTATTTATGACAGATCTATTTTCTCTGACAAAATCATGAGTGTTTTTCAGGATAAATTAGCAATGGAACTTGGTTATAGCATGAAGTATATTTCTACAGAAGATCAATATGGAGGACGATGATCTAAACTTGGTGATATAGCACTTATATTTGCAAATTTTGTTTTTGCAAATAGTTTTTTTTTTACCTCCATGAGAATGCTTTGGCCTTAAAAGTTTTTTTAGTTATCATTTCACTATTAGTAACCCTATCCTTTTACTCAATCATGTATGTAAACTATCAAATGATTAATTTTATACCTTTTGTGTCATATGTTCAACTTGTCCAAATTTTTACTTTGGACATGGTTGACCTAATTATAAACTTTATGAACTCACTCATTCATGCATATGCCTGTTGCTGGCTCACATTTCAAAGTTCGCTTTGACAGTATGATCTCTTATATTTTTCTTTGCTCAGTGGGACCTGGCATTTCTCCGGTTTGGGGGAATGTTGAGCCTCATTTTGTTATCATTTTTTGGCATTAAAATAACACATTTAAGTGCATATTTTATGTCATGTAGATCGTTATTTAGCATGAGGTAAGAACAAATTTGATGTTTACGCAATTCTGGTTATTAACATTATTTTTTACAACTTTATTGACTTAAATTTCTATTATTTAAACCACATTTAATATATCTATTAGTTTATGTATTTGTTTGCAGATTTACAGTTTTTGGGAAAGCTTATAATAGATATATTAGTTTTCAGCATGTTAAAACAGCTTACCATTCAGCCCGATCTGTGCAACCACCGTTCGGCTTACCATTCAGCCCAATCTATGCAATCGTCATCCAGCTCACCTTCCAGCTTTCCATCCAGCGTGTTAATTAGGCTATGCAATGTCCATAATCGATTTCAAGCATTTAATGTTGAAACAGTTCTACAAACAGCCTGTTGTCCACGTATTTGATGATTGAAGAAGCTCTCAACCTAAGATCGCCATCACGTTTCTTATCACCCACGTGTTCAAAGGGAAGAATGAATCCAGTCTAGAAGGATCGGTGATGGCCTCCTCTACTTAACCTCTGAATTATTACCAGTTTGTGCGCTTTGAAGAATGGAACGACCTGCCCATCGTGTGCTCTCATTTGTTCAACACCACACCATCAGTTTCGCTAAGGAAGGGGCTACATGCCACATCACACACACTGAGGAGATATATTCACATTGAAGAAGGAGCTCTCGTTCTAGAGACTTGCTACTATGTATTCTTCGCTGCCCAACACGCCACTATTAACCACGCTGGAGAGGGAGCCTGCATGCCACATTCACATTGAAGAAAACCAGACTTACGCCAAAGAAGGGATATGCCTATGCGTTGGCCTGAGATTTATTATATGCCTGTAAGATCAACTAAATTTAGAGAGCAGTCGACCACTAAAGGGTTTACTTGCTCATCTCTTTAAAAAATATATAAACCAGCCTCTGTGTGAGAGCTGGAGAGCTCATAATTTTACTAGTTCAGGCTGTGATTTGTTGCTCTTCAGCACACTGTAATTTCATTCCATATTCTAAATAAAATTATGTACATTCTATTGTTCATGGTTGCATTTGCGTAGGAGTTAGACAGGCATCCCCTGATTGCTGAGAGGGCCCCTCAACAACTAGTGGCTTCCATGTTTGTATGTGTTTTTGTTATTTTCTCTTTCACAAATAGGTAGTTTTGTTTTAATTTGTTCATGTGATTATGTTAATATAATTGTCCATTTGTTTACTTTCTGTGATATATGTTTGTTGTAGTTAATGTAATTTACATTATGCTGTTAATGTAGTCTCTGTCTATAGAATTAAAGTGACCAGTCACATGTAGTTTGTTTTCAATTTTCTTTTCAGTCTTCTCTTTTGGTTAAATGATTAATGTTATATTTATAGATAGATAAAATTTAGTTAGTCTTAGGTCTGATTTGTAGTTAGAATTAGTTTCGTTAACTTTTGTTTAAATATAGATTAATTCAGCAATGTTTTAGTTTGTTTTATTTTGTAATAGAAACAATTTCTTCATACCCATAGATTAGTAATCCCTTTAGAGTATTTTAATTATTAATTAGTTTTAAATTATGTCCTTTATGCATCTTGTTTTCATATGCACAAAATCAGCTGATAATTAAATTATTTAGGTCTATTTTATTATTTTCTATATACAGCCTCTCATTTGGACTGTGTGTTTGGACTGTCATTCGAACCTTCCTTCCAGACTATTGTCCAGCCTTCCATCTGACCTTTAGTGTTCTTAGTTTATTTTTTAACCTGTTTTCAGTTTTATTTCTTTGGCTTTCTGAATTCTGTTATGTTTTGGTAATTAGGTAATAGTTACATCAGCCTCTAGGACCTTAGATGAGCTTATTTTAAAAGTACTTATTAAAAGCCCTTTTTGTATTTCTTTTCAATTAAAGCATGTTTTGAATTATGATTTGATTTGCTTCTTTTGTCTTTGATTTTTCTCATTTATCATCGCTGTAATATCTGTATCTCTGGTTTAATTCACCATTGTTTATATTGAATTTAGGGTTGGACATGTTAATTTCTGGAGAATACACCAATACTTTATATTGATACTAGCATAGGATTTATTCTTTTAATTGTATCTTCACTAAAAATGCTTGTAGGCTAAAGAATTAGAGAAGTCTTCTTAATTAAGTTTTCTTTGTTAAGTTTTCTACTTGCTTCTTTATTTATTTTTCTACTTATTCATAAATTAGACATTTCTCAGTTTTTGAAGTTGTTTATGAAAGTTTTCCCATTCTTAGATTAAGAAGAAGAAGAGTTAATTAATGAGTAGTCTGATATTATCCTAGTATGATGTTTTGATTTAATCACATTAATAATTAAATTTTTAGGAGTGTGACTCAGTGTTTCATTTTGAAATATTTTTCAATCTTTTGTTTATTAAAGTATTTCTACAATGCCCTAGGAACCCCTCTACCTTCGCATATATTTTGTACCAACTCTAATCCTACCAACCCCCGTCGATAATTAAATATTAGGTGTATTTAAGATAGTAGAACACACCCAAATAGGATCATTAATCTTCAATGATTGAGATTGAAGGTAAAATGAACAACTTACCAATTTCATTTTTGATTGATTTTGGGGCTTCTTTCAGTTATATAAATGCAAATTTGGTTGAAAAATGCAAGCCAATGAGCAGTAAGCTTCCCAAGCACAGTGTGGGGCAACTAGCTATAGGAATGAGAAAAAAATCACCTTTCCGGTTAAAGACTATCAATTTTCAATGAATGGGGTTAAGATCAAGTCAAATTTGGACATAATTCCTCTAGGGTCATACGACCATAAGAGAAATTTTGAGGTAAAAATGGGTCTCAAAACAAAGAAAATGTACTTTAAAATTCAACCAATCACATTTTAGAGAATGACATTGTCCCCCATGGTTGAAGTGGCATTGTTAGCTTATTTGTCACACTTTCAATGGTGGATGAAAACACATAGTTAACCATGGTAGTGTTTTGAAGTTATAAAGTAAATTAGACATAATGAAAGTCCTTTCACACTTTTATTAAAATAATAATATTGTCATTTTCAAGTAAAGTACTCATAATAAAATAATATTATATTCATTTCAGAATTTTTGAAAGAAACATTACAAGTAATATTATATTTGTGCACTTTTATGTGTTTAATTTCAAATTATATATATATGGACAAATACTAAACACAAAAACATAATTTAAATTAAAAACTTGATCATAAAAAAAATTCTTTGCATTATAATGATTTTTCATTATTTAATTTCATTTTTAAGTTCAATGCATATAAAAGCTAAAGGACAATATATTTTTGGTAATTTACAATTGAATCTTAGTCACATCAATGTAGTTTTTTTATTAATTTATTTCTAATCAATTTTGAAATGTAACTCAACCATGGTTATTTAAATTGTGCGTAGAATGTAGTGTAGGAGGCGAGTTGTCAAATATACCTACCCCATAAAATACCAAAATGATAATTTTTTAGTATATCTCATCATATTTTAATATATTTCTTGTGAGACCCTTTTTTACCTCAAAAATTCTCTAATGGGTTGCCCATAATGGATTGGATGGAGGCGCACCACGTGATCCTAGATTTCTAAACCAAAATTGTGACGTGCCTAGATGAGGAGGGTAAATCTGTGCAAGTGATAGGGAATCCCAACCAATTTTAGTAAGGCAAATATCAACTATGCAGGTGAAAAAGTATATCAGGAAGGGTTTCCATATCTATGTTATTCATGCTGAGGAATTAGCAACAAAGTCAAAACCACGCACAGAGGAAATTCGGGCAATCAACGAATTTGAGAACGTATTCTAGGAGGTGCCTAGGTTGCCGCCAAAGCATGACATTGATCTCATAATAGACTTGGTACCTAGAGCGGTACTAGGATGAGCACCCCACAACTAAAGGAATTTCATATGCAATTGGTAGAATTGTTGGAAAAGGGTTAAGTACGCCCAACCATTTCTCCCTTGGGAGCTCCAATGTTGTTTGTGAGGAAGAAGGATGACACTTCAAGATTTTTTGTGGATTACTGTCAGTTAAAAAAACCACAATCTATAGTAGGTATATATTGTCGAGGATTGACAACCTCTTTGATCAACTGAGAGGGGAAAAGGTGTTTTCAAAGATCAATTTGAGATCTGGGTACCACCATGTGTGCATAAAGGATGAAGACATCATCAAGACTACTTTCAGGACCAGATATAGGTACTAGGAATACATCATGGTACCCTTTGGGTTAAAAAATTCCCCAACAACTTTTATGTGCTTAATGAATGGTGTGTTCAAAGCTTTTTTGGACAAATTCATCAATATTATTAGATGACCTTTTGGTTTATTCCAAGTCTACAGAAGAGCATGAGGAGCATCTCAGGATTACTCTAGATATTATGAGGGAGAACTAGTTATATGCTAAATTTAGTAAGTGTTCATTTTATCAAAAGAGGATGCCATATTTGGGTCACATCATCTCAGAGGAAGGTGTAGAAGTGGACCCTTTTAAAATAAAAGCAATTCAAGAATGTCCTACTCCCAGAAATGTGACAAAGGTTAGATCATTCATGGGACTGGAAGGAAATTATAGAATATTTATAGAGTCTTTTTCTTCGATTGTGATTTCAATTACCTCATTACATAAGAAGAATGTGAAATTCATTTGGAACCAAGTGTATGAAGAAAGTTTTAGACTCTTGAAAGAGTTGCTCACTTGTGCTCCAATGTTGAAACTTCTAAATCTAGACAAGGAGTATATCGTGTGTACTAATGCATCATTTGAAGGACTCAGTGGGGTTTTGATGTAAGATGGGAATATGATTTGCTATGAATCATAGAAGTTGAAGGACAATGAGAAGAACTATAATATTCATGAATTTGAGTTAGCTATCATAGTTCATGCACTCTATATGTGGAGACATTATCTCTTGGGGAGTCAATTATAATTAAGGATCATTCATCACAACCTTAAGTATTTATTTGAAAGCTTCAATTGAATGCAAGAAAATCTAGGTGGATTGAATTCTTGAGTGAGTTCAATTTCAACATCAAATATATATATGACAAAGACAATAGTGTGGCTAATGAACTCAGCAGAAGAAATCAACTAATGCAAGTTTCAACCATTAATAACTAGAAATTAGATATGAAAATCAAGTTGCATGAAGCATTGAAGGTAGATAATCACTATCTATAGGCTATGGTAGCGTTGCAGTGAGGCCATAGAGCCTCAAAATTTTCCAATTATGTTTTGACTGAGGATGGAATTCTTAAATTCAAAGGTAGAATTTATGTACCAACTGAAGGTGACTTGAAGAAAATTATACTTCAAGAGATTCATAACGTTCCTTATGAAGGTCACCCTGGTTACTAGACGACTTTAAAAGCTATTAAGGAATAATATTATTAGTTAGGAATGAAGAAAGAGGTGGTTGAGTACATTTATCAATGTTTGGAATGTCAAAGAGTAAAATAAGAACATAAAAATCATGTTGATCTACTCCATCCATTTCCTATACCGGAATGGAAGTGGGATGTAGTGACCATTGATTTTATTACCCAATTTCCAAGGACACAGAATTAACATGATTCCATAATGGTAGTGGTGGACAAGTTGACAAAGTCAACACACTTTCTACCTATGTTGTCCACTTTTAAAGAAACCAAGATTTCAAAGGTATACATGAAGGAAATTTCTAGGTTACACGGTATACCTAAGGCGATAGTTTTTTAATCAAGACCCAAAGTTCACTTCGAACTTTTGGAGAGGTTTGTTCAAAGAGTTTGAAACTAAGATTAACTTGAGTACAAGATATCGTCTGTGGATAGATGGGAAAATTGAATAGGTAAATAAAGTCATAGAGGACATGCTCCAAATGTACGTGATGGATAAGCCCAGTAAATGGGAAGACTATCTATATTTAGTATATTTTGCTTATAAGAATGGTCACCAAGAATATTTGCATATGAATCCATTTGAGGCACCTTATAATGGCAAAAAGTGTAATGTCCCTGTGAATTGGGACAAGAATGTGGATAGGATGATTGTAGGGATGGATATGCTTCAAGAGATTGAACAATAGGTAGCGAAGATAAAGCATAATTTGAAGGTTATCCAATATAGGAAGAAGAGTTATGCAGACAAGAATTAAATGCATAGAGAATTCCAAGTGGGGGATAGAGCATTCTTGAAAGTTTAAGGTAGAAAAAGTCACTGCAGTTGGGTAAATGCAAGATGTAGACTGCCATATTATATGGACCATTTGAAATCCTGAGCGGATTCAGATCAGTGGCCTATGAACTATATTTCCACCCAGAATTAAAATACATAATGTTTTTCATGTTTCCTTTGTCACGTTCCCTCCCGTCCGAGAGGACGCGACTATGACAATGTTGCTATCATTTAAGCGGGGAAACTAGCCCCATGAACATAGTAATAAAATGAATTGAACATAAAACATTCACATATGCATAACACATGCATTTATACAGCGAAATAAATTCATCCATTCAAGCATTCAACATGTTCATATAATTCATTGAAACAAACACGATTGCAGAGGTTAAAGACACAAGAATACTCAACTTGAAAAAGAGTTGTCCCGCAACCAACTATGTCGTGGCAACGTTCCACCCAACCATATTCCAATGTGCTCATCAATATCTCAGCACCACTACCACCCTCGAGCTGGGCATGATTCCCACAAGGAATAAGGGAACAACAAACTTACACACAACAAGACATACATCCACAGTCAAGCCAACACACAGTTGGGTTTCACAGAATTCTAAGGAAACAAGCCAACCACATAGGGGTTCCTTGGACTTACTCAGCCAAGACAAAATCACATCCAAACATAGTCAACCATCTAATAGACGGGTTCCTTGGACTTACTCAACCAAGCCAACACCAGGATGAACTTCACAGCCAAATACAAGTTCTAGGTATGGACAAAAACGTCCTAGGAGCCAAAATTGGAAATGGCAATTGGAGAAAAATGACCCAGGTGAGAAAATCGTTTCAGGAAACTATTAATGGCTTCATAGAGGCAAAAACAACCTCTACAAACCCCCAATTTGTGGATCTATCTTCCCAGCCACTAAGCATAACCAAAAATGGGTTTGCAACCAAAAACAGATTGGTAAAATGGGGAAAACACCATAGGAACCAAAAATGATTTCAGCAAGAATTCTTGGGCATTACGGGAGCAAATACGACCCCAGCAAACACCAAGAACATGAATCCCTACTGCACATGCACTCAGCAACACAAAAACGACTTCCTAGCCATGGAGAAAAATGGAGAAACTGCAGAAAACGTGAAGGGGAGAGCACAACAAACTCCAGCTGCGTGAGGGAGGAAAACACGACCTCTAAAAACCCCTAGAACGTGAACCTCCTCTACCTATTCACTGAACAATACCGAAAACAGATTTTTCTAGTAGTGGAATGAGGAAACAACCACAAAAACGTGAAGAGAGGAGACCAGGAGCTCCAACTGCATGAGAGAGCAAAATGTATGGGTGAATAATGGCTTGGGCGTGCATTTCCAAACATTTACTTGCCCAAGAAGTCAAAAACACATTTTCCAAAAATGAGTGGCTTCCCAAATTCGAATTTGACTCGTATACTCTTCCCATCCCCATGCATTAACTTTCCCCAACCAACTTTTAGATGACTGGGAACAAAGGACAAAATGGGTAGTTGATAATGTTATGGGTTCTCCCTTAGACATTTGGCTTTTACCCATTGGCTCAAAGGTTTGAATATTTCCCCTCCCTATTCCTTGTGAAATCATGCCCCCATCTCTTTAACGTTGCGGTGCATAGCTAGTTTTGGTATTTTTATTAATTGCATAGTTACATGATGTCTCAAAACATATTGTGCCTGGATAGCACATAAACCATTGACATCAATTTTAATCATCGATGCATAAGACACTAAATCCATGGTGGGGCCTTTGCCTTGAACTCCACACCATGATCAAATAAAAATATTTACATCATGTACAATTCAATACCATGGGGTCAAAACTGGGGTGTTACATCCTTACTAAAAAATGTATGTTCATGGTCCTAATCATATACTTGATTGTTTTGTGATACAAGTGGAACCCGAAGGAGAAATCCAAGTTCAACCAATATGAATATTGGACAAAAGAACCGAGACTCTCAGGAATAGGGCCATAGAATAGGTAAAGGACCAATGGACCTCTTACATCCTTGAAGAAGTGACCTGGGAGATGGAAGATAAGATGTAGGAAGAGTATCCCCATCTGTTTTGGAGGCCATGTTATGTAAATAAAATTTGAAAGTTTCATTGTAAATATTGAACGTTGTAAAACACCAAGGACAATGTATATTTTAAGGGGGAGGGGATTGTAATTCCCTTGTTTTAAAACTCTAGCTAATAAATGTAATTATGAAAATGGTTATGAGTGCACATGTGGTAGAACTCATTGTATAGTTTTGATTGTTAATATAGCACTTCAATTGGTTGTGGTTGAAGCTAGAACACTGGAAGACCAGGGACTCATGTGTTCACCCAAGATAGTGAGAGGGGTAGGGAATTATGATTAGCATACTAAGACAAGTTTATAACCTTGTTTTAACCCTATTGATTAAGGATAAATACTTCCATATGTCGAAAATGACCAACTACCTACCTTCTAAACGGTTTTCCCTAGTCATTAAATGGATGATGAATGTTGGTGGAGAAGGCCAGTCCATAGAATTATGAAAGCATGGGTTGATTGCACCAGGAGGGGATGTTTTCCGCAGCAGAATTGTCCTTACTTCACTCTCTCTCCCTTACCTCGTAAATGCAATGGGAAATTCAGGAAGCATGCACTCCAACGAAGAAGGGGGGGAATCGATTATCTTGGGAAGGTAGGGGACAATAAATAAAAAGGTTGTTGGAAGGAAGATAAAATGATCTAGGTGGGAGAGATACAGGTCACGGAAGAAGAAGCTAAAGAAGCCATCATCGGTCCAGGGAGAAAGTCATTGGTTGGACGTAGATCGCATCCAGAACCTGAAGCGAAGTCATCCCATTCGAGCTGTTGTGTAGTGGCAGTTGGGCTGGTGCGAATCCAGAGTGACCAAGCCAAGACCTGCACCATTTTTTCTATTGTGATCCCATCCCTCTTGCCTTTGGTTGCATCGATGGAATGGAAATGGGCATTAAATTGACTTGGTGAAATTCTAGGAATAGAGGATAGTGACGGTTATCATTGTTGTGCTAGTAGAAGGAAACCAAGGAAATGAATTGAATAGTTTGAGATGGATTTTGTTGAAAGCTAGTAAATCCTGATTGTGATCGTGTGAAATCCTTCGAACACAAAACCCTGAGAAATGTCCAACGGTGAATGCCTGAGCCTTAGCTCAAGGGGGGGGGGGGGGGGGG
>LPNX010190713.1:916730-939294 GCA_001517045.1 Pseudotsuga menziesii
TCCGGTTTCCAGGCAATTAAATCTTCATAAAAGTGTATGACCGTGTTGACAAATATGAAGAATAAATGAATATTTATGAATTATGACGAAGCCATGTTGTGCATTGTGTTGCATGAATGTTTATGGCATGAGGTTCAGTTACTGGACAAATTCACATGTCATTGGATGAGTACTTGTGCATATGCTTGGAATATGAGGAATGGTATGTGCGTTCATGTGGATTCAGCCTTAGATGGCCATTGGCATAATAGCCAATAGCTTCCAAAGGATATTGTTTGGTTTTGTATGTATGTAGTTAAGTGTTTAGTCTACCTTAGATGGACATTGGTAGACTAGCCAATAGGTTCCAAAGGCTGTCATTATGTTTTCCTGTTGAATGAGTTATGCCTTAATGGGATTTGGAATCCACGTCAAGAGTTCCAAAGGTTGTAAAAGAGAAGAAGGAATAAGCATATGTGTTATTTCAACTTCTATTACTTGTTAAAAACGATAGGACTGTTGGAATGAAATGGATGTGTCATGTTGTATAATGTAAACTTTGTTTTGTGCTTGATAATGGCTACAATTTAATTCTATGAGATATTGGGGGTCTTCCCCTACGTTGTTTTCACCCCTGTGAATAAATATGTTAGGATTGCATAAGTTGGTTGATGGCAGAAGCCTGTGTTTTAAGTCATTTATCCTTCGGTGAATTGCCTTATCTTCCTTAGTGATTTTATTATGTTTTTGTGGTCAATCAAAGTAGTTGGATGCATGCTTTGTGGGCAATTTTTCCTGTTCCAATTCATGACGGAATTCATTGGTCGTCTAACTGAATAGATCATGAGTTATCTCATGCATTGGCGTTTAATAAAATGGTTAAGTTTCCCTATGAGACTAGAATAATCGCAAGCAATGATTACTGAGCCGATGAGTGATCTCATTCATCAATTATAGTCCCAATATGTTGGTGCTGACTCTTGACTTCTGACGTGTCAACGTCAGGAATTAGAAGCTGGGAGTGTAAATGTTCATGTTTGTATGTGGGGCCAACTCCTGACTTCTAATGTTCCAACGTCAAGAATCAGAAGTTGGGAGTGTTAATGTTCATGTTTGTATGTGGGTGATGATTCCTGACTTCTGACATGTAGACGTCGAGAATTGGAAGTCGAGAGTGTAAATGACCATGTTTGTATGTTGGTGTCGACTCCCGACTTCCAACATGCTGACATCGAGAATCGGAAGTCGGGTGTGAAAATGGTTATGTTTGTTTGTTGGTGCCGACTTCTGAATCTTGATGTACCGAAATTGGAAACTGAAAGTTGGGAGTAAGCATTGTAGATTTGTTTTCCCATGCCGACTCTTGACTCTCGACTTTTGATATCGGGATCGACATGGAAAAGTCGAGATTGACATGGGAAATTCGAAATCAACATAGCAATGCCGAGATCAGAAGAAAACTATTGGGATCAACGCTCTAAATATGAGGGGCAGATTAACTCATTGGAGGTTTTTTTTAACCATGTTTAATGATCGATTAATCGAATTTTGACCTGTGTTAAGATGTTTAAGCCTATAAATATTTATGCTTTCATTATTTGAGTTGTGTTTTTTATTGTATAAATGGTTTAATTAAATTCATTTTCATAATTTCAGATCCCTTTTAATTCTCAACAGGTGTAGTTAAGCTACCGATTTAGATCTAAAAAGTTGGGTGACGTGTGGGTACGTCACATCAATAGTGCCTAGTAGATTGTAAAATGAATTTACTGGGTCGACAATACAAAGTCCTTCTCAACCATATCTTTTCGATGGGATATCGAGTGCACCAAACGGAGATCATATGCAAAAGATGAACCTTAGGGAAGTTGATGTATCAACTAACGACATTGGGGCCCACAAACCTTTTGGTGTTTCTTCTTTGGGGTTAGGATTTTTTATGTTTAGGGTTTTCTCATTGATGTTTATGTTAAATGCCCTTTCTAGCCTCATTGTAACTTAGTCTCACGGATGAGCATAGCCAACAATCTCTTTTAAGAGATAAGCTACCACCATTTAGAGCTAGTTTGTATTGCTTTGTAGTTTATAGTGTTTTCCATTCCATTCATTAACAAAATCTGGTTTTAATGTACTACTATGCCTGCTACAAAATATTCACGTGCATTTCCATTTTATATTATTGCCTTCATTTCGTTCTCCAAATAATCCATATCATCATTTATTTAATTCATTCAGTATGATCTTAGATAATGTTTAATTCACATTGGTTTATTATGCCTTAATTAGTAAGATGGTTAAATGTTGTGTTTACTTGATCACTGCCTTGCATGCTTAGTTATGATCATTCAAGAATTGTGGATTAGAGGTGGTGATGGTTATCATTAGCACATGCACAAGCATTAGAGGAATTTTGGGGTCTAAAATGGGCCTCCTAAGGAAAATAATAAAATAATAGTTAAAATAATAAAATAAT
This sequence comes from Pseudotsuga menziesii, assembly GCA_001517045.1. Lineage (NCBI taxonomy): Eukaryota > Viridiplantae > Streptophyta > Pinopsida > Pinales > Pinaceae > Pseudotsuga > Pseudotsuga menziesii. The sequence continues at coordinate 919,183 of LPNX010190713.1, forward strand.
ATTGATTAATTTTGGAGGAAGAAAGAAAAAAACTACTTTTTGTGTTCGTATTTTTGACATATCTCATTGTGTTTTTACTCAAATTTCGATCGAGAGAGCTCGTTGGATGCGGAATTTGATTCCGAATCCAAAGAGTACCCACACTGTATACTTTTGACGGACCCCGCTACCCCAAAAACAAGAAATACCTGAAAAAACGTGATGATGATGTCATCATCACGTTTTTTCAGTTATTTCTTGATTTTGGGGTAGTGGGGTTCATCAAAAGTATCCAGTGTGGGTGCTCGTTGGATGCGGAATCAAATTCCGCATCCAATGAGATCTTCCGATCGAAATTTGAGTAAAAACACAAGGAGATATGTCGAAAATACGAACAAAAAAAGTAGTTTTTTTTAATGACAAATATGTCAATTCAACCATTATGGTTGACTTATTTTATTGAAATTCTATTGGTTCTTGAATTCCAACTCACAAAAACTTATTTTGGCACGTTTTCTTATAAGGCCCATTTTAGACCCCAAATTTCCTCTAATGCTATGTTTATGCTAGCTATGCATACGCTATTTCATTTATATATAGTGATTAAATTGATATTATTAATGGTCAATGCATGGAGGGTGTCATAGGATTGCTTAGAAGATAGGGTTGTTAGAAAATGAAATATTGTTCCCTTTCCATTGTATTATACTCTATTTCATACCAACCCTAAGGCTGAAAATTCATAGGGTTAAGATCCAAGAAACCTCTGGTCAAAGAGGTGAAATTCTTGATTTGCATTAATTGATTGTTTTGTCATAAATTTCAACATGGGATAAGAGTTTGTTGTGGTTAAGATCACTCTAGAGTAAGAATGAGCTTGTATTTCAGCTTGAAATTACCTAGGAAAGGTGATTGAGCTTGTTTGAGTTTTTTGGGTGTGACACCCTAAGTTGTTTAAGATGAGCACTTGCACTTATCATAGAGGTTTTGATGAATTTCTATTAAACGATATATCTACTACATTGAAGGTTATTCTGGACCTATTTTTAGCAAATGTGACACCTAGGAGGACCTATGATAGGTGGTTGATTTGTTCCAATAGATACTAATTTGTTTTTCAATTGTGATAGGTGGAGGATTTTCCTCATAATGTAGATTTTCCAATATGTATATGGCTTTGGTCTTTTTCTTGGTCTCTTGTGTGTCTTGTTTACTGTTGGATGGTGTATGGATAGAGGAGCTTTGAGACATATAACCTATGATAGATTTTTATTTAGCAAATTTGAGGAACAAGAGGGAGGCATGAGCATGGAACTTCGTGATGATGTCTCTTATTATATGAGAGAAGTTGGGTCAATTTCCTTTCAAACGCCTTAAGGTAATGTTCTTGAGTAGGATTATGTTTTGTTTGTTCCTAGGTTGAAGAAGAATATAATTTCATTGTCTTGTATGATATGTACAATGGAGTTGCATTTGAAGGACAATAGTGCACCATCAATGATTGTAGTCTATCTAGTCCAAGAACTTTGGCCAGAGGTGTGAGAGGGGGTGGCCTTTACATGTGACTTGATGATCCAATGGCACTTGTACATTCCAGTGAGACGTTAGGTAAGCCTTCTAGCTTTGAGAAGGAATATATAAACTATAAATGGTGAGATGCCATGGAGATAGGTTTGGAACATATTGTGGATGTTGTAATAACATCTTGTGTTGATGGATACAACGATACTTCTATAGCATAGATGATTGATATTTCGACATAGTGGAAGACTGTGGTGACTAGAGATGTGATATTTGATGAGGATGGAAGGTCTTCTTATTCATTGGATTCTCCTTCGTTGATTGATGAGATAGAGGAGGTTGTTGATTCAGATGCTCGAGATGAGTCAGATTTAGAGGGAGATGTGGTGAAATTGAGTGTGGACATGCCCTCACCTTCTAACTTAGCATATAGGAGATCGAGATGGCTTACTTGAACATTATAAGATGCACAAGAGCATATGAGAGTGCCCAAATCTTCAATGAGGGTGAGTATACCTCCTATAGGAGGTTGTTGATTCAGAGACTTGAGATGAGTCAGATTTAGAGAGAGATGTGGTGAAATTGAGTGTGGATATGCCCTGACCTTCTAACCTAGCACATAGGAGGTCAAGATGGCTTACTTGAACATTATAAGATGCACAAGAGAATATGAGAGTGCCAAAATCTTCAATGAGGGTGGGTATACCTCCTAAAAGATATGTTAGTCATGTTGCATTGGTTTCTTCCATTCGTATGTCTTCCAATTATCTCAAGGAGGAGAGGTGCCATTGCTTTATGGAGGATGATATTGAAATTGATTCTAGATATGTAGCTTATGGGAGTATTGTAGAGTATAGGGATAAAGTTGATGTAATCTCTCAGACATAGGGAGTTTCCCATGATGTTACTCTTGCTTCATGATTCTCTTTGGATGGGGGAGTTGACCTAGTTTAGGTTGGTTTAGCTAGTGGAAATTTGAGGTGCATGAGAGGGATTCTCATGTTAAATATAGGTTGTTGATGGCCTTGCATCGATTGTTGCCTATACCACAAGCTTGATATTCTAGAATCAAGGAGTTGACTTGTGCAAATTTTTTTACTTTGATAGGTGTGATCCACTTGTCTTGGTCTTGTATGGAGATATGATTACCTTTATGGAATGTCCTGGACAACTAAGATGCAGTGTTTGTTAATGTTGGCTTGTGATGTTGACATGGAGGATGAATTAGAGCTTGGTAGGTCGCTTTTGTACCATGATTGTATTCCTCCATATTCACAGGTGGTCATTATTCTTTGGATCAAGATGTTGTGATAGCATGGGTGAAAGTTTCTTTACAATTGGCATTGGTTGATTCTAAGACAATGGTGGATACACATTTATAAGTAGTAGGCTAGGTGGAATTGCAAAGGTAGTCGACAAGTCTTAGTGTAAACTCTTTCCTCTTAAAGACAGAGTGTTGGCTTTTGGGTTATTTAGAAAGTGTTTGCACCATGTTTGGGTGATTCATGTTTGGGGTACATTGTGTATGATCAACCCCTAGAATCTTCCGAAATGGATTGGTGCATTGGATGGTCAGTGATGCGTTTGCATGATGGATATAGCTTGCTCAATGTTTGCTTGACCTCAATTAGATGTTGTAGGCTTGGTATTTTTCCCTAAGGTGTCGGAGTTCTCTTGACAATTTGGTGGACATCCTTTATTGTGGCCACATGGAGAGTATCACTTGCTTGGGTAACACCCTACTTGTTAGGGGGAACCTTATGTATCCTAGAAGGCATCGAGCATCGAGCCCTAGATAGCATGGGGCTGCTTGGATTCCTATTTGGAGGCTTGGAGTTGGTTCAAAGATGCCGAGGCTGCCATATTGTTTTTGTAGGGGTTGCTGACCCAGTGGAAAACATGTCTTGGGAGATTGATGAAGTCTATGGAGGCTTGTGACAGAGAGTGTGGATATACCATGTGCAAGTACATCATCTTGGATCCCTTATATTGTATATGGCATCACCTTCGAGCATGGGTGTACTTTGGAGTGGAGCGCTTCAATTATGTTGGCCTACAAGAGCTTATTGGAGGTTGCTTGTAAGGGCTTGGCCCATTGTATTGTTGTATACTTCGCGTAAAATAAATAGAGGAATTAGAGTCCTCAAACATCATCATCATACTTGTCTTCTTGGAGTGATTCATTAAGGTTCACGAGTTCATTAGGAAACCTTATGAGAAGTTATAGAAGGGAAATAAGACATTTTGGTTTGGAGTTTGCTCTTGGGACTAGTTTAACATTAACCATAGGGCATGGATGGAGAAGAAAAAGAGAAGAGGGTATCTTGTCTTAGAGGACTTGTTGGAGTCATTCTTGCATATTGCAGCTCCTTGGTTTAGCTATGGTTTTCATTGTTTCCCTATCTAGGGCTTTAGAGAGTTAGTGTATGTACTAGCCTTGAAAGAAAGTCGTGGATTATAAATGAACTCAATCTCAAGCATATTAATGAAGTTTTCAACTATCCAAAACTTGTGCAATTTCTAAATTTGATTTTCAGCCATGTATGTTTTTCATGTATCATTATTTACAGTTGTATATGTCTTGATAATTTGACATAAGTAAAAGGACAATTTGTGGAGTGACTTGTATCATCATTAAAGAAGCCAAGAGTTGTTTTCCAAGGGTTGTTTTGCTTCTACTATATCTGTTGTTTTAGTACTATTATAACTAATGTAAAAGTGAATTTTCAGATTTGGTTTATGTGGGATAAGTTGCACTAGAGGGCTGAAGCTTATATAGACAATTTGGTATCTTTTCTCCTTGACATGGTTAGAAGATTATGTCGTTAAAAAGTGAAATATTGTTCTCTTTCTGCTGTTTTATACATTATTTCATAGCACCTGAGATTGAAAATTCACATGGTTAAGATCCATGAAACTTCTAGTCAAAGTGGTGAAATTTATGTTTTGCATCAGTTGACATTTTGCTGGAAATTTCAACATCTACTTATAAGTACCTTCGACAAATGTTTGTAATATGGACAAGGTCTTACAAATTGTCTGCAACAAGAAAGTCATTCCTACTCCCAGGTTGTTCAAACCCTTTGCTGTCCTCGTATCCATAAAGAACAATGCACACCATCAACTCTCTTAATGAACGAGGAATGTAAAAGTTGTGAACTTGAAATCTCAAGTTATTCTAATTTTGACCGACTCCAAGCCTGACCTTGTAAATAGATTTTCATTTATTTAGGAAAAGCCATGAACACAATATCTCAAGTTATTGTACTTTTGACCCACTCAGGCCTCATCTTGTAAACAGATTTTCATATACATATCATTTCCATATGCATACTCTCATGAAGTAGAAGGCAAGCAAAAAAGACACAAACTTCAAAGATACATACAAATTAACCTTAATGACATACGAATTAACCCTGATGACATGTTCATCTTTGAGGAGGTACAATATTTATAAAGCAAGGAACACAAGCAACAAAGTGAAAAATATGTAGACTCAATATGCCTTATCTCTAAAATTCCAACGCCACCCAAATATAAGGTTATGTTTTCCACTGTTTTCCTCCTAATGCAATAGGGGTATGGATTTCCATTGTTCTCCTCCTAATGACAATGGGCCACTCTAAACTATAAATAGCGTGAGCTTATGGGTTCATTTTAACCCAGACTTCTTGTTATTTACTTATTTGCCTTGACATTAATGAACAATTGGTTTTGGAGAAAGAAATCCTTATTTTCTTACATCGCATGGATTCATGGGGTGTTTCTTCTTGCAAGTTTCTTCTGGCAAAAGCAAAGTTTGGTACTTTTCCCTCGAAAGACCTTTGAGCTGCCTTCATTCTGTCCACTTTCACAACACAAACTCGACTCTAAAACCCCAAATACTATTTACAAAAAACAACAATTGAAACCAAATACTTCCTCTATCTGCCGATTCTGCCCCCCACCTAAATGCATCACTTGTTTGGTCAAATGATATCGTGCCCAAGGATTTCTGTCTAAAAGTCTCAGAGTACCCAAGAGTCGTAAGATGTAATTAACAAATAACGAGCTTCATCTACTGGAATCCTAGTGATTTGACTAAACATGTATTCAACTCGGAGTTTGCGTGAAACAAAGAATTGATTCATGCCAGATGCAATATTGCTTCATCGAACATTTTGATAATGCAACAAACTGTAACTTATGACATCTTCTGCAGTATGGAAGGTCTTAAGGTGGTAGAATAAAACTGCTGTTCTCAAGTTATAACTTATTAATAACTAACCTCACACATCATCAAGCCAACAGCTCCTCAAAAAAAGCCCAAAGGATACCAGGCCGTTTGGGTATAAGATGCACTAGGGTCTACTAACTCAACCATATAATCACCAAGACTGTTATGAATGGGCCAGAGGCCAACATACATTTTATCTCGCATCATTGCTCACTTTGCATTAAAAACCTGATAATTTCAATTTGAGATATGACTTACCAGTGACCACTGATGCCGTAAGATGAAGTTTGACTGTATACGAGACAATATCTTGAAGTAACTAAACATGTGAATAACTTACAGTTACATGGCAAGAGTCCACGTTAATGCAGATGATACATCAACGGCCATAACAAACATCATCCAAAGTTATAACCATTCTCGTTAAATTCAACTGCTTCTAAATGAAAAAGGTGAATTTTTCACACAGTTGTCTATGTGATAAGCATCCAATTGCCCATCTGCAATTCTTTTTCACTGTCAATGTATATGATATATCAACAGCATTAATAAACATGTCCCAAAGTATTGTCTTATCAAGTCTATAAATTCAGCTGCTTCTAACTTGGAAAGCCGGACTTTTTATTTGTAGGGTAAGCTTCCAAGTGCCATTTGACAGTTCTTTAAACTTTTCACTTACAGATTAACGTAAATGGCATCAATAGCCATGATAAACATCTTCCAATCTTATAACCATCCTCAAACAATATTAATTCAGTTGCTTCTTAACCTAGAAAGCTGGACGTATTGCACAGTTATCTATCTGCAGGACGACACCTGCAAGTTAGCAGCCAAAGCAAAATTAAGTGAACCTTTATCATTACTCATTATAAAATCATGTCACGGTTGATTGAATAAAAAATAGGATGCCGAAGGCACCCTGATTTAGTTCTGCACTAAAAACAATATTCTAAAACAACCCCAACATATAAATCCCAGGTTATTATTAAAGACGGCAGTTAAACTGCATCATCGATTTTGAGGAAAAGGATATTAAAAAAGAAAGGAAGAGGAAGTTTATCTTTTTTACTCTGCTTTAATTTACAACCACAAATATGTGGGTCAGATGGCTAATATTCAATAAGACCTTGGACAGAAAGTCTTGTGGCAGCAAAGGCTTTGCATTTTAAGTACAGAGCTCATCCATACATTATACTGTATCTGACAAAGCATTTGCTATGTTGTACGCCTTGACTATAGCTTTGTCCTAATAAATCAAATATGAACAGTAAATGTGTGGATCAAAATTGTGAAAATCACTTCCTAATCCATGGACAAGTTCCTTCAAATGATTGCAGTGTTAATTTTGCCTCAAGAATTGTGCTTTATACTGCCCACAATGGGTTCAACATCCACATTAGAGGTTTGTCACCTTCACGTTATTGTTGCAGGAGTAACCTATGCAGCCAAAATAGCAAAATACTGCATGGGAATCTACGAGTGAACTATCAGACTTGTATTAGATGACAGCAAACGTGAATGGTTGTGTTCGCCTTCATATGTCACAATCAGCATGGAAGCATCTTCCAAGGAGCGTTCCACATGTTTCCTGGCAGGGCAGCCTCTCATACTGCTGCACTTGTAATAACCCCTGCAAAAAAAAACAAAGCTTGGCTAAGTATTCTTCTTAAACAAAAAAATTAAACTGACTTGAAATTAATTTACAGAAAATCAGAGCACCTATGAATTTTCAGTCTTCAGATATATTCTCAAAGGTAACAAAGAATTTGTATGAGTAAAATAAAAAGTAAACACAAAATTTTCTGGCCACTCAGAAATATAAAATTGAAAGAAATTGGCATGAAACTAGACTTGAAAACCATTAAAAATTTGAATAAGAGAAAAAATTCAAAATCACTAGAGCTATGCTAAGATCAAATGCTAGAACATGAAAATGCATACAAATCACAAAATATATGTACTTTAAATCAATGAGAATAATAGTTGAATTGCAGATTATGAACAAACTCTGAAGAAACTGAAACGTCAGTAAAACGTAGGGCATTTGCACCTACATTACTTTTTCATATGCTTTTTAGCTATGTTGCACCAAGTTTTGGAACAGGAGATGGGGAGAGGATGCAGGGTTTTGGAGTGGATTGAAGATACCTCTAAATTTCCAGAGCATGGGTGGATGGAGAAGGTGACATATTTTAATACAATTAAAATATTAAAAATTAAAAAACAGATATTTTAGAGCATAGGACCATGATACAACTCAATAAAAGTAGCAATTCTAGAATAATAGGTCCAAAAGACCTTGTATGTGTGCATATTAAAACCCCCCAAAAAGGAATAGATTTAGGATACAAAAACCTACCCAAACATGGGAGTTAAAACTGGTGTTGTGAATCTGTGATTATCCCCCATTACAAAAACAATGAGGTAGTATTGTAGCACACACTGGATAGATAATATTTGTCATGGTCTGAATGTCAAACTAGTGAGTGAATATTTTTCTTCGAGAAATGGTGCCACATGGACACTAGTTTGGAGAGGAGGTGTCTAGACATAATCCCCAAACCCGTCAAGGGACATCTCCCACACCTCCCCCTTTTTGGCAGGAAATATCTAGGAAACGTGGGGGAAGCCACCCAGACTTCCCCTGTAGTCCCAAGGGAGAAGGAAATGCAAGGGGATGTGTCCACAGGGGTAAGGACAGATTCCCATGCGAGCATAGGCTTTTAGATGATGAAGTTATGAGAAGGAATAATACACCGACTATCAATAATGTGAGAGAGCATAAGCAGATGTCAAACTCGAATGAAGATTCAATCATGTATCTTTACAAAAGCATATTTAAGTTCTGATATGTAAACAGAATTTCAGACATAAGCAAAGGGTCTTTCAATAAGCAAACAAAAAGCTACTACGGTAAGTATATTCTTTCCAAATGTTATGATTGCCATCCACATTACTAGCAGTATCATTATATATGTTTAATACTGCACTTAAAAAATGTAAAACAATTAAAAAGATGGAACGCTCCTCATTAAGAACGGCAGAAAAAAAGAAAGACAACAAAAAAACAAGAAATAGATTGAATGGAAGTATAGTAAGGAAAAATAAACACATGGGTTGATGTATTAAAAGCTATCCATACATCTTAAAGTTTGGTCAACTAAAGGACTTCTTGGAAATTCACCATAATTTTCCGACCAAGGTTAGTACCTGGGATGTGGAGAGCCCTTTATTGGTTTTTGACCATATTTCCTCCAGGAAAATTCATCTGGTGGAATGTCTGCCAGTTTGCTGCTAATAGCAGGCACTCTAATAGTACGCTTGACTCTTAGCTTCCTGCAAATTTCATTCACCACATTAGCTTTACACAGAGAAAATTGTTAACACCCCCATTACATAACTAAAGTTAAATCTGAAATCAAACAACCAAGGAGGCGCTCCCTATTAACTGTGAAAACTGTATGAAGTTGCCCAGAGGGAGAGTAAATATAGCAGCAAAGACTGAAATACTCGGCTACATTTTCTAGATTAAACATCCAGACAAATACTGGGGTAATATGTGCTTCAATTGAAAACAAACTGCACAAAATTGAGGCTAAAACATAACAAAAAGCAACTAGAAGGTGAACTAACCTCCGTTTGGAGCAGTGGCACCTTCCAGTACTTCCACATTTACTGCTGTCATCACCTTTACCAGAACATTTCCTCTTAGAAGAGGCACCAGGGATCCGTTCTTGGGCTGCAGAAATTGACTGGTACTGCAGCAGTTGCTTATCATTAGCAATACTACCATCCATGCTTAAGGATGACATAAATGACTTTGTAGAAGAAAGTGTTGGTGTGCAACTCATTGAGTTATCTAATTTTATGTAGCCATTTCTAAACATGACGTCTGCTTGTGGACTAATATGTTGAAGCTGCAGTGGTGGATAGTGCATTTGCTGATGTAACTGCTGGTGCCGGTTAGTGTCTGCACTTAAAACGCCAGAGGATGAGCTCTGACAAGGTAAAAACTGCTTGACACAATGTGCGAAATCTGAAGAAGAAGATGAATAAATAGAAGCAGAGGCATGAGGAGTAGGTGAATCCAAATCGATGAAGTTTGGTCCATCCATAAATAGTTGTTCAGAGCCAGATCCTGCAGCAGATTGAGCTTGAAGAGGACCCCTTCTAACCCGTGCATGGCCTTTTCTGCTCAAAAGTGATACCGCCTTGTTTAACTTGGATAAAGCCTCCTCTGTAGCCAAACCGAAATCCTGTTGAGCCTGTTCTTGCTGATGCTGCTGATGTTTCTGCGATAGAATGCTCATCATACGTTGAGCACTTTCTAAACCTGCTCTAGCCATTGCCTGTACATCACGATCCCTCTGGGTATTAAGGGAGAGGGAAATGTTTAAGGGGTCCATTATCCCGTGCTTCATATATAACTTGCTTGCCATAAAAATGCAAAATCGGGAGAAGCTACTGCTACCAATTCATCTGGAAGATATCTGCAAAACAGCAATCCGGCCAATATCTAGTAAGTTCAAGGAAATATATAGCATGTCACAAGATAAACAACTCAAGCATTCAAAATAGCCCTTCAGCAACAAAATGCAGTCTATCAAATTACTTTGTTTTTCATGAATAATTTTCCTGAATCATTAACAATAAGATCCACCAAGATATGTACAAAGCATACTACAGAACAAGTCAAACATTCATCAGGACTCTGAATTAATAGCAAGCAAAATGCAAGCCATATAAGTTATAATTCAAGTGCACACGCTCACATTTTAACCACACTTCATGATCAAAGCACCATTCCTCTATCCATGAGTCTCACCCCTATTTAAAAAATCAAACCCAAAACCCAGCATCATCCATCCCTTCAGAACCTTGTCCTAAAGCCTACAAAAAAGCCCAAGATCTAAACCAAGCAAAAATAGAAATCACAATCTTCTATTTTCCCATAAAGAATGTTCACAACGACATCCCTCCTTCCACTCATCACCAATCAAATCGCCCTTGCAACAAACTTAAAAAACCTAGCACATCATAACACATTTTTCGCAGACCTAAAACGGGAAACGCAGGGTTCAATTTTCCCCTTATGCAAAAAGAAAACCTAATCATCACCATTACCATCAGAATCCATCACCATGGTCACCACTCCCCTATTCCTCTACAACACCGCCATTCCAATAATGAAAAAAATACTTTCCAAAGTTTTCATTTCAGTTTTAGAACTACTTCCACGGACCAAGAAGCACAGGAAAATACAGATTTTCGTTTGCAGAAGCCCACATCAATAAACAAACAAAACACCCACAAATATTTTTTCCTAATTCTCTTCCACAGTTTCATAACCAAAATCTCAGAGCAGGATCTAAAACAAGAATACACAGGGATGTTTCAAAGTTCATACCAAATTTATTCCTGTCATCTCCATGAAAATCCCTCTGTTATGCAAAACAAATGTCCTTACACACAAGAACAAATACTCTTACCCTCGCCAATCTTCAGAATCAATACAGAAAGCAAAACACAAGAGATAAAAAAGCCCATTGGGTATTCTAAATGAATGCATATATATTGCCCTTATTATTATAATATGATTATATCAAGACCAGAAGAAGTCTGTTCAAGATCTCTTACCTTGACCAAGTAGAGTCGGGTCGTTGAATTTCAGAGCCTCCAGTAATTACCAAACAAAAAAATTATAAACTAACCATAATTATAATTAAAACCCTTGGTATTACCATACCAAAATCCTTCCCCTTCCTCTCTGCAAAAAACTATAAATCCAATTCCTAATGCCCGGTGGCGAGGATCAGAGATTTTCAATTAATTATTATTATATAATTTATTATTTTAATTTTAGGTTTTTCTACCATCATCATTATTACTATTATATATTGCTTCCACGGAATTGAATCCCAGTCAATCCAACGTGGCAATCACGTCATGAACCGGAACATGCCACGTGTCAGTCTCAACAAGTTCTCCGACGACTCGTGTCAGGGAAGTCTGACTGCAGGAGCCGTAATCTGTAACGCACAGTTGCAGCGGGTCCCACGCTTGCCAGCATGGATTTGACCGACTGCCTCATCGACGTCTCTCGGTAGCCGTTGATATCACGTGAGGGGATCATCTGATGGCCAGGAAGGCACTGACAGGCCGGCCCCGGCGGCCCGGCCGTTCAACCTGCCGTTGACTTATTTGGATTTGAAAAGCACACCGCCTCTTAACTGCGGTTAGGAAGAAGCAAGTGCTGGTGACTCGTGAGGATAAATTTAGCCGTCAAAGTCCTTCTCTTGTTGTGAATTTAAACCCACGAGTCAAAGTCTAGCACCCTCCATTTTCCCATAAACACAAATTTATTATTATTTTTTCTCATTAAACTCTCATGAGTCCTGACAAAGATGTTCTTTGATCTTGGGCAATGAATGTTTTGAATGGAATGTCATTTGCTTTAATTTTTCAACATGCTTTATCTTTTCAACTCATGTCCCTTTCTTTTCTGATGTGGGGGTCCCTAGTACTAGGAGGTCTCTTTCTTTTCTGATGTGGGGGGCCTAGTACTAGGTCCTCTGTTTCTTTCTGGATTCTTTAGTGGTAATAAATTTGGTTTGATTTTGTGTTTAGTTACCCATTTCTTTTTTGGGTTAAAAAAGATTCCATACAATGATATTATTTTTCTTACATTTCTTTATATTTAAAAAAACATAAATATACTTAATAGGTTTGACAAATTTGTTTACATGATACATCCATGGCAAAGACATTGTGCCTCTTTTTACATTTCTTTATATGTCAAAAATATAAATATAATTAATATGTTTGACAAATTTGTCCAGTGGTACATCCTACCAAGAAACAGACAAACTCTTTCTTGGAAGCAAATCTAGGATGGCCCTCTACAAAAGTCATTGTGTATAATAACATTTTCTTCAGATAACTTTAAACATGATTGGAAGATCTTGAGGTGGCAGTGCCCTATCTTCATCTCCAATGACTTTTTTTCAAGACCTTATGGGGAAAAGACTCATATCCCTTCATGTGGACACATCATTATAAAATATAATTTTAGAATATTAAAGTAAATACACTGTTCATGGGACCTATTGTTTGGTAAAGTGAAGTGGGAATATAGATATTCCTTTGAGCAAGGTTTGATTTCTAATCTTTTGATCATTATTATAGTTTACATAAACAACCTTTGTGTTAACGATTTTCCATGACGTTGATTGAACAACACTCATAGTCAAAGGAAACGTAATAAAAGAATTTAAAAAATCAAAAGATTCATTATGAATTGTTTATACATATACACCTTGTAATGATGGTTTTTGTGTTTATTAGTTTGTAATTTATCTCAATACATGCTTAATGATAGACAAAATGTCAAAGCCCATTTCAAAGAAAACGACAAACAAATAAATTTGTTTTCTTATTATTATTTATTAAATAAAATGTAAAACGACAAATAAATAAATTTATTTTTCTTATGACTTTTTATTTATTAGATGTAAAATTGTAAGTAAATAAATATTTTTAAAATTTATTAATAAAATCGTGAAGCATGAGGAATTTTGTCTAGAAGATATTTTTTATTAAATTATAGATTAATATTTAGATATAAATGTATTAAAACCTAGCCCTAAGGGATGGTTTAATGGGTAAGATATGTGCACATTTTCCTAGAGAGGGGGATAGATTAATATTTAAATATAAATGTATTAAAACCTAGCCCTAAGGGATAGTTTAATGGGTAAGATATGTGCACATTTTCTTAGAGAGGGGGACGTTACGAATTCTAGCATTGAGGCCTTTGAGGTCAAGTTTTTTGTTTGAAGGTCGATGGTTTACCGCCCTTATCATCCATGAACTATGGAGAAGTATTGGTGGGTTTTCCAGTCAATTATTCCCATGTGAAAAAAATGTAATAAAACCTATTAAAAGTCTAAAGATGTTGGAGTTATTGATAAGGAGTGAGGAGTTTTTCACCAATTGGTAATCTTAAATTTTCATGAGCATGTTTCCTATAGCGATGGAGCACCTTGAGATAATGGTCAAACATGTAATTTCACCTAGGGAGAGTATACTAGCATTTGCACCGAGAGGTGCAAAGGAACGCCAAGAGGGTAAAAATATTGAGTCTTTCTGCAACTAAACCTTTCTGACCTACCTTGGGAGACTGAAAATTACATTTTAATAATACTCATTAGAGGAAATTTCAACTCAAAATGGGCCTCCTAAAATGAATTAATAAAATAATAGTTAAAATAATAAAATAGTATTTATTAATTTTGGAGGAAGAAAAGAAAAAAACTACTTTTTTGTTTGTATTTTTGACATATCTCCCTGTGTTTTTACTCAAATTTCGATCGGGAGAGCTCGTTGGATGCGGAATTAAATTCTGCATCCAACGAGTACCCACTTGGCATACTTTTGACGGACCCCGCTACCACAAAAACAAGAAATACCTAAAAAAATGGAATGATGATGTCATCATTTCATTTTTTCAGGTATTTCTTGTTTTTTGGGTAGCGGGGTACGTCATCATTCCATTTTCACAGGTATTTCTTGTTTTTGGGGTAGCGGGGTCCGTCAAAAGTATGTTGAGTGGGTACTCATTGGATGCGGAATTTAATTCCGCATCCAACGAGCTCTCCCGATCGAAATTTGAGTAAAAACACAGGGAGATATGTCAAAAATACAAATAAAAAAAGTAGTTTTTTTTATGATACCTATCCCCAAATTTATATTAAAAAGGTGTTTAAGACCTATACGGTCATTCAAATTTAAAGCAATTTCATTGGGTAACACATGATGACATGGAATTTGAATAAAAGTTAAAAGGCCCATTTTGAGTTGAAATTTCCTCTAATGTTTGTGGGTACTACTAACCCGACTTACAATTGAGGTTTTACCTCAAGACATTCATGACTAAATACGTCAATGACATCCCTGATCAGAGGATCAACATATCTCTCTCTCCCCGCTCTCTCCCCGCCCCCTCTCTCCCTCTCTCTCCCCCCCTCCCCCAATCTCTCTCCCTCTCGCGCCNTCTACCTCTCTCCCCCTTTCTCTCTCTCTCTCTCTCTCTCTCTCTCTCTCTCTCTCCTAATCACCCTCTCCTACTACTTACCACCCACAGTCTCTCTTTCTTTCTCTCTCCTCACATCCTATACCTCTCTTTCTCTTTAATTCCCCTAATTATCCCTAAACCCTATGGTCTCTCTCCACCCAATCTCTATCTTTTTCTTTCCCCACCCCAATTTTAATAATTTTGTATTACCAATTAAAAATAGTCTACATGTAAATACATATAAATAATATACATATAACCTACCTCTAACTTATTTAGGTTTGACTTTTGACATAGTCAAATTATAAACTTTTGACATAGTAGGAAAACTCACATCAGCAAAATTAAAAAAATCTAAAAATTTAACAACCTAAAAAACTAACCCTCCAAAAAATTTGTGCACTTTGTGAAATCTCCTTTGCAGAAATGAGTTGTCACACTTTATTTGGGCTCATTAAGAGAGGGTTGAAATTTTGAGGATTCATTTAGTGGTGTTCCTCATGAACCAACCATGGCTAAATATTTAAGTTAGCAGTGTTTGATATACATTTGATATCAAACATTTACGGAAATTAGGAAGTTAACTTTTTAATATATACATTCTAAACTTATTTATAAAAAAAATCTAAGAAATCTTTTATTTTTAAATAATAATAAAAATACCTTTAAAAAACTTAGAATTATAGTAACAATTACCTAGGTCGCTTCACACAAATCCACGGGCTTTGTATCCAAAGATTTTTCATAATAAGATTAACATTAGATTATGTTTTTATTGGTTAAAGCATTTTTCATCAAACTTTTAATTATTCGAGGTTTTAAATGAATTTTATAATGTCAATGAATGAATTTTTTACCACAAAATAACAATTTTTACTTATTTTGACAAATTGTTTTGATTGTATCTCTAATTTTTATCATTAAACGTATCAATACTTCTCTTGAATTTAGTCTTTAACTTTAATACCATTTATTAAAATATTAAAGTATTTAGTTAATTTATCCAAACAAAAATAAAATAAAATTTTTAAAATAAGAAATACAAGATTAAGATAAATAATATAATGTAGTAATTAAAATCATTAAAATGATTATACTTTGACTTATACAAAATCTCTAAATATATTTTTGAACCATAAAATCAAAACGATAATTAGCACACCATCACTTCACGTAGGCTATTCGTGTAGGTTATTCCATCATCTCGGGTAGTTACATCAATTCACGTAGGCTATTCCATCATTTTGCAGAGCTTAGCACACCATTAATACACTTTCTCTGAGGCTATTTGCATTTTTCTCATCAATTTTGTGTAGTTACATCAATTCATGTAGTTATTCTCAGGGGGACGAAATAAATAAAACAAAGGATATTAATATGAAATAAAACAATAAATAAATAAATAAATAAAACAAAGGATATTGATATGAAGGGGGGCGGCTAGGGTTTTTACCTAGCCGCTCTCTCCTTTCTCTGAGTGGGCTATGGATGGTTTGTGGGTTTTGTCCTCTGCATTGCAGGTTTCCATTGCGCGGCGAAGGCGACGATCTGAGTCAGCGAATGTGTGTGGAGGTCGATTTGTTCGAGGCCTGTTGCCCTAGAGGTGGGTTGCATGTTTTGTGGCTACCTTCTGGGCCATGCGGAGGCGGTGGTTTCTCCCTCTGTAAATCACCCCTCCGTGGAAATCCATGGAGTGAAACCCCAGTGGACGATCCTGTGTTCGCCAAGAGCGCAAGTCGTCGTTCACGATTCCCCCATGCTTTTCGGCACATTCGCTTTCAGAGCAGGGTTTTAAGCAGGTGGTCTCGGCATCCGAGGCAGAGAGCGCGGCTGCCCCCACTCCTTCGTGGAATAAAATGGAGGTTGATGTGAGGCTGTTGCGTGCCCCTGACGGTGGGCTGTCAGCTTCTGTGGGTGCTGCTTGATGGGGTTTCGGATTGATCGGTGGGCTTCATTCAAGATCCGGGGTTGAGGGCTTCGGCTTCAAGACTCGTGTTCGAGGGCGAATGGCTCATCACGATTGAGAAAGATGGCCTGCCTTATATGGCAGTGGCGGTGTCTGTGGATATACTCTTGCGTGGCGACCCGTTTTGCTCCTTAGGGATCTCTGCGGCGGCGACGGCATTTCAGAGGCGGTGGCCTTTGCTATTGGCAGTATGTCTGATCTCAGATTTTTGTGACCTGTCTATTGATTTGGGTTGTGATATCCATATATTGGGACAGTTTTGTAATTTTTTGGTTATGTTTATATGAGACAACAAATATGTGACAATGTAGGGATCCTAGTGATCCTCTTACATGTGCAGATGTAATTTTGTTCTACTTTGAAATAAAATTATGAATTTTTTCCGAGGAAAAAAAATATTGATATGAAATAAATAAATAAATAAATTTCTTATCATTTGTATAAATAAATAAATAAAACAATAAATAAATAAAACAAAGGATATTGATATGAAATAAATAAACAATTTTTCTTATCATTTGTATAAATAAAACAAAGGATATTGATATGAAATAAATAAATAAAAATTTACTACCCAACTACTCGTGCAAATTACTTGTCCAACTACTAGTGCAAATGTGTTTCTCTTTAAACAAAGTTTAATTGATGGTGGTTTGCGAGAAACCATGGTTTGCCTTAGGTGTTGAAAATATATAAATATCTGATTATACCATTAGTTTAATTGATGGTGGTTTGCGAGAAACCATGGGATGTCTTGGGTGTTGAAAATATATAAATATTTGATTATACCATTAGTTTAATTTATGGTGGTTTGTGAGAAACCATGGGTTGCCTTGGATATTGAAAATATATAAATATTTGATTATACCATTAGTTTAATTGATGGCGGTTTGCGAGAAACCATGGGCTGCCTTGGGTGTTGAAAACCTATAAACCCAAAGTCAAATCCTCATTAAAAGCATATTTTATACTTTCATCCAAAGGCACATATATTAATAAATAAATAAAAAAGGCAATGCATAAATAAATAAAAGGCAATAATAAATAAACCTGTCCTAAGGTATTGCACTAAAAAAAACACCTCTAGAGATTGATCCCTCTCGGAGCTTGATAGAGCCTAGGATTTGGATCTAGGATGGTTGTATCAAAGCTCATTCTCATAACCTTCAATTTTTAAAAGCCTTGACAATCATCTTGATCATCCACCTCAGGGATGCTTTTTATTTTTAGATCTAGAGAAATCAATAACTGGCCAAGATTGCCTAGGCGAGAGCCAAGTTCAAATCGACTTGGTTATCACTATAAATCTTAAGATAAGTGCCAACAACTTGCAAGCCACACTTAACATGAAACTCGTGATTCATTTTAGAGTTGAGACATCCAAAAACATGTCAAGAGGCATCTTTATCACTAAGGACACCTACCCTTCTAGCTAAGCCATAATAAACTATATATTCTTCATAATAATTAAACCTAACCTAAATAGGAAGGAATTTATTCTCTTCTTACTACCACTCAAACTACTACCTTTCGACCATCTACCCAAAACATGATACCAATGAAAATACCATAAATTACAAGTTCAAATATATTCAAATGCCCTAAAGACCATCCCAACTAACACCAAACATGTTACTTAAAAAAAAACCTTATGAATAAAATTGTGAAGCATGAGGAATTTTGTCCAAAAGATTAGATTTAATTCTCATATTTTTTTATTAAATTATAGATTAATATTTAAATATAGATGTATTAAAACCTAGCCCAAGGGATAGTTCAATGGGTAAGATATGTCCACATTCTTTTGGAGAGGGGGAGGTTATGAGTTCCAGCCTTGAGGCCTTTGAGGTTAAGCTTTTCGTCTGAAAGTTGATGGTTTACCACCCTTACCATCCATGAACTATGGGGAAGTATTGGTGGGTTTCCCAGTCAATTATTCCAATGTGAAAAAATGTAATAAAACCTATTAGAAGTCTAAAGATGTTGGAGCTATTGATAAGGAGTGAGGAGTTTTTTACCAATCGGTAAGGTTAAATTTTCATAAGCATGTTTCTTGTAGCCATGGAACACCTTAATGGTCAAACATGTTAATTCATCTAGGGAGATTATATTAAATGATCTCATGGTTTGTCCACACATAAGAGTATCAAAGCCCAGTCCCATAACCTTCAATTTTTAAAAGCCCCAACAATCATCTTAATCATCTGCCTCAGGGATGCTTTTTATATTTAGATCTAGGAAAATCAATAACCGACCAATATTACCTAGGCAAGAGCCAAGTTCAAATTGAGTTGGTCACCACTATAAATCTTAAGCTAAGTGCCAACAACTTGCAAGCCACACTAAACATGAAACTCGTGATTCATTTTAGAGTTGAGACATCCAAAAACATGTTGAAAGGCATCTTATCACCAAGGACACCTACCCTTCTAGCTAAGCCATAATGAACTATATATTCTTCACGAGAATTGAATCTAAGTAAGGAGAAATTTATTCTCTCTCCTTACTACCACTAAAACTACTACCCTTCAACCGTCTACCCAAAACATAATACTAACAAAAATACCATAAATTACAAGTTTAAATATATTCAAATACCCTAAAGACCAACCCAACTAACACCAAACATGTTACTTTTATATATATATATATATATATATATATATATATAACAAATTCTTACCAACCATTATTATATATATATACCTAAAAAATTAGCGACCATTATTATAACACAAGGTCGAATCATTTCAATATCCAAATATTCCAAAACTAAAATCCCAAATTTTTAAAATATATATTTTAAAATATATAAAATAAATAATTAATTGAAATGAGTACCATGCCACAATCCAAAAATAAAATTTCTAACGTATATAAAACAAGTGGAAATAGCAACATAGTTGCTAAGTCCCTGCCTCTTAAGAAAAGTTCCAAGAAAATAGTAATAGAAGTTTATCAAGAAGATCCCCATCTGAAACTGGCACCAGGTTGGGGGCTTGGAAGTGAGGGGTAGTTTATGTAAGTATTGGCTTATATAAAACTATCATAATACGAGTATGCCTTAGACCTCAAGCTTATTCTAAACTCTTAAAATTAAATTAAATTATATGAGGTAAGTGCAATCTTTTGTAATTCAATTCAATACATGTATAATGACAACTATTATCTGAATTTTGTTTCACTTTTTTGAAACCAACTTAATTATAATTATATGAGTGAGACTGCCAACTGCTGCAATGGTAGCCAGAAATGATCCCATCCCCCTGGAATTCCTTTTTGACAAACAAAGAATGTGTGCATTGAATTCATGCTTCACAATATATCTATGGAGCCTACTTAATAGTTGTTTTATAA